>VXCM01000752.1:131681-247184 GCA_014773175.1 Lucifuga dentata
ATATATATATATATATATATATATATATATATATATCTTTCTCTAAGAGGGAAAACATTTGCCCCTTTCACTCTGATTTCTCAAATGTGTAACAATATAATAATATATTATAATCGAATTGCTCTAAATGAAGCATGAAAAAATCCACACAAATCGGGAATCTTGCTGCTGCAGTTGTAGAAACTCTGCAAGTGGTGACTATGAATGACACTGAATAACAATATTTACACAATCCATCTGCAAATTCATGAATCTTAAATAACTTTCTTAACTCCTCGTGTTTAATATTTTGCACGATTTATTCAATCTCTGATGTATAAATTTGAGGTTTAAAATACATATCCTTGGTCAAATCTGTTTAACCTTTTCTGCCCTTTACAAATGCTGATTTGATTAAGGAGGATTCAGTGCATGAAATCCATAAAAGATCACTTTAATATGCATCCATCTGGCCAGTCTTTTCACAAAAAGGCCAATCAATATAACTAGTATGTTCTTTTAGGGCAATAATCATCACATGAGTTGATATGATTATTAGACTAAATTGCAAAGATTCTGCATGATTCTGCATCTCATCTACAAAACTGGTGGCACTCTATTTCACAAGCTAGAGCTCCAATCAGATGAAAGCTATACTCTTTATCTCATATCGGCAGCAAAAGAGGCTTCATAAGCACATCGCATGAGCAGTGTGAGTCCATTATACATTATTCATGACTGTTAGGTGATACACAACTGCTTTGACAGCATTAATATTCATCTTGTTCTGTTGTGCAACACAAATATTTCAAAATGCATATGACCACTCAACACCTCCACTGGGACAGATTATGTTTAACTGTCTTATTCAAAAATACATTGACTGTGTTGTTAAAGGAAATCAGACGGCTTGTCATTCTGTTTTCCTTGCTGAGATTTTCCCAGCCTGACAGCACGGATCTTATGCTAAACAGTGATCATCCTGTGAGGTTTTATGTTGTCTCATCTAGTATCGTTAAGTATTACCTCAGATTTAAGAGTTTGATTTTATTGTTTCTTTAATGAACATTCACAATGAAACATGAGATGTTAGAAACAGAAATGGGCAGAATTCAGTGTCACTGACTTGCAGAAAATGATATGAGGGGTATAACTGCAAGAGCTCTGCAGAGACAAAGCAGGTGCAGGCTGAAATGAAGCAGAAACAACGCAGCAATATATATCTATCTATCTATATATATATTAATGGTTAACTTAAATGGGCTGTGTTTTTCAGTTGGAAAGTCTAATTGATGTGCATGCTAAACTAACCACCTGGATCCATTTCCCTCCAGAATTAAGTTGCTTGTAATTTCTCCTTATCGCTGACCTTCTTCTTCTTCTCCCTAAACCAGCTGAGTAAACAACTCAGTCCCCTGCACTTCTGAAACATAAAGCACTAAAAATACGAAGAGAAGCCCATGTTTGCAAGTTTGCATCTTCCTTTAACCTTCCTATGAAAACAAAGCTTTTATTCCCACATAGGCACGTGGAGACAATGATACATTTATCCATGTCCAGCATGACAATCTCAGTCACTTGAGGAACAGTTGCTCCTCTATTTTTCCTTACACGGCATCACACTAATGCACAAGCATCACAATCATTGAATGTGCATCATTTCCAACCCTATTTACTGATGTCTTTCCATTTGTGATTTCCATCTCTTTGTGACTGAAGCTGCCACCAGACAATACCCCAGACTTTCAAAGTCACTTAGGTCTTTTCTTCTTGTCATCTTGAGCCAAAATCAGCATTTGTATACATACCACAGAGTATGGTAAGATGTTAACTGATGGATTGTATCATGCAGTACAGCTGTCTGGAACCATCTGCACTCCCTTTGTTTCTCCATTGACAACACATAGACTGCATAGTTACCATACGCTGTGTATTTTTGCTTATAGAAAGAAAATTAATTTAGGCTTTCTGCATCACTGAGTCACCTTTTCCACATAATTTGAGAGATAAATGCTTTTAATAATGAAATGTATTTTTATGAAGCACACAGCTACTGAGCCCAAACTGTAATTTTGTGAATATATTTCCAGCCATAATATGTGTACTTGTACATGTATTCTTGTGGTTATTGTGGTAATAACATGGTTACTACAGGTGGCCTGTGATTCAGACCTGATCAGACCACTGATTCCCCCCCGTCCAGCAGCGGTGAGACAAGCAGCCGCCGTGGCCACATTACAAACTACATCGCCCTTTGTGTCAACTGTAGATCAGTGAGCCCTCAGCTCCCCCCTCCGCTCTCTTTTTAGGGACATGTAGTTTTTAGCGTAAAAAACGCCGCCGTATGGTAGAAGCCTGTGTCAGACTGAAACTACAGTTCCCTCAGACCTACTAGGAGGTGTTAGTTGTCAATATGGCTGTTGTCAGACAGACAAAGCAGAGGGGCAAATAATTCGCCTCTGATTAGAAATCCTTGGTAAAGGGTCGGACGGGGCACTGCTATCATATAGCTTTATTATTCGGTTGCAGTGAAAGACAAAGCGGGTCTTTGCTGAAGTTGTAAAGTTAAATGGTTAAGTGGCCGATCTGAACCGAGGTAAGTCATGTAGTTAGCTATGTACAACACTGAATGTGATGTTATTAATATCAAATGTTCGCTAGCCAGCGGTGGCTAACGTCAGCTAGTAACAGCACTGGCATGGCTAGCATGTTATGCTAATTATCCCTTAACCCGGGGCGACCAAAGTAGCTAACGATAAGTTGCTAGCTGTCATCCGTGATGGCTACGGTGTGTTTTCAGTTTAAATTCATCAGCAGCGTTGTCAAAATGATTAAAACCACCCAGGGTTCGAGCCAGCTAATTTACACCGGGCATTGTCCGTGTGGCAGAGAAACATTTGCTAACGTTAGCGTTTGATCAAAGGGCGTGAAAACTGGCATCACCAGCGGTTTGCCTGCGGCGGTGAAAGGAGCGACAGATTCATTATCTCGTCGCAGGGCAACTATTAGCAAAAACAAACCACATAAAAATGAAATATAGACTAGTGACTATGGTCAGTTTTTGGAATGGGGCAAATTAGGAAACTAGCGCTCAAGAAACGAGAGTTTGGAATATCTGCTGCATGCCCCCTGGCTTTAAGGGTAAGACAGCCTGGTCTCTTTCTGCATGCATGATGAAGATGAACCTATCGTTTGCATCACATATGAAATAGTGATTTACTTGTCTGTGAGCTCCAAGGTGTTATCGAACTTAACTGCACTGTAATCTTTTTGTTATTATTCATCGTGTTATTATGATCCATGCTGATAGGGATCTGGATTAAAAGGAAGTGTGCCATACCATCTGCCAAACACAGTCCCACTTAAGTTGCTCTTGTCCTGTAATGAGACAGTAATAGTTTCTCTGTCTCCCTCTGGGTTGCAGCTCTGTCTACATGCGTTCTGTGACCTACAGTAAGCCAGTCGAGGACATTCACTGAGTTGTTTCTTTTGCTTGAATCTTTTGTTCCCCGCAACCTCAGCTTGAACCACATGATCGTATTGTGCTTTAACCAGTTGAACTAGATCTAACCCGAGTGAATAGTTAACTTGGTAAATGCTTGAGTAGAATGGGTAATGATTTCCTCACAGTTGCATTTGTGAGTTCTGAGAGGAGTTTGTGCACACCCTTAGAAAAGCAATGTTAATCTTTGTTAAGGTAACCAGGCAGTAACAAATGTTGATCGTGCAGAGTAATGACAGATTTGCAGTGTAACTGAGCTTGATAATGATTTATGCCTTGCAGCAGAAAGTGATTGTTATAATTTCATGGAGATAACTCTGGGAACTTGTGAAAGTTCACCAATCCACATCAAACTACACTGCAGATCCAAGGTGATTTTGCATTCGAACTGTCACGACATTAGTTGTTCTTCTCATTTTAAACTCTGGTCTAATCTCTTTTCTTCATGATCACTTGGAAACACTGCATAATGCCCCCAAGTCATTTGCTGAAATATGCTTGTTTAGTTATTTATTTATTTATTTATTTAAAACTCTGCTGCACAGTTTTGAGAAGAAAAGACAAAGAAAAATGTCAGCGACCCCTTTTAAACCATTTATCATATCAGCATAGGTTGGGCTGGCACAGAAGATGGAAAATCTGCCGCAGTCTGATTCCAGTTGCATTGATTTTGAGCACAGCAAATTGCTTTTGAAAAACATACAGCGTGGGTGGTGTGCAAAGCTGGGATATATTGTAGCTCTTAAAGAACGGCAGTCAGAATGTTAAGATAGCATCAGCTGTCAAGGTGACTCTGCTGCTCTGTGTGTGTTGCCTGCTGGTTCCCAAAAATAGCTGATTTTTATGCCCTGCCCCTCCCTCCTTTTCTTTCAGACTTCCATCTCTCGCTCTTGTCTTCCTCTCTTATCTGCTGCCTCTTTATTTTCTTCTTGCTGTCTTTCCTTTCCCCACCCCGTATTTGTTATTTTACCTCTCTCACTCTCCTCACTCCGTTTCTCTGCCTCACTCCTCCTTTCCCATCACTCTCATTATTTCCCCATCTTCATCCCAACTCACATTTTCCCTTGTCCCTTTTGACTCTTTGCTACTTAATCCTCTCATCATCTTCTTCCCTCCAACATCCCATCATCCGTCCGATTTCTGCCTGACTCCCCCTTCCTTGCTCCCCCTATGTTCAGTCTCTCTTTCTGTACCTGTTTCTCCTCGACATTCCAAGCACCCACTTAGTTGTCTTTCCTCTTCCTTAACTTCCACCTGCATTTCCTGTTTCCTTTCCCCTTCTCTTGTTTCTCCTCTGTCTCATATCCTGTCTGTCTTGTCTCTCATCCAGCAGCAGGATGTCTGAGTTCAGCGAGGAGCCGCGCTTCACTATCGAGCAGATAGATCTGCTGCAGCGGCTGCGTCGCACTGGCATGACCAAGCAGGAGATCCTACACGCACTTGACACTCTGGACCGGCTGGACCGGGAGCACGGTGACAAGTTCGGCCGCCGCACCTCTTCTTCCTCCTCTTCCTCGTCCTCTTATGGAGTGGGCGGGGCAAACGGCTGCAGCAACACCCCTGCCTCTAACACTACCACGTCATTCAACAATAACAACAACACTGCCTCGGCAACCACCACCTCTTCTGTCTCATGCAATGGAAACAACAGCGGTGCCATCAACAGCGGCAAGGGCAGCAACGGCACTGGCGAGCATTCTGCCGCCGCCGCCACCTCTTCCACAACCTCCAAAGTCTCCACCGCCACTCAGACTCAGTTTGGCAGCAGTGGGGGACTCTCACCATCTCCTAGCAACAACTATGACACCTCTCCACCTCCTGGGCCGCCGCCGCCTTCCGCCATCTTGCCCTCTCCAGTTTCTCTGGTGGCGCTGTCACAGAATGGTCGCGACAGCCTAGCTGCCGCGCCCAATGGGAAGCTGTCTCCCCTTCGATACCCAGTGAACACCGCGGTGGCGACAAGAGCCTTTGGGTTTGAAGCTACAGAGGAAGACCTGGATATTGACGATAAGGTGGAAGAGCTGATGAGGTCAGTAGCGAGAGAGAAGACAGGTCTCAAACTTTATATCAAAAAGTTTTTGCTTGTAGTCATTTATGGAACTGGATGATATATTGATATTACATTAATTATAGTCATGTGAGACTATATATTATCTTGGATTGTAGTTGTTGTTATATGGTTATGTAGTGTGTGAGATTTGTCTTTTGCTGGTCTTAAAGGACCATACTGGCCATTTTGCATGTTTGAGCCTAATATATTCAATTTTCATACATGTTACGTTACTGACAATCATTTCCCAAGGATAAAACCATATTTCAGTTTTCGTGATAGTTTCAAAATCTCTTAATCTTTTAAAATCAAATATTCAAGCAATACACCCACCTTAAAAATCGATGTTTCGCCTGCTAATAGTTATGCAGCCTTATGAAGTTACAGTCGTTTAAATTCTTCAATAACACAGGTCTTCTTTTGGGACTATATTCCCCGGTGGAGACATACATTCACTCCACGCTTTTTTTGTGTGTTTAAATGTTAAAATTATGAAACTTTGAAAAAAACCTGAATACACATCTTGGTCACAATGATGGATTACCTATCCCAAGAACATTTCAAGTATCAATAAGTTGATTTTAATAGTGTGCCAGAATGAACTGAAACAATGGCGGTCTGGAAGGTAGGAAAAGTTTTTTTAATTTCACCGTTCCAGTAGTATGCTTTGGGAAAGATTTTCAGTAACGTTACATGTATGAAAATTGAATATATTAGGCTCAAACATGCAAAATGGCCGGTATGGTCCTTTAAATGGTTTGATTGGCATTAATGTCTATAATGAGGAAGAAAGGATGCACACTAGGTCAGGAACAAGGTTAATCAAATAATATCAGCTATAAAAACCCCACTATATCTAGCTGCTATTGGAAGTCATGTTAATGATCCAAATTTTATTGTATGTACAGTATAAAAACTATAAGAAACTTCCACAGATTCATTTGATTTAAGCCACAGTGTACAATATGTTTACCAGGATTGCATGGTTGCATGTGATGTTATACATTTTTGGACACTCTTGATCCTTGGAATGTATGTGTAGTTTGTTTGGCCTATATGAGAGGTTAAAGGACCGTGGTTTTGCATGTTTGAGCTAATATATGTAACCCCATGTTATGTTACTGACAACCTTTCCCAAAACATACTACTGGAGAGATAAATATTAGAATTGGTTTTCCTTCCTTCCAGACTGCCGTTGGTTTCAGATAATTCCAGTATGCTATTAAAATCAACTTGCAGAGACTTGAAATGTTTTTGAGATAGATCAATCACAGCAAACAACGTCTATGAAATTTCTGTTGAAGTAACTTTTTTTTTAAGCGATTCAACACAGAGCTGCACTGAAAAAGATGAACGTTTCTGCCTGGGAATATAGTCCCAGGAGAAGACTGCTTTTACAGAGAAATTAAAAACGACATGCCTTCTATATTTGGACATACGTTTTAGCAGGCATCACATTGAATTTTATTTGATTTGAAAGATTAGGGGATTTGGCAAAATACCAGAAAAAATAAATACGGTTTTATCTTTTTTGGAAAATGGTTGTCAGTTATATAACTTGTATGTGGGTAGTAGTTAATGGGCTTAAACGTGCAAAAATACAGATATGGTCCTTTAAGTTCAGAGTCAGCTGTAATGCCTGGTAGAGGGTGGTGTGGTCTCACACATGGACCAACGTATTCAACATTTAACCCTCTAATACCGCATCATTAGGTGTGTGTGTGTCGACCATTATCAGGCAGCGTTTCCATTCACGCTTCTCCAAAAGTAGCTAATTGTGTTTACAGTTGAATTCAGATTGCATTAGAGAATAACACCTGCTGAACACAAGGCTCGCACAGGCTTTGCTAGGTAACAAAATGCAAATGTGTCTGACACCACAAGCTCTTGCACTCTTCTGTAGCCGATGCGTAGGTACGTTTTTGAGGTTCTTGAGTTGTGATAAGAAGACCCTCCTCTTCATATACAAAACCTTTGCCTGCAGACACGATGAGGCCTCGCCGCACAAGCATCACTCAGCGTCTACTATAATTCACTGGTGAATTATTCATTTTTTAACAATTAGCGAATGGCAGCTTAATTCATACTTTGAATTGTGCAGACAAATTGCCAGATATTTTAAAATTAAAATGCACAGCTAACAAAAGCAGAAACAGAAATGGTGAACATGTTTCATCTAGACAGTCTCCATTATGGGCGCAAGTATTTGTTTTCAAGAGTGCTTGCTGGTCTTTTTTAGCAGACGAGAGGACATGATAATTCTCCTAAGTACATTGGTCCTCTGCAGGAGCATGTGCTATTTAAAGATGGTTATCATAAAGAAGATGTATAGTCAGCACAGACTTTATTACAGAAAAAAAGGGAAGTATTCTTTGGGAGATGTTGGAAAAGACTTCAGGGCTTAAGATTTCCCAAGGATGGGAAGACGACCATTTACCATCATGCACCTCTGGCAGCACTACATGAAATCACATAACATCAAATCAAGTTAGACTCACTTAAAATAGTTGACTGAGATCCACTACAGCCCATCACAGCCCACATGNCCCCACCTCCCACCTTGTTTTGAGCTCTTTAAACATGAAGCCTTCACTTCCTCTGCTGCCCTGTACGAACAGTGAGAAAAAGAATAGACAATCAGCCTGTGCTCATCCATCCATTCCGTGCTTTAAATTACACGTCTTCTTTTGACACCCCAAGATGTTAAATAGTGTTTGTAAGCCCTTGTCTTCGCCGCCCGTAGGCCTCGTGTCTCACCCTGCAGGGCTCCGGGGACGTGACATGTGGTTTCAGCTCGTCAACAATCCCACGGTGCCCTTCTGATTTTCTCACTTTTAAGTGCATATTTCTGTCTCTGCAGGGTTTCGGCATCTGAGTTGGCAGCCGTCACACCCCCGACCCTCCTCCTCCTCTTCTTCCTCCACTTCCCGCTCTTTTACGGTCTNGGCAGCCGTCACACCCCCGACCCTCCTCCTCCTCTTCTTCCTCCACTTCCCGCTCTTTTACGGTCTTGTACAGCAGCTTGTGCTACATTGATTCAGCGGCATCGATACAAGCAGCATTTTTGAGCTCTAATTTTAGCTGCGCCGCAAGAGACCGGCGGACATCAACACTGGATGTCAAGAGTTGTGATGCATTTACGTTTCAGAAATATGCTACCAGAGAGATCGAGACTTTGTGTATGCGTTCTCCATTTTGAGCGTGTGTTCAAAGGATGCTGTGGTGGTGTGTTTGAGCACTAATGCTGTTAAAGTTGGGTGGGGGAAGGCACTCACTGGAAATGCCTTCAGGGGAAAATGTAAGCACTATTAGTGTGGATAAATGCACAGACCACTTTGTATTTGACAGGTGTTCACACTCTGTCATGCTGTCTGTACTGGAATGAGGAATTAAGCCAAGGCAGTGATAAGCTTGTTGGTGTGTGTATGTGTGTGTATACGTGATATTATGTATAGGGGAATGTATTGGGCTTGCAGCCAGAAAACAGGGTGGGTACACTGTGTGACTGTACATGTTCACGCTGATCCTGCAAGTCTGTGCATGTTTTTTTCGCTGAGGACTGAGATAGCGGAAACATGTCTGCCAAACACTTGATTACGGTTCCATTCATTTCAGTTGTTAAAGTCAACGTTGTTAGTTCTTGTGCGAAATGTAATATGAATGTCTGGGAAAGCCGACACAACATGAAGAAGGCTCACTAACCATCATGTTGTTTTGTCCAGCATACCGAAACTCAAAGTGCGAGTCAGGTTTGACAGCACAGCATCAATGACAAAAGCAAACGTGTTAATACCGAGTGAGTACATAAATCCGCAGCAGCATTGGACATTGGATCTGTGTAAATGCAGTGATGGAATAAAAGCTGAAGCGGTGACATCTGCCATCACCATTTTCTGAAATCAGGATCTAATTATTTTTTTTAGTACAAAATGAAAACAAAAACAAAAGTTTCATAAAACACAAAAACAATTTGGTCTAGTCTTTTTTCATTAATTGGACAACACATTTTCAAATCTGCTTTTTAAATCTGTGATAGATTGATGAGTGCATTTTGTTGCCTTGGAGTTCACAAAGGAAAAACAACTAATCCACAGCACACTGCTTTGTAAATTCGCCTTCTGACAGGGGCTTTTTAGTTTTTGCTAGCTCCAATGAAACTGCATAAGACGCCTTAACAGATTACTCGTGTAGTAGTGGTTTTTACAAAAAAATTCTGCTGTTGCCACATTTTTCCCTTCAGATCAGCCAGAATAACAGCTTTAGCAGCTGAGGTTTACCTATCATATTTTTGTCTTTATGCATAGTGTTGTAGTGGCGACTCAAGTTGAAGTCCTTCATCTTTGACATTGTTTCCAGACACACCAAACACATTGGCTTGCCTTTAAATTCTGTAAAAAGGTAATCTGTTTCCCATCTTGACTGGAATGAACAATTTTCCAAGTCAGCTTTTCTTTACACTCATCTTTCCTCTTTTACCTGACTTAGCAACAACATATACAACAACAGCCAACACAGGAGCTAACGGCCAATGGAAAAGTGTCTCGTAATGCAGCTTTAGTAATGAGTGAGCACCCTCTGTTGATGGGTGGCAGTAATAACAAAGAAAAACAATTTTGTAATTTTCATTTTTTTTGATTGAGAAGTCAGCCGAGGGCCTGATAGATTAAAGGTGTGGCCATATCCATCCCCTGGGCCACCAGTTGCCCATGCCTGATATATGTAGTACATCATAATCACAGAAGGTATATATTTTGTGTCGCTGCCCTTGAAATTGTTCTTGTATGGTGTCATGATCAATATTTGCTTGGTGCTAAATATTGACAGTCAATACATTTACATGCACATTAAATCTTTGATTCTACATCAATTGAAGCAATAAATCGAACTTTAAAAGAACTTTAAAAAAACCTTAATCAGATTGAAATCAACATAAATCAACGTTGTTGTATCCGAGAAACAGACCTAGATTATGTGATTATAAATTGATTTACTCAAACATGCAAAGGATCCACTGTCTTACCTGGTGGACTTTTTCTCATAAGCCGATTAAGCAGCGAGTCATGTATATTCGGCGAATGACAGAATCCTCTCAACTCCAGATACCTCTTACTTCGCATTTTGCTTTAATTGCAGTACAAAAATGGGAGTATAGAGTGCACATAAACATACTGTGTGTATGGTTTCATTCTAATTGTGTGTGTTTGCAGGAGGGACAGCAGTATGGTGAAAGAGGAGATTAAGGCATTCCTGGGGAACAGGAGGATCTCTCAGGCAGTGGTGGCACAAGTCACTGGTTAGTGACAAACACATACACACACACAGACGCACACACTTTGAAACTATGTAAATGTCTTTGTGTCTCTGTTGCACATGTACTGTCACTCCTTCTCCTTTTCTGCCATTGCCTAACATATAAAAGTTATATTTTTACATGTTAGGCAATGGCGTTAACATTTTGAATCCCTGTACGTGTACATATCAGTTTGCAGATAAATAAGGCTGGTATTAGCCTTTTAATAAATATTTGATATCAGGCTTCTGTTTCATTATCATAGAGGTTACTCAGTGACCACAGCTGCATGAAAAATGGCTTTAAAACCTACAAAATAATTGAATTTTCACGGCACGTTTTATTTTCTCAAGCTGTTCACTAATGGTTTTTGTAAATAAATAATAGGCAGTAATGTCTCCCCAATTTCCTGTCATAAAGACAATAGACGAATGGGTCAGCCTGACTGTTTTTCATGCGATTGTCTTAACATTATTTGAATTGTTGTTTGCAAAAATGAGTGGTTTCAAAATACTTCTGCCCTCTGTTCCTGTCCATCTCTCTCGCCATAAAATTAATTCTTCTCTGTCTTGTCTACAATTTGTGATGGGGTTTGACGCAAAACCCTCATGTAATTCAGTGTCTGGCTGCTTTCCAGGGATCAGCCAGAGCAGGATCTCCCACTGGCTGCTGCAACACGGCTCCGACCTGAGCGATCAGAAGAAGAGAGCCTTTTACCGCTGGTACACGCTGGAAAAAACCACACCAGGCACGTCTGAACTCTTTATCCCTCGCATTGCTCATAGCTTGACTTTTTTTTTTTTTNTTTTTTTTTTTTTTGCGCGCGAGAGTGTTTTGTCACATTCATTTGCACAGCCCATAATCACTGTTGCAGTCTTGAAGGATTGTGGCTAAAAGTGGAAGCAGATTTGGGAGGGTATGTCAGAGACGGAACCCCCTCTCTTCCATAGTGGTCAGGCGAACAAAGTTTAAATGTCAGGAAAAATGAAATATATGAGCAGTACAGAGAAAAATCTATGAATGCTTGGTGAAGAGCTGGATCTGGCCACAGGCAGCAATGCACGTTTAGTCACTAATGTTTCATACATGTCACTCCAGAGATTTCACTTGGTGCGGGGGAGGAGGCTGTCAGCATGTTTCCGGTCCCTGTACAAGACAAGTGCTGCTGGAAGGAAAAGAACCCAGAAACACACAAATGCTGCCAACCTAACATGAAAGAAAAGAGATGTAGCCAAAGACACAGCAGAAAAAAAGGGCAAACAAAGCAAAAAACCCATCAGCACAAACCTGAAGGAGTTTAATTTTAATCTAGAGGAGGTGGCATTTCTCTGAATGCTTGTGCAAAGGAAAGGTTGAACAAATGAAGAGAACCACTTTGCCTCACAAATCGCAGCAGGGAAGCGGTTTCCAAAAAAAGAGGCAGCACGGTAGGAAAATGTACTGCTGCCTGCTGTTTCCTATTGGAGAGAGAAAGATGGTCGTCATTGTCTGGTGCATTGAGATCTGATCCATACGTTGCCTCAAGTCTGTGTATCATGTTATGCATTAGCAGAAGGATTTTGAGCCTTAGTTTTGTCTCTTTCTGTTATCATAGCTGACACATGGGTTAACTTGCAGCTTAAAGGACCATGAAGGACCAAAAATAACAGGAAAACTAAAATATGGTTTTATGTTTTGGGAAATGGTTGTCAGTAATGTAATATGTCTACAGGTTGTATATATTGGGCTCAAACATGCACCATTGCTGGTATGGTGCTTTAAGGAAGACCCAAAGTCAAAAGAAGACAGTTGGACACTTGACGTTAAATTTACATGACATTGTAGATGGTTAAACAGCAAGCAAACAGCCCATATGCTGACCTCTGTGCCTCTGAATGCATACGTGCATGGAATCGTGTGTGTGTTGTTTCACCATATAGTTTACTAGCAGACATCCTACGCCTTGTCCTCTGCGGCATGTTCCTTGGTGGAGTCCTGCCAACATTGTCAGCATTGGAAACTGCTCTATGCTATTTATGTCCAGACTGCCTGGCCCGGCCCGGCCCGGCTCAGCTCAGCCCCTCACACACCTCCATCACTGCCGCAGAGAAAAGCGATGCCCCACTCACGCCATTCTCAACAAACCTGCACCATCGCAGACTGACCCATTTAGGCCTCGTTCACAATGTCCGTCTTATTTAGTCAGCAATGAGAGAAGAATGGATCAAGGCAGCAGCAGGGCTTTTACTTTACATGCTGAACTGGAGCTTTGATCTGTACTTTTTATTGGCTTTAGAGTTTTTAGAGGGAGAGAGCCTTTGTGTTATTTTCTTATTTTGCTGTGGTCATGAATCGAGGTGACGCAGCAGAGTCCATGTCAGCATTATTCACTCACGTTTCCAGTTGTAGTCTTCAGGATGTCTTGTGAGATTTACAAAATGCACTTCATGGAGATCTCTGCTGCTATTCATTTTCATGACAGGACGGGCTGTTATATGTAGCTACTACATATCATAGAATTTGATGGTTGTAAACCACAAACACGCCACCAAACTACACTAGCAAGGCTACAGCTTTGTGAAATATGTTCCATCTTTAGAAGATAAACTTACAGATGTCTGCTGTTTCCCACCCCAGGTGCCACTCTAAACATGCGGCCGGCTCCGTTGCCTCTGGAGGAGATGGAGTGGAGGCAAACCCCGCCTCCCCTCAGCACCGCCCCCGGAACCTTCCGGATGCGCAGGGGAAGCCGCTTCACTTGGAGGAAAGAGTGCCTGGCTGTGATGGAGAGGTGAGGAGAGATGGAAGGAGATTGAGTTTATTTCATAAGTTCTCTCTTATTTCCACAAGGATTTGAGGAAACATCGCCACCAGCTCTGGAAACCACGAGACAAAGAGGAAGCAAAGCCAGTGACTCGCCCTTTATAACAAACTCCCTGACAGTTTCCAGCAACTTCGGTTTGTTGACATTGTCCTTGTGTCATGAAATCCAATTAATCAGTGTGACTCTTGTGCTATTTATAGCTACTTCAACGACAACCAGTACCCAGATGAGGCCAAAAGAGAGGAGATTGCAAATGCCTGCAATGCTGTCATTCAGAAACCAGGTAAACCATAGAAATCAAGAATATGAGGATTTCATTATTACAAATGTACTGCCAGAGATGCACGTTGCACTGAAGCACTGACAAAGTTGTTAATTGTGATGTGTTTCAGGAAAGAAACTGTCTGATCTGGAGAGGGTCACCTCCCTGAAAGTTTACAACTGGTTTGCCAACCGTCGCAAAGAGATCAAGAGACGGGCTAACATTGGTAATGTGGGTTTGGGGTCACAAATGTCATGTGAGGCTTTAGATCACAGTGAACTGCTCAATTCCCTAAACAGCAAACAACTAGACTTTGAAAAATTCACTCGCATTTTGGCCAAAGGCTTGCAGGTGGGAATTTGCCACTGAACACCAACGTGTAATAAGATGTGTGATCGATTGCAAATCTAACAATCCATCCTCTTCCTCCAAGAAGCTACAATCCTGGAGAGTCATGGGATAGATGTCCAGAGTCCTGGAGGACACTCGAACAGCGACGACATCGATGGGAACGACTTCTCAGAGCAGGTAGAGAGCGATCAAGAATCAAGAATCCCCAAAGAGGCATTAACCCAGATTTCTGCTCTATAAAGTGTTTATGCTGAAGAAAGGGAGCAGTCAGTCACAGCTGCCTTTGTCCCAGCTTGATGTTTTAATTGTATGGTGCTCTGTGCCCTTTTTTGGCAACTTATTCTCCTGCCACAGTGATTCCCATTGTTTTGGGGATCAGCTATTTGACAGCTATTCACATTCATCGCTCCCCGTGTGAAGGAAGGCTCCTTCTGCTCTTGGACTACTCTCAGTTTTCCAGTCATTAGCCAGATACAGCTGCACATTTTACATGTCTTTCACTAGAGCGAAACAACACATCAGTTCACTTTATTAATTAGCTTCTCCTCTCTGCAGTTCAAGTTGTCCATAATTGAAATCAGCAGCCTGTTGTTTTTTGTCAGAGTGGAAACCTGCGGACTGTTCGCAAATTCATCTGAAAATGAGAAACTGCATGAACATTTAAATAGGGAGCAGCTATTCTTCTTCATGAACCATGAATATATCCTCCCTCAAATGTAGAAATCACATATTGTTATTTCATCATTTTCTGAAAGGAACACAGTCGCTGCACAGTTGCTAAGGGATTATTGCTCAAGGCATATTTAACTAAAATGCTCAGGCTGCATGCCTTTATTTCCTGCACTGACTGGAAACTATTTCTCTGAAAGATGGTGTGCGCTGAGACGTAGCAGCGCTCTGTGTTAAAGTAGAGGAGCCCACAGATCAAGATAGTGTTTCAGTTTAAGCCCTCTAGCTTGAATCTTGACGGCACAACATGCAAACTTAAACCTTCCTACTTTTCATGTTACCTTACTAGTCAGAGATTCTTACTTTGCACAGTTTGAGTTTGTTGAATTTGTTTTTCTCATTCATCCTGTTTTTTTGACATATTTGCAGGCGTGTGATCTGCCCTATTTCGACAAGAGACCTCTCAGCCGACCATTTGGCCTTTACCGACTGGAGCCCACCTCACCAACACAGGTACACCCCCNCCCCCCCTTTTTCACACCTGGTTTGTCGTGGAGGCAGTCTCAGATTGTGAACATAAAACAGATGGTGTGAAACATTGGTAACATATCAAACTTACTTAACACGTCTTCAGATAAACACGTGTCAGGTTAGCGTGTGGTTGTATGTTCTCAGTGTGTTGCTTCATTCTCCTGTTCAGCGTCTGAGGGCAGCATGTTTTCTTCACGCAGTGTGAAGAAACGTGTTTTCCATGTTATCTTTAAGTCAAATTCAGCTTCTGCTGCCATAGTTTTGTTGCTATGTGGCCCAAATGATGACCATGACTTGGAAAATATCCCAACACCATCTTTGTTCCACGTTATTTAGTTATCTGGAAACTTTTTCCTGTTTTGATTTTGTTGCTCCCACCCCCAGACATTTCTGACCAATGAGCAAAGTGATTGTTCTCACACATGACTTTTGCTGCTGTATTTTGGTTTGATTGGATTTTTTTCCTGTGTGAAACTGAATCAAACCAACCAGTAAATGAAGCATTTTAACAATTTAGATAGACCAGAAGGGAAAAACAGATGTTGAAAATACCCTTAGAAACACGTCAGTATGTATTTATATGAACATTTATTGTTTAGTCTTGAAGAGGTTTTGTCACTTATCCAAGTAGCTTCTTCAGTTCTGAGTCAGAGGTTGGCAGGAAACTAGCATTTATGCTCTGAGTCTTTCACACCTTGGGTCAGGTGACGTCTGAATACATGAACTATGTTGAGCTTGTGAAACAAACATTTAGCGCAATATGCTCAAGTTTCAGGGCATGAATAACTGAAAACTGAATAAAGGGTGGGTCTCATTACAGCTCGTCACAGTATCTCTACTGTGAAAAGCCAGTGAACAAATTATGATCAGAATAGGTAAGCATGATGGTAAAAGCTAGGTAGGGGAAAAAAAGGATTTGCATTAAAAAAAAGTCCACCTAAGCTAGAATTCCCTTGTCTTTGTGTCCCCGTGCTAGGATGATGGCACAGCGCACAGCGAGCACCAGGACCCCATCTCTCTGGCCGTGGAGATGGCTGCTGTCAACCACACCATCCTGGCTCTGTCCAGAACCGGAGGGGTTCCCAGTGACATCAAGACGGAGTCCCTAGAGGACGAATGAACTGCACAGGAACTGGCATGGAGGAAGAGAACGGGGAGAGAGAACACGGTGGAGGCTGCAGAGAAGGGGGGGAAGGGGTTGGAGGGCAGAGGTAAAAAGAGACCAAAATAATAATAATAATAATGCTTAGTAACCCATACGAATCCGCCCCTCACATCCAGCCTCCTGCCTATTGATGCATCTCTGTTGACTTTCCCAGCTCCCCATGTAAATGGTAATCCCCCCCCCCCNCCCCCCCCCCCTCCCGTTATATTGACACAGCTGGTGGAAATGGGTCACCAAACATCCTCTGATCTCCTCTCAAAATGTTACATGGAAAGAAGAAAAGGGGGCAAACCAGGCCTTTCTCCCCCAAATGGTGTCTCTAGGAACTCCTCTCTCTCTCTCTCAGTATTCTTCCTCCTCAAAGGATACCTCTTCTCTTTCTTCTCCCTGTTCCCCTCTTCCTCCTTATTCAGTCTCTCCTCCTCTTCCTCCTTATCCCCCCTCTCCCTTCCCTCTCCAGCCTGGTTGTCTGAGCCGATCCTCAGTCTATTTCACCTCAACTTTAACCTCAGAAAAATAACGTGTACTGTATATATAATATATATGGTTCTTATGGTTCTCAGTCACATTATCCTCACGGTGTGCTACCTAACCCCTAAAATCCAACCTTTTCATCGTGCAATTCATCAGAAGAGCAGCAGACGCCTCCAGCCATCGTCTCTGGAGAAAGATGGCTTCTCTTCCGCTAAAACTGAGGCGATCAGTGGGAATAATATTGACAATTCCGTGCGGTCACTGTCTCCTACCTTCTGTAGCTTTCATTCCTCAGTGGAAGCTTTTTTTTGATTTTTCCACTATAGTGCTGCTGTTGGATGGAAACGCCAAGGCGCCACAAAGACAGCCTTAATTCCGTATCGATAACCACGCCTTTATTCCTAGTGTAGAGCGATCGTAAAAATCAGACAATTGACAAAAATTCCAGAATCGGAGTATCGGTTTGCATCCAACAGCAGCAACGGTTTTTGATGTTTTCGGTTGCTTTTGCTTTATGTTATTAGCTAACCCACACGGTGACTGGATCTACAATCATTTCACTTTGGTATTTAGCTTCCCAGTGACGCTATTGATAAGGACTAAAGGTTATAAAAATCAATGTAGGGTAAATGTGATAATCAAGCAAACTTATCTAATGGGATTTCTGCTTTGTTTTAAATTTCATCCATGCCAAAGGAAAAGATGTAACGAGGCTCTTATTAGGCTGACTCTAGGTCAGTTGTGAATATTTAGTCAGGAGGTGGCGTTTGCAGCGCGAGCACCAGAGACTGACGCGAAACCCGACAGGTAGAAACAGGGTTAACGCTTTTCCTCCTCGCGGTGCGTTCAGGTTCATCCAAAGTGATTTCTACTAAACTCCTTTGGCATCTTTAGGTCGTCGCTCACATTCAGTGAAGCCTCCTGAGCCGGCCTGTGTTATAAAAGATAGGTATAGCAGTCAGAAATTATAATAATACCCCTAAGCTATTTACTACTTGTTCTGTGATGCTGCCTCTTTATAATAGCCTAAAGAATGTGCTTTCAGATTTTATTTATATCAGTGGTATCAGATAATACAAAATCCACACTGGAAATGATTTCAAATATTAGAACAGCCGAGGTGTTTGATTTTTTTTCATCTAAATAGCCTCAAAGGTAAAAGCACCACTTGCAAAGGAATCAAATTCACCTCAAGTTGTTATTAGAAATCATTTCCCATATTTTTTTGCCCTGGGTGGAACATTTCCAAAACCATCTTTGACAGAAGATCTTGTTTGATTAAGGTGTTGGGCCTGTTTCTGATGCGTCATTACTTATCGTGTATTAGTTTTCAGGCTTAAAGACTGATATTTGGCCCGTGGGATGAGATTCTTAAGGGAGCATACCGGTGGTTTTGCATGTTTGAGCCAAATAAATACTATTACTTTCCAACCATTTTCCAAAATTAAAAAAAAAAAAAAAAAAAATACTGGAGTGGTAAAGTTTCAGTTCATTCCTGTATTCTATGAAGTTAAACTTGTAGATACTTGAAACCTTTTGAGAGAAGTAATCCATCACAACAAACAACATGATGTTGAAATTTTTTTTTCAAAGTTAATCGATCCAACATGGAGCTAAATGGAAGAAAATGTACGTCTCTACCAGGGAATATAATCCCAAGAGAAAACTGCTTTTACCAGAGAAATTAAAATGACAGTGCCTTCCACGTGCAAACATGCATGTAAGCACACGAAAAAACATTGACTTTTAAGGTTGGTGTGTCGCATTTGATTTTGAAAGATTAGGGTATCACACAAAAAAACTAAAATTTATATTTTGAAAAGTGGTTGATAGTAACACAATGTGTATGCAGGTCATATTTATTGGGCTCAAACGTGCATTTAGTCTTTTAAAGGAAGGACTTAGTGATGGTTTTGGAGAATCAGGAGATTATTCAAAGCAGGATTATGCCGTTAGCCAATTAGAAGCACGAATTGAATGTGATTGTTATTGATTTATATCAAAGCCAGAGGCTGGTTGGGTATGAAATAGTTAGTTCTGGTTAAATCGGTAATCCTGCTTGTAGACTATCTCCTGTCCCGGGTTCACTAGTCTAGTAAAGTTCTATTTAATTCTATTGCCTCAGTGTGTGTGAAGCTCCGATACAGTGGCTCAGTACTGGGACCTGTGTTTCTAAAAGAGTCGAAACATTAAAAAAAAAAACAAAAAACAAAAAAAAACCTAAATATGTATTTATACTCATTTTTAAGGTAATGTACAAAAAAGAATGACATGTTTTTGAAAAGAATCATGCTTTTATTGTAATCAAGCTTTTTGATTTTTCTATTCTCATTTACTGTTTTTTTCATCATCCCTTATTTGACTGACAGCAGTCTCCTTGTTTGTGTCAGAGGTCGTAAGCTATTTTGTGAAAGACGAACGATAATGCACCTTAAAAATAAGTATCGCTGACAAAGCTTGAAATGTAATCCCCCCCTCCCTTTCTTCATATATCCAATATACTATGATGGGGCTGGTGTGAACCAATATTTCAGTACAGCTGAATCATATGGAAATCACAGCTCCAGTTTGTGCTCTCCTCTCCCTAAAATAACATCACACCAAACTCCTCACCAAAATCTTTCTTTTTTACTGCATTCAAACATTTACCTCCCCAGAACACCTATTGTTCCCTTCTTAGGATTCTCCTACAGCACTGAAGGAGCATACACGTGCACGTTTAAGTCCAATACAACTCGTATACACATTTTGTTACTGCCAACCATTTCCCAAAAATCGCCTGAAGATTTGATTTTGAAAGATTATGGGATTTAACAAAATCACAGGAAAACTAAAATACAATTTTATATTTTGGAAAGTCAGCAAACAGTTGCAGCTTCAACATGCAAAATCACCTTTAAAGTTATTGGAAACATTGGAATTTTGTTTGGCTGCATTAATGGGAGCCTTTAAACACAACCCTATGAGCTTCAGCTCTTAAGCAAAAATATGGACCAAGGGGACAAATGTACAGATTTCCATTCTATTTCTATTTCAGGCTAAAGCTTCATTATGAGACCTATTGCTTTAAGATTTAATCATAAACGGGAAAGTTTAGCATACAAAGGCTGCACAGAGCAGCACACGAAATGAAAAGGTCAGGTTTTAGATTTGACACTTGCAGATCATGGTGTATGTTGGTAAAATGCTACCTGGTCAAAAAGAGTTGGATTTTTGCTGGAGTTTGGTGTGACGTTCTCCCACATCTAAAGAAACGCTGTATGTTGTTATTAACAGTGAAATTAGCTGAGTGGAAGAAAAAGACTCGAAAGAGAATTTTGAGATTCTTCTCTCAGTTTAAGACACTTTAAAAATTATTTGCCTTTCAATCTGAGAGATGCCACAGCCCGAGTATTTCTTCCAGCAGTATTTTACGTGGGCTTTCTAGTTTGACGATAACACTTATGGGCCTTCAGGTGCTGAAGAAGTGAATAAAATTATTTTGAAGGAAAACCTGGAAACGGACTAATCTGAACTAGACTGAAATCTGAACCGGGTTTTCCCCCAAAAGATGTTGTGTGTACTCCAGTGGTAGTGTGTAATCTGAAGGGGTGTCCTCTTGTGGTGTGTCAGGGTCAACATGTCTACATGTCCTTCTATGTCCCCAGTGAAACACCATCCACTTCATCCCAGTAAAGCTCTGAAAAGAGGACTGAACGCTGTTGTATCAATCTCAAATCTAGTTATGTTCAATATTACTGTCTTGCCCATTTCAGAATTTAGTGCCTTTTTTGGACAGTAGACTGTTCTGTAATTAAGATGTAGTATATATACATTTTTTTGTACAGTTTCTTTGTTCATTTTTTTAACTTGTGTTTATTTTAGTATGATATATATAAAATGTACAAGAGAATAAAGCTATATCAATGAGACTTTTTACTGTTTTTTACCATCATTGGTGCTTTAATAGTCAGCACAAGAATAGATGATGTTCCCACTGAAAGGCAGAATAAAGTTTATTAAACATCACTGGTAGAAAAACAATTGATTTTGCTTTTTTTTTTTTTTTTTTTTTTTTTTTACAGCATCCTGTCTTTAAATAAATAAGCATTCTGGCAGTCAGATGATCAACTTAAATGAACAAGTATAAAATACAATAATTAATACTAAATACATTACAACAAAATCCCTCAAGTATCCTGGTCTCATAAAAAAAAAAAAAAAAAANAAAAAAAAAAAAAAAACAGACTGATTAGCACACACACACACACACACACACAGTATCATTCAATAACCTGCCAGTGACAAAAATATTCCATAACAGCCACATTTTCATCTCTTCATAATGTTTCCAGTCGGTTTTAAAAATACTTGGTAAGTAGCAAACACACCCGATTAAAAATGCTGCAGACTTTCTGTAAAACAGGTCAGAAAAGTGCAAATGTATAAAACAGTAGTAGACAACTTTTGAGCTAAAAATTAACCCCCCAAAACAACAACGCAATGAGAATTTAATATTACATTGCTATGGCACATTTGCTGATAAATCATGATGTTCTGAGGCACAAGAATAAAATAACACCATTCATCAGACATTGCAAATGGATAAGGAGATGTGAGAATCTATCCACACCTTTGCAGACAGCAGCTGGATTTAATGTTTGAACAGTAGAACTGCAAACGTGTGAAAGTCGTGCGTCACCTTTGTTTACTGTTTGTCTGAAAATAGAACCCGGTGAACTTCAGGTACTTTGAATATCTGAAACCATATGAAAATACACTGTACATTTGCTTGGGTAACTGCCTTTAGAAACAGCAATTACCACTTTTTCCCAGCCAAAGTAGGATAACATAATGGAACCATTTTTTTTTTTTTTTTTTTTTTTGAGGAAGGTCAAAACTAATTGGCTGTTATAAATGGAATACAGTCTATTCCAAAATGAGGCATTCAGTGTTTAAAAGCCAAAACTGTTGGCATGACTGCTAAATTCACTATGGAGAAATGAACGCATGTTTCGTCATGAGAGTGTTTCTCTGTGTTAAAGTACATCAAAACCCCTTTTCAAGAAGCGTGTTTACTGTGTTGTTTGGGTGAGTTTGTTGAGTGAAACCTGTACCGCTCTCAAATGTGTTCTGGGTTTAACTAAGCAAAGTTACTCAGATACTGAAGTAAACCTGCTTCTTGGAACAGCCTCCGTTATCTTTCTTTTCTACAAACACATGTACAACATTTTGGGATGAAGCCTATAACAGATCAAGAGATGTCCTGGACCCTCAGTTGATGTAGTGTCTGTTTTGGTTGAATATGCAGCAGTGACTCATCTTGTGTCTCAAACTTGGACGATCTAATACCAAAGTCGCAGTAAATCTTTTCAAACATGCCGGTGGGTTGTCAAGCAGCAGCTGATACAGAGCTCAGCTTCTCTCTTTATGGAGAAGAGAACGAGCTCACCTTCTCTCAAGTGTTCCAGGACTTGCGGTCCTCACCTTTACTCCGGCTGGATGCTCTGACCCCCTCGCCCTTAGCCAGGGCCGTGAGGGCCGCCAGGTTTGGGCTGGATCCCGATAGGTTGGCGCTCCGGCGCTTCTGCTGCTGCTGGCGGCGGCGTTTGGTACCGCCACGACTCACCCTGTCCGGCCTCACCAGCATCCCGTAACCAGGGTTACAGTGGAAGTAGTGTTTGCCACCCACGGAGCCGTCATTCTTTCCTGGAGAGAGAGACAGAGATAAACAACAAAGCCGTGAGGTTTTGACGCGATGATGAGGAATATGTAGGATCCTGTAAAATGTCAAACACACAGATCAGCAATCACATGCAGGGTTATTCTACTCACCTGCTGGTACCTCTAGTTCCACTCCCACCCAAGTACCCTCTGCAAAATCAGTGGGTCCCACATAACGAACAGTGCCACTCTTATTGGTCCCCACGGTCACAAACTCCCCTTCTTTCAGCCAATCAGGGAGAACGCTGGCAGCAGATCCATCTCCTTCTTCAGAGTCGGAGATAATTTCCAGCCTTTCTGTTGGCACAGAGAGGTTGAGTCCTGCCCCAAGGCTTCTGGCTCTACCCACCTGCCCAAGCCTCCCATCCTCTTCCCCCAGGATCCGTTGGAAGGATTTGAGGTCAGAGGACTTCACTTTCTGGATCTTAAAGGGGCTGGCTGCTGAGGAGGACTGAAAACTGGAAAGATGCGGGTCAGGAGCCGTGGATGTGGTAGAGGCAGGAGCCGGCATTTCACACGAGACCTCATTTGTAGTTTTGGATGAAGTCAGGACAGGTTTCTCTGAAGTCTTGGAAATAGATGATTCTTGGGAGGAACCAGGCAGAACTGAGTCTCCTGATGTGGCAGCAGCTGGATCTTCGGTTAGAACTGGGATCAGAGCTGGATCTTGTGTGTCATCGCAGGTTGTCTGGTCAACTATCATTACCAGATCTGCAGATGGCTGCGTTTGGTCATGAAATGATGTTAGCACTGATTCCTTGATGTCTGTGGAAGCTGGCTCGAGCTCTTCAATCTGAGGGGGCTTTGGTTCCAACTGGTTTGTGTTTGGTGACCCTTCTGGCTCTAGTTTTGGTTCTGGCTCTTTTGTTTCAGTTCCTCCTGTAATCGATACTTCTTCAAGTGGCTCCAACTTGTCTGATTGTTCTGATCCCACATGATCAAGTCTGGAGTATGGCTTTTGTTTGGTCTGGCATGATAATTCCGATACTGTAACTTGATCAGGCTGTTTGAGTTCGTTTAGCTGGACAGCCAGAGAGGGATTTAGTTCTTGTTGGCTCACTGCAGGCTGATTTGACTCTGTGTGCATTTTGTCCATTAACTGCTTTGATTTCAGCTCTTCTTCTGCTGCCGTGAAAGCCTGGGCAGTCGATACATCTGCCGCAGTCTGGGAATCTGATGGAGCGCCATGTGGTTTGGACGGCGGGTGAGTTTCTGTTGACAGCGAGTCGTTCCCCTCTGCAGCTGCCTTGCTGTTTAGAATCTGTGATGACTCCTGAGGCTCTGATTGGTCCTCGGGGACAGATTCAAGCCCGGTGTCAGATTGTGCTGTGATGGAGATGGGCGGGATTTTCTCTGTCACTTTGTCCTCCTCTTCCTTGTCCTTTGGCCCTGCCTCAGAGTCCTCAGATCTGCTGAATGGTGGGAGGTCCCAGCTCAGTGTGTAGACCTCTGACAGTGTTGCCGTAGATATACTAGTAGACATGTATCCGCTTGAGGCTTCGCTCACTGGACTGGGGGTGGAGTCTTCTGTTTCTGGGATGATTGGCGGTGGGAGGGGCATGGATCTGCTGGGGGTGGCATCTTCTGTCTCTGGGATGATTGGCGGTGGGAGGGGCATGGATCTGGGGCTCTCTGTTGGGATATCTGAATAGTCTATTTCCTCAATGGGAACCTGTGTGGAGAAACCATGGCGACAAGCAGTATTGACAGGAAATGCCGCAAAATGCTGAATCATTTAATATGGTAAATATTTGCTGAACTACAGAGACTTACTGGCAGCTGTTGGACGCTCAGATTCTCTTCGACGCTGGCTGACTGCACCATGATACGAGGCAAACTCTGGGAGAGCAAGACAAGTCAGTCCATCACATTATGCCAGTTGAAAAAGGCAGGTTAAATGTAGTTTCAGATAGCAAGGCCTTTAAATTAGCGTGAAGAGGTTATCAAGGTGAAATCAGTGTCATTTCAGTTCAACCTGGAGATTAGATATTAACATAAAGTCTGCAGATTGCTAAATTATTACACAGCATGCATGCAGTGGTGTTTAGCTGACAGAAAAGACAGAAACTGTGCCGAGGATGAATATCTATGGTTCCCATGAGGACTGTACAAACGTGTTATGACTAGGTCCCAAGTTTCATTTATTTCATTTACCATCATTGGCAGTAGTTAAGATGATAAAAGAAGATACAAACAATGCAATAAAAATATTTATGCATCAGATCATTGAGACAAATAATCAAGATAAACTGGTAAAACAATCAGGATAATTGCCATAATGGCTCCCATAATGATTTCCCCCCATAATTAATACTAAATTTACTATTTAAAAACTGAGTTTGTATCAGCTGATTAAATACTGTGGGAGCATGTTCTAGGGCCTAACAAAGTGTAAGCATTAGAAAAGTATTAGCCGTTGACAGGCTTTTATATAATCAGGCCAGTAGTTTTGCATGCTTAACCGGTGCAGTAATAGTTTTTTGATTAGCATGATTGCTTTTGTTCCCATGCATCCCTGCTATAGCATCCTCCAATAAGGATAACGCTTCCTGTTTCGGTCCCTGCTGATCAATTAAAGTGGTTTGATTTAAGTCATATTATCCTTGTGCTCTGAGCAGGATGATGACCTACACAGACATCAGGTCTACCCACAGAGAGCAGGTCAAACAGAACTACCCTCTCCTCCACCTCAGGATAGTGTACCTGCAATTCAACACAACAGATCTTACGCTGATGCCATAACACAAATCATTTGGGGATACAATGATTTTTTTTTTTAAGAGTTTTATATAGCAGCTGGAAACACAGAGTGGTCCGCAACAGAAACCACCAGAATCCAGCTTTACCTTAAACATTTTGACTGCTTAAAATAGCGATTTCACTGATGTTATGCATCAAATTTTGCTCATTGGTCTCTGGAGACCACTATTCAGTAGATAAAACCAGCAATATGAAGGCTAATTTTGCTGTAGAGGTGCTGTGGAAAGTCTGGAAACAGACCCTTTTTGACTTTGTGTCACTGCTGAAACCTGCAAAACTCAAGCAATAAAAAGCCATTAAAGCCACATCTTGGCTTCTTTTGCAAATTGGACCCCCCCTATGACTTTGCACAGCATCCTCACGTACATAAAAGCCTATATACAATTGTTTTCACATGCTAAATAGTGCTCCACATGACTAATAAACTGAATTTGATGTATAGAATCAATGGAGTTCCCCTTTAAGATGCAGCTCATTTATTCAGCCATGCTAAGAACTGGTAAGTGGCTTCAGCATTTGTAAAGTAAACAAATCTGTCACTGTACTGAACATTTTTCACTTCGGTTCAGATCAGCTTCGGTTCAGCTTCAGCGGATCACTGGTTTAATTTCCCTGCATCTCAGTAGCCTTCTGACATTTAGAAGTCTCAAGTTTCTTGTTTTTGTGTTGACCTTTGTAAACACCTGTGGAAAGCAGGATGAAGTGAAGCGCTAATTAGAACGATGGCCCCAAATCATGCACCAACAAGGCCCTATGGGTTTTCAATCCAACCACACAGCGCGGCACATGATTTCCCTGATTAGCTTCGCTCCCTGGCTGAAGGTGCTAATCAGTCAAATCAGCTGCTATAGGAATGAAAAGCTGCAGACTGCTGGGTCTTGATGGCACGTGATTGGAGATCAGTGGATGAGGAGGTGGAGAGGAGCAGGGGCGATACATAGGACAAGTTTCACCTGCTCCTAATTAGCCCTCCCCTAAACGCCGTGTGAGCCTGTCTCATAGAGGCTGTTAGTAGAAGCCTCTGGTTTTAGATGGCACATTAATCCCTTTGGACACACTGGCAACATATGCAAGTGCTAATTAAGTCTTCTCTAAACCTGGTTGCTTGAATTATCTAAATGTCACAACTTTGAATAAACCAGCTAAGTTTCTATTTCAGTTTAGAAAAAATTACATTTTTTGTGACCAGTACTACAAGGATCATAATGTCCCCTGCGTTAAAAGTAAACTGCTCAGTCATTGAGGAAGGGAGGGAGGGAGGGGGGCAGCATTATTTCCATACTTGTATGCTGGTGGACTTTTCTATTTGTAGCTGAGATAAAAGACATCTGTCTTTGATGACAGGAATATTATATTCATTAGTTTATTCATGACAACATGGAAAAAAAAAAAGTTTGCTGGGTATCGAATCACGACAATAAATTCTTATTGTTTTCATTTTTCTCCTTGCTTTGCTTAATTAACTATATGATGAAGCCTTAAGGTTGGAAAAAAATTTTTTTTTAAAGATGACACAAATAGTGGTAATTATAAGCTTTTATATCACCACCACTTTTGCAAACGGCACTGATGCGTTTATACATTTTATTTTTTATGTCTCCATCTAGATGAGCTCAGTTTCTATGGCAACAAAAAGTAGCAATAGCTGTTAATGCGTAGAAGGGTTATATGGGACCAGGCTGCAGTGATGCAGAAACGCATTAAATGCTTTATAAAAACTATAAACAGGAGTACACAAGCATAAATCCAGAATACAGAGGGGGGGCTGAGTGAAAGTACCTGCTGATAGACAGCTGTCTGCTCTCTTTTATCGTTCTTTCCAGCAGGAAGCAGCGACTTCAGCAGTTTGGGCACCGCCTTCACTGGAGGAAGCGAAAATGCAGCAAAGAGTGAATGCACTGATGGAGTGTATGGTGAAACGGAGAGGAAAGGAGCAGGTCATAGGAGCAGAGGGGAGAAGACAAGGGGCAGGAAGAGGGTCAGATGTCGGGATTGATGTTGGCGCAGGAAGACACCAGTTGAGGAGGGCAGTTGCAAAGCAGGGAAAGAATGGAGCAAGCAAGAAAAAGGAGAAATGTGTTAGCAATAAGTGCAGACTTAGGATTCAGAGCAAAAGAGATATAGGTGACCATCAGCTAAAGCAGTAAAAACAGAGCTGATGAAATCAAAGTCAAAGAGAATTCAAAGCCAGAGAGAGAGAATCCATCACAAGAGAAAAGCTTCATTTGTCATACCTGCTTCTGGGTTCAGGTTCTGTGACACAGAGTTGGGCATCGTGCGCCTGGACAGAGGAGGGACCGCAGAAAGGTCCTGGTGGCTCTCCCAGCCCTGCTCATATACACACACACACATACCCAGGGACACATAAGGACAATTTAAATACTCTATAACCTTTAGCAACCTCTAGTGGTGACCACTGAGAACTGCAGAAACTTTGGATCAGCACATGGCTTGTAGATTTTAGTCCTTTCTTTAGTCTGTGGTTTGATTGTTTGGATTTAGTTTACCACTCATTTTAAGTTTCAAATGGGTGACATAGCACAACCAGAAAACTGGGAATGACTTTAAATATTTTAATACATTAAAGAGTTTAAAAATATTCAGAAGTTGAATTATCATCTCTTCACAAAACTAGAAATAGAAATGCCACGCTAGAGAAATAGATAATACCACCAAAAAGAAAATACATATGAAAAATCTGAGGAAAGAGTGTAAACTGATACAGTACTACAGATACTGTACAGTGTAAACTGACAAATACAAAATATGAATTTAAAAAAAAATTCTGAACATGATTTACATGTTTGAGTCTCACCTTGAAGTCATTGAGATTGTGATTAGAGGAGCAAAAGTCCAGACTGCTGCTAGACAACTGGTTAGAGGGTTAGAGGCAGCATGGATACAATAAATTAGTGAGACAGGTTGAGATTGTTATTCTGTTCAGTGGTTATTCATGGTAAAAGCGTTTAAGAGGCAAGCACAGAAAACCGTTCAGCCCAGTATGATTAGAAAATGCCAAGAGAAATGTCAATGTGAGTCAGGAACAAAGCTCTTTGATTTTAATGGACTAACGACAAAACTGAAATTTACACTTCAGTTCAGCTCTAAGTTCTTCTAATTCTAATCTTCGACCAGTTATCAGTAGAAAAAACATAAATATGCCATTAAACAGGTAGGCATATCAACAGGAAGCAGCGACTTCAGCAGCTTGGGCCAACAAATGCCAACAGAGATCTACTGTGACTGCTGTTAGTGCCAAGTGAGCAAATAAATAGAATAGTCCAAGAAATTAGTTTACAGTGACCATAATATTGATGCTTGTACAGTAGTTTCATCTTGATTTCTATTACTTACTCTGTTGATGTTAGGAGAGCTGAGGCAGCGTCTGGAGGCTTTCCCTTTGACTGTCAGCTGCTCCTTCACAGCCACCTCCTACACACACAGTCACAATTCTATCTTATGATATATGCAGAGATCCATATCAAATCTATACAGGAAAAGATTACTGCAGCTACATAGTATCAGTTGTATATTTCCTGACCTGTCTGAGCCTGTCCAGGGTGAGGATGTTCTCCACAGCCAGGACGCTGCGGAGATATTTCTCTATGGCTGCCTCGCTGTCGGCTGACTGGTCATTCTCAGCGCTTGCTGCCAGCCGAGCTAGCATCTCCCTGTCTTCTGGACCATGGATGTCCTGCAGGAGTTCAGAAAAACACAGCAATGAAAGCAAATACAGCATGACCTGTTAGAGATGTGTAATGAGGCTCTGTGAGTTACACTGGTCCAGCATAAATCCAGCACTTGCCCCTGGGATGTTGGAAACGATTTCGAAGGTTACTCCACAGCCAGGGATGGTGCTGCGCTGGGACATTCTCTTCAGCAGGCTTTGGGCAAAACCCTGCCACACAAACACAACAACAACACCTGAAATAATCAACAATAATCTTTCACTCACGTGCGCTATGCTTCTGAGTGAAAGAAAAGAGCCTTATGTACCAGCCTTCTTACATACGTGCCCTCCTGTATGTTACCCATGTTAACCTCCTGCTCACCCACCTGTCTCCCTGTTACGTTGACACAGATACGTTTCCTGAAGACCAGCTGCATGTGGGCTGGATGGCTCAGCAGGACCACAGTGCGGACTGTCAGGTAGACCCTCTGGTCAGCTGAAACTGCACGACTCAGTTGGGGACAGTCGTGGACCGTCGAGTCCCAGGAAGCCTCCACCTTCACCTGGACGGAGGAAGTTAAACAGATCTATGCATGCATACAAGCTTGAAAATACAAGAGAAGATGTAATTCCTTTCCCACATCCCTCACCTCCGAATCGTAGTGTTTGACAATGTGAAGGTCAAAGAACTCATCATCCTCCTCCCCATTTAGTAATGCATCCAACCCTCCTGCCAGCGGGGCTGAAAGATTGGCCTGGAAATCATCAGCTGGAGGAAAAAGAAACAAAGACAAACAAGGACTTCATTAATCATGTGGATAGCAGAGAATCTTGGCAGATTATGGCCACAAAAGACAGCGAGAATGACATACCACCAAGGTCCAGGAACAGGACAGGAATGTGTGTTTCCATTCCAGGGACAGGAACCCTGTGGAGAAATGAGCCAGTTGGCACACAATGACTTCACAGCTATTCCCTAGTACAAGAGTGTGTGGGAGTTGTCTGGGGTCATACCAGGTGAAACATGCGATGGATTTCTGCATTATTAACAAAATATTTAAGGAAAGGAACACCAAGCAATTAGCAATGAGCTGCTGAGTAGAACATACAAAACACACCATTAAAAAAAAATAAGACTAGCTAGCATCATCATAACTGTATGTGTATCTGTCACCCCAAGTTTGAAATTAGCCTGAAATTGCTACTAATCTGCTTAGAGACTTAAAGTAACTCGTGTAATCAGTGCTATTATTGTGTAGCTTAGTGTTACGTATTGGCTTGAGTTGTGACTGTCCTCTCCTGGATTTTAAGAGAGGTGCAACTAGAATTTTTCAGTTTCCGCTCTTCAAATCTCCAATGCATGCTTTGAGAAATGGAATCTGCAAATGTTAAAAGTCTGCATAAATAATGCAATACAACTACATTCCTCAATAAGGAAGTTAACCCAAATTGTACAGTTGAGTAGCTAAGTGGTCGACAGGTACAGGGAGGCTCTTAGGTATAAATGTAAAGGAGGACATTCCTAAATCAAGTGTTCCCCAGATAAGTGAAAGTTAAAATGGCTTTGCTACTCATAAATTTTCCTCACTTATACTGCCCCATAAAAGACAATAAGAGGTTATAGCACACACAAGCACGCACACACACACCTCTCGACTGGTGCTCCAGGGATGCCACTGCCAGCTGACGGCACCAGCACAGCATTGCGCTCTTCTGTGAGGGTCAGACGACACTCCAGCAGCTGAGATTCTCTTTCAACATCGTCCTCTGACTTATCTACATGCATGGGCACAGACACACAAATGCATACACAAACATCAGATAATTAATGCACGTGCAATCACACCCATGCACCAAAGTGACACATAGAAAAACTGGTGTGTTACATCGGTTTTGCTTCCAGAAAAGAGTTGCATTGTGTGCTTGTCACACATTGCTGTACCTGGCTTACAAACAATCTTCTGTAGCTGCTGGTCCAGATATTCCTGTCTCTGAGTGAGTGTGATCAGCCACTGTTCCCTCATCCTCTCCAGGTCTACCTCCTACACACACATGCACACAAACACATACAGAACATCAGGCATACATCTGTTTCCTCTTTCTGTTACATGTAAACTATGAAGCATCGAATTCAAAGCTGTTTATGAATGACCTCTGACTCTGATCGTTGACTTACTTGGTAGCTGTCCATTTCCTCATCCTCACGCTGAAAGGTAAATGTGAGAGAAATGCAATTACAAAGTCACACTGGAAAACAGAGACATAAACTTTGATATTCAAGTCAGAATAAAGGGATGTGACAAACATGCAGGGAAAACGCATTTTCATATTTTAGGCAGAAGTGCAACCTCCCAACCAAAAATAATTAAAATCCTGTGTGCCCTGAGCAAAACTCTGTGATTGTATTCTATTATTATCAGAATAAATTCCAATTCAGCTTCAACATAATTTCTACCTTGCAGAATATTTTGTATGATCATCTAAATGCTATAAAAGTTTCCACCAAATCCTTTTACCAAATATAATTTCCATAATTGATTATCTCGTCCTCACCCATTGCGCTTCACCTCTGGAGGGCTGTGCTTGTCGAACCCTGACATCTCCGATAGACACAGAGAGGATGGAGGCAGTGATGAGAGGCATAGTGCCCGAGTCTGGTACCGAACGCACCTCCACCTGAACCCGACGAGACTGACCCTGGAGGCAGAACAGAGATGGATTTAAAATAAGAACCATTAGACCAAGTGAGCTTGAATCAGTATTCCTGAATAACCAAGCCACCTTTATAATAATGATCATAAAGCAAATAAAAAATCAGTCAAACTACCTGTCTGAGCTGGAAGATTCCCCCGGTTCTAACATCTTTGGCAGGAAGTACTTCTACAGCGGTGAACACTCCTGTGTCATTCAGTTCCATCAGCTGCACCCATAACTCCAGCCTGCGTGTCACCTCGCTCCACCTACAGGGTCAGCCAGGAAAGACAAAATCACCACAGAGTGCTAAATGACTTATGACATGATTGATGATGATGTTTTGTACTGAAGCCTGATCAATGTGTGTTCATGTCCCTGTACCTTTCTCTGAGGGATCGGGTCTTAGCCTGGATCACTCCAAGATCCCACAGAGCCAGATTCCTGCGGTGATTGGCCTGTTTGTGTCCGTACACTTCTATTGCTACCGCCCCCTCAGCCAGAAACTCCACAAAGTCCTCCGACACTGGCACGGACAATTCCTTAAGAGGGAAGGAAATAATGCTGTAAGCTGACAGATTTATCAACTGTTGTACTGATAGATTGATTTGGTGAAATAACCAGCTTTTCGAATAATTTTCTATACTTTTATTCATGAATAACTGTGAGAAAATCATTTCCAGTTTAACAGGCTTTAGAAATCTTCAGTCAGTCAACCTTGGCGCTGTCGAAGACCACGGTGCACTGAGGGTCTCTGGAAGCGGGAGACTGGCTGGACGCTTCCATCTCCGGGGCAATAAAAATAGGCTCCTCCTGCCCCAAAAAGTGGTACTGGCAGAAGACAAAGTTGGAGAGGTGGCGAGGCAGACCGGTGGCCTGAAGGATTTTCACCTGAGGAAGAAGCAAACTCGACTACTCAGAAATATACAAACAGTGAATACTGTGGTTTCAGTAATAAATCTTATATCATCATTCTTACAAATGGGAAAGTGTCAGTGTCTGTCAGTGTGTAAGAAGTAATAGCAAAGAATGCCCAAATTTTCACTTTTTACTTCATTTCATCATGAAAAAACAGATGAAATAAATAACTGAGACATAACTGTGACACAGACGCAATTAAATATGTTCAAACAGTGCAAAGCACAGTAAGCTGGAGAATCCACTTCATGATTCTCCTCATATCCTTCTTCTTTCTGTCTTGAAGAAGAAAGGGGAAAAAAACAGCTGACTTCACCTCCCTTATTAATCTGGTACAATTTTCCCACTGACAATATTTCAGGTGACCACTCAATTGCATCTATGCTCACTTATATTTAACACCTATACCTTCATATGGAGAAGCCAAACATGCAATGACTGTGTGGTGGATTAGAGTGGGTATATGTTTCTGGTTAGCTGAGTCAATTGTGATGAATTGACCTGTTCATGAAATTAAGTGTTCTCTTACCATGCAGTGCAGTTTCCGTTCCTCAGGATCTCCGTCTTTGTTGCTCTGCTGAGTATCAGACTCTCCTGGACTTTTGCCCTCCAAACGCTCCGTACCCCGCCACACCTCTACATGAAGCCGCCCTGCCACCTGAAACACACGCAAATAGTGGTCAACGTTTTGGTTGTACTTTGTCTTTCTTTTGTCTTTGACTTCATAAATAATCTCTCTTGATCACGAGGAAACAAAAATATTAGTTGCCTCCCTACTTCTGTTTCTTTAATTTTGAGAAATTTTAGCTTCTCAGTGGGGTCCTACCTCTCCCTTCTGGTTGATGATGGGTACTGCATACTGTAGCTTAACGTCACAGAAGAGGCAGGCCAGGAAAACGTTGGCCACTCCAATGAGACTGTGGTTCTCCTGCTCGTCAAAGAACGGGTCGGCACGTTTGAAGTAGGAGCGCATCACCTGGAAGAGCAGGATCATTGTGAAACTTGATTTAATCTTTTTTTGTTTTTAAACTTCAGGGTCTAATTCCAAATTATAATTATTCAGAAATAGCACTCTTATGATCAATCAATCAAAACAAATTTTCTTCACCAAACTGGCTTCCTTCTGCTGATTAAGTTTATTATTTCTTATAATATCATAAATTTATCCCAGTGGAATTCTCTGCATGTAACATTTTCCTCCACTCACAGGGTTGTCTTCGTCAAAGTCCTTCCACTCCTGGTAGAGCTCCCTCATGTCCACCAGCCTGTTCTCCATCTTCTCCAGAGCCCAGATCTGCTTCCCTTTACCTTTACGACGAACCTGAATGGCCGGCTCACTCAGCACCACGTCACGCTTAGGAGACAGAGAAGGTGAAAGAAAAAACAAAGAAAGTCAGTGGCAGAAAAATTAGCTGATGGTGCTTTCATCAACACATTCATGTCTGCCTGAAAATCATCTCAAACAGAAGGTCAGATGTTCCAAAGGACCATATAGATGGTTTTATATTAATGTTGGCCTTTTCAGTGGGCATACCAAATTTTTCGGTATTCTTTTCAATAATTTAATGCATTTTCCTCCCTTGAAGGCAGACACTGTCTAACATTAAATTTCACTACAGCATGGAAATGCTGTGTTCTTTGTTTGTACTATCTTGGTGCCTATGTTTGCTCTCACAGCCTCACAAGTACTTCTTGTATTTAATCTAAACAAAGGGCCGTTGATGCTCCAAGGAATGTAAAAAACATCAGCTCCTTTGTGCCAGACGGTGTACCAAGAAAGCCCTCTCTACTCTCTCACCTGCCACTGATAACACGATATAGAATTTTTTTTATGGCTTGGTTTTTGTTCAATCACTGCGTTTCATCCTTCAGTTATAGAAAACGATCAAAGTAATGAAAAACACCTCTCTCGTTCACACAAACCCACCATACCTTTCTATTAGCATTCAGGTTAGTGGCAGGTATCTGTAGAGTCACCAGATACTCTGTTCTCTTGTTGAGCTCCTCAGCGATGAAGCCGGCCTCCTGGGCCAGAAGGTTAGCCCGCACTATCTGCTCCCTCAGACGTCGCAGGCTGTGAGTCATCAGCGCCTCTCTGCACCAAAAATACAGTCAAAAACAAGGTCAGGGAAGTGTCCTGAATCTGGATTAGTGCTTTTATTAGCCATGCTAGTGGCTAGTGGCTCTAGTGATGGTGATGTTAGCCAGTCAAGTTGTCAGAATGTAATTGTCACCTATTAATGGACTGCCATTAAATTTGGGACAGATAATCCCAGGAGGATGAATCCTAATAATGTTGATGTTCCTAACTTTTCATCTTGCAACAACAAGTCAAACTTTTTACTAGTGCAACACATAAACTTCATGACCAGATAACAAAAAATTATCAGCCATTTTCAACATTTTGTTTTCTGGAGTTCTGGTTTCTGGTATTACAGTAACACATGGCCACTAACAAGGAAATAAATTTTTACAACATACAGGAAGTACATGGTGGGAAAGTAACCTTTTCATCCCACATGAGTGTATTTATTAGGTCTTTAAAATAACAGTAGCAATACTAATTGTTCTCTGTTGCGTCTGCTGAATCCTACAGCATTTGCTGATTCAAGGATCAAATCAAAAGTTTTCACATTATCCTGTTGTTTTTGTTTGTTTTTTTTTTTTACCTGTCCTCACTCCAGCGCCTCATGCGTTTGTGGGTGCCAGGTAATGTTCCAGAAGCTGTGGTGGTGCTTGGTGGCAGGTCTATTGAGTCCAAGAGGTGGGAAGGTTTGTCAGTGTTCAGCCGCCTGCGGAGCTGCTGCAGCTCCTGTTCATACATCTGCCTCTGTCGCTCCAGGGCACAGCGCTTCTCCTCCTCATGCTGCCTCTCCAGAGTCTGTAACACTGACTGCAAGGGGTCTGAAACAGAAGGAGAGGATGAGCGTGTGCGGTGTGGAGCGCATGCCTGTTAGTTACAAGCACGGTCGAAGAATAGCTGAAGAAGGAATCAGGTTTATGAATTGCTCTTGTTAAGAAAGTAAAGTGAATATACATAGTTTAACATCAAAGTGCAGCCTGAATCAGTTGGTATGTTCACATCTGGAAACTTGATAAGAAGGGAGATCCAGTCATTCAGTGCATTTACATACAGAGAGATTACTGTAATACTCGGTGTAAGGCGTTTACATGGGTTAAGAGTAATCTGGTAAACTATCAGTTTATTAAAGGAAGTCATCAAAGGCCATGAAAAATCAGGAAGTGACGTCAATCTGGTCTTTTACCTTTGACCCTACATCACAAGGAAATAAAACTGTAGCTGCATGTAGCTAGCTGCTATTAGCAATGGATTTGGTTATGTCTTTTTATTTTTATAATGCTGTTATCGGTTTGTGTTACTTAATTCATACACAGAATATACTACGGCTGATGTGTGTTGCTCCACAGAAGCTGGTGGGGCCGGTGAGGCACATGCAGTGTCAATATGCCAATCATAAACTGGTTAAGCATTTACATGGCAATTCATAATTGCTTTATAACNGCAGTGTCAATATGCCAATCATAAACTGGTTAAGCATTTACATGGCAATTCATAATTGCTTTATAACTGCATAACCTAGGGCGAGTAAACGGAAAAACACGTTTAGATGACACTTGAGTAATCAGTTTATTGGCCATATGCCGATCTTAACCCATTTATTGAAGTGCATGTAAACGCGCTGATCGTTTATTCATCCCCATGTCAGGAAAAACTACATTGAAGTTCACAAGACCACCAAACAAAACCAACTACTGTGCGTCTAAAAGTCCCATATTTACCTCATTATCTCTATTTTTCTAATTAGCAAGCAGAGTCCTCTGGCAGAGTCAAGCAGGCTTCACACAACCAGAACATTGTGAAGAAAATATAGGAGATAATGAGGTAAACACTGGACATTTGGACCCATGGTGCAATCATTTGGCTGGTACACATTTGGATTTCACTGCACAAGTATAGCTTTAACCCTCAGGTGCCTGGACTTGACAAAATGGATTTAAAGTGTAATTTGAAGTTTATAATGTTTTCTGTGAATGCAAATTTTTACAATTTTTAAATATCTTCTCTTAATTTCTCATGTTATCCTAAGAAGTGTCAAGCAATTCAATTTCATATAAATGCTAATAATGCACTGTTACTACATTTAACACGACTGAAAACCTAAAAACACATTCTGAACAGGCTCCAGTAGCATGTTGCTTGATGGAGTGCACTTTTTTTTTCTATTTTTCACTCGCTCACCATTGCTGCCCATGCCTTTCATCATGACTTCAGTTTGAGCGAATTCGTAGCTGAAGCTGCGTTCACTTGACACGTCGCTGGCTGAGTCTAAGTCCACCTCCAGCCGGTCAGTGCTCAAACAGGTCTTCGCTGCAGCACTTCCCTCCTCATCCTCACCCGCTGCATGGACCATATGCCTTGGCAGGTTGATCCTGTGTGTGCATGTGTGTGTGCATGGACAGAGAATGAAGGAGTTTGAGTTTTCTGAGAAATGAAACACCACCCAAATCCCAAAACTCCACACTTTTGGGTGAAGCAGACCTGAAAAAGTGGTTGTTTCCCCACAGGATTCGGTCTCCATGTTGAAGCTGGACTGGGCTAGTGATTGCAGCACCATTCACGCACGTTCTACAGGAGAAAGAGAAAAACAATGGATATACTTAAATTTGAGGTGATGAGAGAGGACACTGTACACATGATACAGAGTAGAAATATAATAATACAGTAATTTAAAGTTCATTCTGTGTTCTTTTATGCATTGATTTCTTATTATTACCCACAGAATCTATGTACTGGACTCTTTAAAGTTAACAGTTCAGTTTTCCTTGCATGTGGGATGCAGCTGAGAAAAATGACAAACTATTTAGAAAAAAAGACTGCAGCATTAGTGCATTAGATGGTTTACATACCGTGCATTGCGGTGAGGCATTAGCAGCACGCCACTGTTCTCTGTGATGTTGATGACGCAGTGTTCGGCCTGGATGGCCATCCCACACAACTGGATGTCCTGAGAGTTGGCTGAGCCAACACGCGTGTGCTTCTGGACATGGGATGTATCGCACAGAGGAAATCTGGTCACTAAGAGGACTGCTGCAACACTGCGTTTTCAATGCAAGGATATGAAAGAGTGGAGACTCTGTGTGTGTGTGTGTGTGTGTGTGTCCTTATGTGTGCTTCTGAAATTGCACACTGGTTAATTTCACTTGGCGGCGCTTCTCGTTTGTAAATGGTTCCCCGTCACCAACATTCAAAGTTGATTTGAACAGTGAAATTATATGTTTGAGTATCACAACTACAACATATTTTTCAACTGATTTTGTGTTTAAAAAAAAAACAAAAAAAAAACATGATANTCACAACTACAACATATTTTTCAACTGATTTTGTGTTTAAAAAAAAAACAAAAAAAAAACATGATAGATTCTTGCCTCACATTTTGAGGTCAATATCTTATCCAAAGTTCCTAGTGGGCCACATTTTGACTTAAGGTTTTAAGTTAATGTTTAACAAACTGTTGAAACATTCCGAGGTTGCTTGAGATGGTAAATTAATCTGCATGTTTCTGAACCCTTATCAGCACTGGCTAAGTTTTTAGCATAAAAAAATATGTATTTTTGTGTAGACTATTGTAAAAAGTACCTTCAGGTAGTAGACCAGCAGCTCATTGAGGGCGGGGTCAGCATTAAGATTCACCAGGAAACACTTGTCATCTACCACCCGAATGCCAGACGACTGCAGAGAAATGCCCAAACTCTCCAACTGCCTCTGACGCTCCTGAAGGAAACACACAGTACACGTTCAATACATGATTATTCAGCTTAATCTTTTATAAGTTGCTTGATGAAAGAAATGACAGACCTGTCCAAATTAAAAATGCCAGAGTGCGATATAAACAGAGAAGATCAGGCAATGAGTGTGACTAAATGAAGAGGGTAATTCATACTGTGCAGGCATATTCATGTGCATTTGTGTGTTACCTGTGCAATAGCCTCAGTCTTCCTGAGTTTCTCCTCCCAGGTGACTGTCATTTCTTGGATCAGTTTCTCAGACTCCTCCAGTCGGTCCTTCAGCTCTGGAGCCTTCATTGACTAAGGATGACAGAAGCTGTATTTACTACACCTGTATTATCATGTTATTCATACCCAAATGGATAATTTAGGGTTGAATTCAATAGTAACAAAACCATGGAAAAGATTTTCTTATTGGCAGATTTCTTATACCTGACCTGATTTTCATTTTTCTTTCTTGCTTTCTTATTTTATTCATCTTACGCCACAAGATGAATAAAATAAATTGTTGAGTTTGGAATACAGTTTTTTGAGCCAATGTAGCTTTAACTGTTCTTTAAAATTACTAAAAAGTAAACCAAGAAGACCAAACCAAACCTCAGCCTCAGTGAGCTGCTCTCGTAGCTTCTCCACTTCCTCTCTGAGCTCTCGGATGATTCTGGCATTGGGATCTTCGTTAACCACGGCATGGTTGACAATGTTCTTGGCCCTGTCGGCGTAGCGCAAGGTGGACAGTGTCTCGTCATAGTTGTCTGCTGCTGGGCTAATGGTGGCCACCATGGCTGTTCGGCTGTTCCCGCCCAGGCTGTCCTGCAGACACAAGAAAAACTTTAATCTCAAAACAGCAGCGCAGATTTTGATTAGAACAGAAAATGTATGAGATTAGTGTTTAGGATGAATCAAGGGTTCTGCAGGTTTTCATGGTATCTGGAACTAAATTCAAGACTAATTAAAAAGACTAGAGTGGCAAAGAAACTATTACTGACTGTACAGAATTACCATACCAAAAACATAAATCTTAGAAATTTTACAAATAAATGTCATGAGAAAACAACAAATGGGGACTCAAAAGATAGATTTTCTTGTTTAAAACTGTCGATACAAATAATGTACCAACTCAGAAAGCATCCAATCATTAGCAGAAATCAGCTGAAGGCCACAAAAATCACTCCTAATTATGGCCTGCAACGAAAACTGAATTATCAAGGTCTGCTGCTCTTCTGTTCGCACCTTGAGCAGCCAAGTGAGCACAGAGTCTCTGTAGGGAACAAACTTGCTCTTCCCTGATCCCTGGTCAGCCAAGGCTGAGATAACCAAACCCAGAGTACTCAGAGACCTGCAGGGAGGGACAGAGGGAGAGAGGGGAGGACACAAGAGAATAAAGAGAACAAGGAAAAGTTCTCAGTGGACAGAACGTAACAGAATGAAAAGACCAAAAGTCCTCAAGTCAAATTTGACCTTATAATGGTTGATTACATTCAACCCAAACTCATGAGGATGCACTAAAAATATCTGAACGTCAGCTATATGTACAGCACTCCTTATTTTGCAATGGAAACTGAAAAAAAATCTGATCATAGCTTTGGGGCTGCAAAAGTTAAGCCAAAAACAAGACCCCAAAAAGACCTAAACTAAGAACAGACTTTTAACAACAATATACCATCAGGGCTCACAACACATCATCTATGACTGCTTATGTATTATTGATGATGCTGAGGGGCACAGCAACTTTATAACACTTTTCTAAAAATAAAACCATATGCAAGTTCCAGTTTCTCAGTTTCCACTATTTTTACTGACTTATTGATATTGCTGCCTTCTTTCAGCCTTTCCCCTGCTGCTCCCGTCTTCGCTGCCCGCTCGCTGCCAGCCAGATCCACCAGACTCAGCTTGCTCACTTTCTCTCCACTCGTCTGGATGGAGCACAAAAACAATTTCTAAAATACCCAAATCCTTTTGTTTCTTGTGAAAATTTACTAAAGTCAGCTGTCATCTATCATCTTAGTAAAATTTACTAAGGTCATCTGTGTAGTGCAGCATTGAACAATACATTGTAATTTTCGGGGCTTAAGTAAATACAATTCATGACAAAAAAAAAAAGATGTCAACTAAAAGAACGAAGCTGTTACAATCTTGTTTTATGTTGATATTTTTTGTTAATGTGTGTGAAGCTTACCCCAGACTGCAAGTCCATGAGTGTGTATGTGAGGATGATATTGAACACAGCGTGTGATCTGCTGCTTTCTTCGTTCATGTTTGTGGCTGCCACTGTGCGAGATTTATTTCCCTCCGACATCAGGGACTCGATGTCCTGTTGTTGAGAGATATGGCACAAACACAATTTTCATCCTGTCTCGACTGTTATCTGTTCATTACATGTTTTCTCTTCATAAAACAATGCAATGAAAATAGAAGAAAAAGCAGGGGAGTACATCGATATGGCTGAAAAAAGTTTTTTCTAGAAAACCCTGTAGTACCTTACAGCTGGCCACAGCTAAGCGGGACAGGCCGTCAACATACGGCCCCAAAACTTTGTGCTCTCTCACTCTCAGCGCGTGTCGACTTCTACAAAGAGAACAAGAGCGGTTAACAATCACATTTCTCTTCATTCAATTCCATTCACCATGAACAGGAAACAGCAAGCGGGGACCAAAGTCACTTTATTTGTCTTCACCCTTTGGGGTCCAGCAGGTCTCGGACTTTCTCATTGTAGATCTCCATGTAAGAGACCTCCACCGTGAAGCTCTCGCCCTCCCGGGCCTCCCGCACGATCCTGTTGAACAAGGAGCTACAGAGCCGAGGGATCAAGCCGGGCTGCTCCACTGAACCCATCATGGTGTACGACTTTCCAGAGCCTGAAGACACAATTAGGGTCAAATTCTGAATATCAATCAAAAAGAAAGCAATCAATGTTGAAACCGTGGTTTTTGTATGTGTACTAAGTCATGAAGAAATATTATTAATGGGCTTCTCTAATATGGAGCTATGCAAGTTAATTAAAAAGTCTTAACATAATTATATATGAATTACACTTGAAAAACTGCAGTGTGTGTTCAGGACTGTATTTAGGACTCTAAATAAACTGATGCAACACAGCACTTCTAGTGTCTTCATGTCAGTTCAATAAGGATAAATTAGCACTTCAAAACAACATGGGGAAGATGGAAAAGTGCTAAGGAAGCAGAAATGCACATCCAGGTGGACACAAACTCAAAAACTAATCAAAAAGTTATCATATTGTTTATGGGCACACATACACAAAAAGATTTTCAGTGGCTCTCAGGTCTGGTGAAAATGAAATTAAACACAAATAGAAGATATAGACATTTTGCCCAGACTGTGATCAAAACCCACAAGGACCACTTACAGTATATAAAAAAAAAAAAAGGACAAATATTATCTTCACAGCAAACATCTGTGGAATGGGTTACTTCATTTCTGGAGGGTTTAGTTTGTTTCATCTTGGCAGGTGAGAACATGTTGTTCAATCTCTGGTAGAGGCCAAAAACCGCACAATACAAACCGAAAATGTGTGTGAGTCACACATGTTCAAACTCAGTCTTTTTCCAGTGTGATGCGATTTGACAGGCCCGTGAATGCAATCGAATCCAAAGCCAAGAAATGATCCAAAAACACAAGGATTAAACTTCTTTGGCCTCTCTGGATGACAAAATAAACCAAATAAATTCCCACAAATAAATAAATAAATAATAAAGTCCCACAAATAAATTACTCGTACTCAAAACCATATAATCTGACCTGTTTGCAACCTTTTATTTTATACCTGTATTGGGGCAGTGTCAATTTACCTGCAGGTGGCAGACTATATTTTAGAATTTTTGGTTAAATTTCAAGCAATGGAATTGAGCATTAAATGTAAATACCCCAAAATTGGTGAACAGAGAAATGCGTGTGACTTTTTATGTTATTGGAAAGGTCTTTGATCAAGTTTGGAAATGGTGTAGTAGATCTTCTTGTGTCTAATGTGGGAATCTGGAAAGGTCAATTCATCTTGTTAACCTTTTCGGTGCACCTGCCTTTAATGAAGCACTAATTAAGAGCCCCATTGGGATCTGCGCGCTTCCCAGTTAACAGAGGTTTCTCATAGCTGACATTCAGACCTGTCAAATGTGTGTAACTGATAATTATAGGAGCATTCCATTCAGATGGTCCAGCGCCAGAGCTCTATTATTGTGCATGCTGACTAATGCCTAAATGGAACAGAGCTGTCATTAAGGATATTAGCTGCACCTGTGCTTCAGTTATAAATCAAACACAAAAATAAAACACAGTAAACTTTCACACTATGGTTTGAATTTAAAAAACAAACAAAAAAAAAAACATTAGATGTGATTGTCTTACTAAGCAACACTATGGCAACAATATTACAGGCTTTTATTAATATTACCAAGGGTGTGTAAGTCTGGCGAGTGGAGATTTAGAGGTTTGGCTACCTGTCTGACCATAAGCGAAGATGCAGGCGTTGTAGCCCATGAAGGCGTTGTCCAGCAGATTCTCCCCAAGGCACTGGAACACCACATCCTGACCTGACCATCAGAAAACATACACTAAAACCACTACAGAACCAAGCTGATGGTGACCTGGTTACAGTTAAGAAACTACATTTGCCACAATAAAGATATACTGTTTAAGAAGAACAGTGTGCGTTGAGACAGAAACACAAAACCTATTTTCTGGGGTTCTTCAACAGGATTAGACATGATCTTCTAGTCTAAACAGGGACTGACATTTCCCTGAATGAACTCACTGATCATTTTATTCAGATTGAGTAAGCCTGACCGGGCTGGTAAGGTTTTGCTGACTCTCACAATGCAAGAAAGCCCCTGGCAGTGTTGGCGCTCTACCCATTCCAGATAAAGATCACCCGGGAAGTAATCAAGAGGTAAACAATGAGTCACTCTGCAGTATTTTCCTAACCAGGGATTTGAAGTCCTCCTTCACCCCTCACCCCAAAGAGTCCTCCATAAATAGTTCAGAATATCAGTAAACATACTGTCAGGTGATCGTTTTAAAAATGACTCACTATGCGCACAAGTTAGACACGAGATAAAGACAGAAACAAAACGATGCGGTGGAAATGTACTAACCAGCAAATTTATCTTTTTCAGAGTCATCCATGGACCAGAAGCAGTGGTCATAAGCAAAAACCTAAAGAGAATGCAAAAGCGTCAAGAGTCTGTTTTAACACATTACACAACCAATACACAAAATCACATAATAAACATTCAGCCACTTCAGAAGGAGACTGCACACATACTCACACACAAAGTTGGTTTTTAACTCCAAAATATTAATTCTGAACAGTTTTTAAATACTCACCTTTGGTTGATTCCTGGAGCAACAGAAAAAAAGAGATGAAATATTAGTTAACAGCTGATGATTAAAGTAACATGGCTATATCAACCAAGCCTAAAACTAATTTTATAACTTACTGTGACTTTATCATATGCCTGTGGATTTATCTAGAGTACACACCAGAGGAAACATATCAAGGACACTTGCCAATGCAAAAAGTGGAACAAGCAACACTATACTATAGAAAAGACCAAAATGAGTCACACAACTCTTGGTCAAAGTCAGTGAAGTAAGACAGAAGTCTTTGAAGGACACGGAGTCAAAGGTGTTTTAATCACACTGAAGCTTAAAAAATCTGTCAAGGTGACTAATCCCATTTGGCTTCATGTGAATTAAGTGGGGAATTTGACCTTCAGCAGCTAAGAACCTTGGAGCCTCTGTGTCCCTGAAACACAAGCAGAGCCTAAATCTCTTTGTTCTTGCTTTAAAACATCATCACCGCATTTTAGGTTTGATCTGTTGTAGCCAACGATGGCTTCCTATGCACAAGTCACCAAAAAGATCTCTGTATTCCAGCAAGAACATGTCAAATTTAATTATCGAGCATGTTCTATGCTACAGCACAGTTCTGTCACCAGCATAGTATTCCTGTGGGACTGCATTAGTACATAAATGTAAAATACTAGTTGGAAGGGCCACCCATATTCTCTCTGTATAAATGTAATACTGTATATGTAATATTTCATGCTTATACATAGGAACCCCATTTCTATAGGAGCCCCCATTTGGACTGAAGTATTACAGCACACAAAAACACTGACTTCACTCAGGCAGAAGAAAATTTGTGGTGAAAGAAAGATTGCAAATTTAGTCATGGCCGCACACACGGAGGGGTCTAATGAAACAAGGCCTCCCTATGTGAGACTTGGCTAGTCCATGAAAGAGCAACATTAAGTCTTGTCCTCTTCTGGGCTGACGAGGACATTCCTGAGATAACTGGCAGAGCCTCACAGCTCCAAGGAATCACTCAAAGAGTCAGAAGAGGAGGAGGAGGAGGAGGAGGAAGGTGGGTCAGCTTGCCATACAAGTCTATGACCAAAAACATGCAGGCCTAACAGTATGTTAAACTCAACCACACCGACATATTTCAGTGACTGTGAATACACACCTTTACCATCTGGATGGACAGTCATATTATAGATACAGAAGAAGGAGGAGGAGGAGTCAGGAAGTATATGTGAGGTTATACACTGCTGCAAAGCTCTTCAAAATTTCTTATCAAAACTTAGCTCAGAAAAGAATGGCTCATTAGTAGCCTGGTTAGTGTCTGAATTTGTGACCAATAATATCTCAACATACTGCCACTCCATCTGCACTGCAATGACTACTGCATGTTATTCTTTCTCAGGCTTTGCAAAATTGAGATAAATGTCATATTAACACATGTTCCTGTCTACTGACTCCACTATTTCTTTAATGCAGTGATACATTCAGCACATGGAATTAAAATGGAACAGTTTTAGAAGCTTGCTTACTATTATACTACTGAGTTCCCACATCATAAAAGCAACAAAGCCTTATTAATCTGTACCCATCTGGGAGGTTTGACAGCCCCTGCTGTGCCCAGTCACCATTAACTAGAGTGCCACAAACATATTAAACGCCCCTGAGGCTCATGCAGCAATTCATTTAAACCAGTCAGACAGCAAGCTGACCAAGCACACACTTTGTAGCACTGGGTGCCTCAAATGACTCCCTCACAAAGACATTTTACACCACAGATAATGATCATAATAGCATCCATCGAGCTAAAAATCAAGAGGTCATGATATAGAATATGATGCTTTCTGTGTAAGTGCTTGTTAACTGGCTGATCTCTGAAAGAAATAAAAACAAAAGCACAACATAAGCTTCAAAACACATGATGTTAATCAGGCTAAAATTATCCCATAAAACAAGCTGTCCATAAATAGGCTTGCTTCTCTTTCTGCTTCTGTAGGGCCCTTGTGCTGTACTGGGATCTTGGAAGCCATGTATGTTGAGTGGAGCCTGTAAAACCTGTTCACATGTAGCCCCAGAAGGGAAACATACTGCATTTGAAGGCTGAAGCACATGTCAGGGCAGAATATACACACACGCACATTTCAATTTACATAGTTACTGCACACAGAATACATTGGAAAAATATGAAATATGACACTTTGTCTTTCTACAAAGGCAGGGATTCATACTCTCGTGTCTGAAGGGGAGTGCCCTAAGGGAGATTTGCTGAACCAGGTAACCTGAGCAAGAGCCAAAACCCCCCAGGGAGCATCTACTGGCACTGCTTTGACTCACTGCCTGCTGACTGGAGAAGGAAGAACTGGATCATGTCATTACTACGAGTGGTGTAGGAGGCATAAAACACATGCACAGTTTCATGGCTTAGACTCATAACTTCTGAGCAAACACAACATCTGTTATTCTAAAGCAGCTTTGTTACATTGCACCATTACTCCTATATTGTCTATTTAAACTTAATTATCTTCCCTTATGGGGTATTCTATATTCTCATCTGTTTCATTGAAGCATATGGCACTAATTTCCAGCCAATCTAGGTACATAAATTGGACACTTCTCAACTCTGTCCATTCCTTTGTTTTTATTCTTTTAATGCAAGGCCGACTACCTGCGAAGGACTGAGCTGAAACAGACACACCCTTTGTAAAGAGAGGAATGATGCAGGACAGGGAGGAGGAGGAGGAGATGAGTAATAGATGGAGGATGGGAGGAGCAATGGTTAGATCTGAGCCTCCTCAACCAAAAACTGCCTACAATCTGAAGACTGTATGGACACAATCAAACTGGAAAACAATTTAATAACTGTAGTAAATATTTGGTACATATAACAACCTTGCAATAAATCATAATTTTATTAAGCTTACGACGTTGTGTTTTTTTGTGTATGTGTGAGAGAGAGGTGTCAGAGAAAGGTAGCTGTAGAGTTGTATTGGACTACATTATAAAAAAAAGGTGTGTCAAATATGTTGTCTACCCCCACTTACATACAATATAGGGTTGGAATATTAGAAATGCCTCTAACCATAATACAATCAAGAATAAAACCACTACATAATACAGCCTCAAAACCTACCCATGACACTGTCAACAAAAAGCTTTACAAAGGTAGGATTTATTACAGGACTGTTGTAGTGAATGGAGACTGATGTGCTTTTTGTGGACCTGTGAAGCTCAAAAGCACTGTACACTTATCCCAATATTAAAGAATCTATACAAAGTAAGGGCCCTATAATTGTTTCATGAGCATGAAGCTTTTGCAATGAACTGTAATGGATCGATTTAGTTCTTCAGTGCTCACCGGGGGTCTCCTTTGTTTATGCTGGTGCTTGCTGGATGTAGAACTGTCTGGTTCCCCTCCATCTCCACCACACATTTTGTCTTTAAGTCTTTTTCTGGATGGAAACAAAAGTCAAGCAGCAAAAGAAAATGAGCTATATATGCATTTTCAGTGATAGGGAAACATGCATTACTGTCAGTATTATACTACGGGGCAGCGGGGGTCATAAAAGATTGAAGTCTACAAAGAATTGCAAATACTCTAATTGCTCTAAATTATTGTTTAATATAGTTTATGGAGCTTCTACAAATTGATGACCATTAACTTTCCAAAGGAGGAGCCTCTCACAGCTCTCATCACAGAATAACAGGTGGTGCACTCTCTGTGTGCCACTTCCTTGTGATCATAAGACAAACAGCCTTATATAGAGAAGCAGGAAATAGTTTTAGTATTGATGATTCATCCATGCATTGCCTGTGCAAACAGAGACCATTTCACTAGTCCCAAAGCAGATAGTAAGGAAGCAGCAAGGGTTACACCTCTTCCTCATTCCCACCTAGAAAGACTGAGAGGCGGAGACACTGCTGGAACTGCCTGTCAGAGCAGGAATCAGGGCATGTGTGTAGTATTACAGTCGTTTCTGAAGGACCGGGTTACAGGTTCAAAATACTTTGCAGGTCCAGAAAGGTAGTGTCACATTAGACTAAAGACAAAAAAAAAAAAAAAAAAAAAAAGAATTAACCTGCACTTGCTCAGTTTGTCAGCTGACATTTGGGACTTGTTAATTTATTTCTCCATTTTATTAATAGACATAACACTGCAACAGGGGCTACGGAGCATGGTCTCCGACTCATCTCAAGCTAGTAAGCATGTTTGTGTGCATGTGAACAGAGATACGTTGTGCATGTGGATATTGGGGTTGCTATGTGAATGTGTGCTAAATAAGAAAAGAAAAAGGGAGGGGGAAGGAAAATTGTCATAATCATATACATTTCGTTTTAATTAGTACTGTACATGCATTGCAATTTCAAGTTTTGTAGGAAATTACATCACTGTCCCTTCCATGTTTTTCCATTGCCATTTCCAAGAAACTCCTGGGAAAACAGCTAACATTCACTTTTCCACTGAGTTTCAAAATGGGCCTTTTCAGTGCCAGGAGGGAAAAAACTAATTCTATAAATCACAGGAATGAAGCCTCTATTGTTTGTAGAAGCCTACATGCCTGCTGACAAATTAACTCTTGCAGCAAAAGCTACATTATTACACGAAAAAAATATGAAGCAAAATACATAAACGTGCCTTTGTTGACTTGAATACCAGAATAATGAGCTCCTATATGATAAATCTACAATAAATGACAATCAGAAGATTAATGACTGAACACTCGCCTCTTCTATTCATCGGTCGGACCCGGACAGCGACCTTTACATTGGAGTCACTGAGGCTGTTTTCATCCATGGTGCCCGCTGACTGAATAGGCACAAATAAAAACAATCAGATATTTACTTAAAACAAAATCGTAGATTTACTATTAATCTGTTCTACCTGCATGTAGCTCAAATTCAGCTGGAAACTGTAGCTCTCCAAATTAATATGACAAGTTACTCGCTGTTTTTTTTTTTTTTTTTTTTTTTTTTTTTACAATCTTCATACTGAAACACACCCAGTGCAGTTAGTGAAAACTTTTGTGGGGGAAAAAAATAAATTATTTAGTTATAAGTAGAGACTGACCGTGTGAAAGTGCGCAGTTGTTTCTCGGTCAGATTCCTTCAGGTACACCGCAGCTAGCCTGGGACGCTAACGAGAACTGGATAACATGAACACAAACACGCATATGTTATTATGAGCAAACCAATTCAAATGTAAAGTTTCCAAATACAATGCACATTATATCCTCGTGAACTTCTAAAACACGTACGGCTGAGCAGAGTTCATTCTCTTCCACCTGTTGCATTTCCTGAAACTTCCAGTCAAACCATGTCCTCTGGCAGCTAAAGGGATTAACTGTCAGATTACTGATCTTTACACACGCTTTACTAATGTTTCAGAGGGGATTCAGCGCCACCTCGTGGACACACACCGGCATTACAAGTCTTTGGTGTTCTTTTAATAAGGCATTATTCTGCAACAAATTATTACATTTCAGACAAAACATCCAACGTTTCTGCTAACTGAACTGATATACTCCATAATATTATGGCGCTGAAGAATATTTCACAAAACTTCTTTATTTAAACTTTATTGAAGAGTCCACTCATTCCGTGTCTCGAGATAATAAGAAGCTACAGGAGTCCAAAAAAAAAAAAAAAAAANAAAAAAAAAAAAAAAAAAGTAGCTGAATTTCTAACAAAAAATGGTAACAAACTCGGCGGGTTTACATTTACATAAATTAATAAATAAAACATATGGCAAAATGAAGGATTTGAGTTATCTTGTTGCGTTTACGGTATTTTACGACACTTTCGCTTGGCGAACGATAGAAGCCGTGTTTGAATACAACGTGGGAGTTGTTTACAATATTTAGTATCCCTCTCGTGTTTAAAAAACAGATGTAAACCTCGACCAGGCGCTTACTTCTAACACTTTGCACTCTGTGACTCAAGGACGAAATGGGAAAGCCAAAGAAGAAGAGTAAGTGAATGAAAAAATAGTGAAAAGTATTTGAAATCGCTGTCTGAATATGACAGGATGGATGTAGCTCGTTGCTAATGCTAACTGCAAGCTGTGCCTCCATGTTACAACACGACAGTATTTATATAACTTCATGTAATACTGTTATGACTATCCAAACAATGCTATCTATGGTTATGGAACATTGCAAAGCCCGTATGTAGTAAATCAATTAGGTTAATAACTGGAAGTAACTTTTGAGCATTGTATTAGCTAGCTAACGTTAGTTATCTGTAATTGTGATGTTAAATGATGTAAAAACAGAACACTGAGTGACTTTTCTAATTAAATGCTATAATTTTCACATTCTTTTTGTTGTAACATAGGTGACCTCAGCCGAGCTGAGCTGATGATGATGACCATTGCTGATGTTATTAAGCAACTGGTTGACGCTCATGAGGAGGGTAAAGACATCAATCTCAACAAGTAAGACCTCCCTAATACAGACGCACATCCTACTGTAATCGATTTATTCAAAAAATACACGTCATATGGTTCTTTACAGTTATATGGTGTTACAGTATATGATATGATATTTTCTATCTAGACAGATTGATCTAAAATATAAATAAAACTGCTCATTTTATCTCAAAGGTTGTAATTTAGATCTAAAGATTTTTCAGAAGTTTGTTAGTGATCTCCAGCTCTTATCTTAAACATTAATAATGTGTTTAGATAATAGAAAAATACTGTAAACTTCCCAGCAATGACAAAAGAGATTTACTGAAACATGTACAGCATATAAAAAAAGTAGATCTCACCTAAAACTAGCCAAAATGATAGCTCATTTTGGCTAGTTTTAGGTGAGATCTACTTTTTTTGTTTTCGAAGCTGTCAAATTATTAACAAAAGCCACTCTCCTACCACACACCAATGACATGAACGTAGAATATATTCATTCCATTTCTCCTGCCAACCATCTCATCTGTTTTAAAACAGAGTAAAAACTAAGACCTCAGCCAAGTATGGACTTACAGCTCAGCCTCGACTGGTAGACATCATTGCTGCTGTTCCACAACAATACCGTCGTGCTTTGGTGCCCAAACTAAAGGCCAAGCCGATTCGCACAGCCAGTGGCGTAAGTAGTACACAAGCTCCTGCCTATCACTCTATCCAGAGCTACCAGCCACCCTCTTAATGCTGTAAGACTGTTCCTAAACAGTTTAAATGTTTTGTGTAATTTTTCCAACTAATGGCATTGACTCATTTATCTGTTTCTGAAGAGAGCATGAACCCACAGAAGATAAATTATTGTGATGAATTATTGCCAGTTTATCAATAAGACTGAAGTGAGGAACATTTACAAACTGAGTGCTTCTCTCATCTGTTCAGATTGCAGTAGTGGCTGTGATGTGCAAGCCACACCGCTGTCCACATATCAGCTTCACGGGCAACATCTGTGTGTGAGTAAAAAATGTTTTTAAGCTTATTTTGTGACACACAATCAATTAGTCATTTTAATTTGAAAATTTAATTTTAAAAAATTGTGAATTGTAGACGTGAGCGGAGCTGTTAATCCATGTCTGTATAGAGGTGCAGGTAGAATAAAAAATATTAAAGCCCTCAGGAGGATTTGTTTACTTTACAATAACACATACTAATCTGACCAGTTTTCATTGTTTGCTGTCACACATTTTCATTTTCACATGCTTAATTATCATTTGAATGATAAATTTCATCTGAGTCATTTTACTCTGGCAGCTACTGTCCTGGTGGACCTGATTCAGACTTTGAGTACTCCACACAGTCTTACACTGGCTACGAGGTAAGCTCATATTATTCTGCATCATTATCTAAACAACACAGTATTATGGTTAAGGATGCCTTTGGAAAAAAGATACATACAGTATGTACTTCTTCATATTCAGTTTTATTCTTGGCATAGCAATGAAGAGCATAATCCAAATATTATTTTAGAAAGATAAGCAACAAATGCTGTAAGTGAATGGAATAAGGTGCCCAGATGTGTTACTTGGCTTGATTCTTCTTTATTGTAATCAGGGTAAATTGTATGATGTTACATTTTAAGATAATGACTCAATAATCTTACTAATGAGACTGGAATTGTTAAGCATGAAAATACTCATACAGAATCTTTCCAAAACAAAATTCGTGTCTTATTTCTATAATTGCAGACAGTTAAATCAATTGATATCTGAAAATGTTAATCAGATAGACTAAAAGCTTTAATTCCACCACAAACAACCTTCTAAAATGCAACATTAATAAAAGATAAAATGTGATTAACACTGTTTGGCACTGATTATTAAAAACTGATTTGGGGCTTTGAAATTCACTTGAACACTGTTTCATTGTTTTTGGAAATACATGAACTAGAAAATTACTTCTCTGTAAACACTGTTTTGTTGTCACTTCATCCATAAATTCAGCTTCTGAATTCATCCTTTTCATGTCATCAAGAAAGTGTTGCTTTTCTCCTGTTTCTTACCTTCAGAGTTACTTGTTCATTTTCTCAAATCAAGACTAAACTCAAATAAATGTATGTACTATACATTCTGTACAGATGATGCTACACACACTACAGCTAGTATGTTTACTGTTTATTACTCTCTCTTACCAATAGCCAACATCCATGAGAGCCATCAGAGCACGTTATGACCCCTATCTTCAGACACGACATCGGGTGGAGCAGGTCAGTGTTGCTGTGCACTGTAAATTACCGTTTTATGACATTTATACTCTTGTTTACCCAAAACAGCCACTGTGTAGGAATGGTCTTTGCTCATGCATATTTATAAATCATGACTATTGATAATGCATTTAGTGTGCAGTAAAGAGACTCATGGCTTTTTTCCACCAAGACCCAACCTCAAGTAGGCCGTTATTTTAACAGATGGTTCCATTAGTCTGCTCTAGTTTGGAATAAACCTTCATTAAGAGGTAGTAGCTTACAGAAATCTGTGCTTTTTTTTTTGTGGAGTTTTGGCTGATGGGTGTCAGTTGTATTTGCAATCACTGTTAAGAGTAACTCCAATTTATTCTGCAAGCTATTTTCTTCATAATTATAAAATACTCTGACTATGGCTGCACTTTTTAAATGTTATATCAACATCTTTCCTTATATGTGTGTTCTCTGTAATTTCTAGCTGAAGCAGCTCGGCCACAGCGTGGACAAGGTGGAGTTTATTGTCATGGGTGGTACCTTCATGGCTCTATCTGAGGAGTACAGAGATTACTTCATCAGGAACCTGCACGACGCCCTGTCCGGACACACCTCCAACAATGTGGCTGAGGCCGTCAGGTACTTAATAACATATTGTCTTGAGTTTATTGCAATCACACATTTGAAAACTCTTGCTATATTCTCTATCTCACTTATGATACAAATTCCAAACATGGATGAATTTACTTCTGTGAATTTGGCAGCAGGTGGGAAGAGAGTCTTATTTATAGAGTTATCTTTTATGCATGTTTTTCCTGTGTGAGAGTTTGCTTTCATCTATCATTTGTGCTTCACTTATTAAGACTGCAAGTGTAATTTTTTTTGTGTGTGTGTATTACATGCTTGTGTATTGCGTATACTGCTAATGCCCAGTCTGAAGACAAGTAGCAGCGGTCTCCAGCAGAGGGAGCTATTTTATCATTTATGCTGCTTTTACTAAAGACAATCTGCTTCCATTGAAAAAGAAAAATCATCATCCAGGTTACAATGATATAGAAATAATGTATAAGGTCGATTATAAGGCCTTGCTTTATAAGTTAGTGTTTTGTGTGCAGCAGGCCACATGGCAGCATATTTTTTTAACCTTTATCCCACATTGTGTTTTCCTTAACACCTTGACTCCCATTCACCACCAAATATCCTAGAGCAAGCTATAATGTCCATCTCCACAGATTAAGCCATCAAAAGAACCCATTCAGAATTCAGGAGAAGAATGAGAACAGCCATTAATAAGTCCTCTTCAGTTACTTCGATTGATTCCTCACTGAGTTAGACCACCTTTGAATGAAATTAGGTGTACATCTGCTAAGTGTGGATAAGAAACACCTTTTAGAAGACTTGGAGAAGATTCAAAGTCAAAGAAGAAATGAACATTTATTGAAGAGATGTATTTTCGCTATACAGGTGATTGGACAAAATAATGGCTTTTCTTACAGGACTCCAGCTGTTTGTTTTTCAGAGGGGGGATGTTTACATCCTGAAAGCCCGATAAGACCCAACACCTGTGTGTGTGTTCTCATTTATGTATAAGTTTGCCCCTGTCTGTGTGAGTGAATGCATTTGTGGGACAGTGTGTGTGCGTCACTAACCTCAAAGGTGTGAGTGGGAGTTTGCCAGGATTTGTCCTGTTATCAGCAGCCTTAGTTAAGATGATACGATGGGGGTAATTGTGGTGGCTGCTAATCAGACACAGAGGTGGTGCTGGGTTTGGCTAAGGTACCCTTATCTTTGCCACTGTGTGTGCATGTGCATGCATGTGTGCAAGAGATGGTCTTGTCACGCCATTCTTGCCTTACGCCTGAACTGATCACAGCAGCAGGCTACCTTGGGATAATCACCTGAGATAATAGACTTTTTATTGATTCATTTCATACAGTCTGATCATCCCCTCTGGAGCATGAGCTTTCATAATTGGTGTAAATCAGTCAGCAGACTGTAAAATATGGACAGTTATTACCAGAAGACACAGAATCAGAAGCAGTATGAGCTGATGTGAGAGGTGCTAATGGTCAGTGGAACAGCTGGAGTGAAGAAAATGACAGTGGGCTAGCATGCTGAGATAAGATGTGTCTGTTTGGCTACTTGTAATGTTTTTGTGATTTCGATCAATCATAGTTTAAGTTCTGTCAGATTTGAGAAACATCTGAAAATCTCCATAAAACAACATCAAATGTAGAATGTTCTTACACTCTACTTGGATATGAATATAACGGCTAATTAGACTTAGGAATGTAGTCCTGCATCACCTTTAGTCACTCATGATGATTGCATGCTCCATTTAGTTTCTTTGTCTCCCGAACTCTGGATGATGAATCAGCAATCTGCTTCCGCTGTGTGGACACAATAAAATTAATAGTAGTTTAAATAATTTTTTTTATGGGCCTTAGTCCCACTGTGAGCAGTTAAATCTCTCACTTGGTGATCATGTTTTAAAGGTTTAAGGCCTCCCTATTGTTGGCAGATCAGTGGGCTGAGATGTAATACCATCTATATGTCATATTGAATGCTAATTTACATTGATATTCATTCTTTTATATCACCTGAATTCATTACAGTGAGACACACTAATAGTGAACTTTAAAGGAAAATACATGCATGTTTGAACCCAATATATATAATATACATACACCTTACGTTACTGACAACCATTTCCCAAAATATACTACTTTAGCTGTAAATTTTAGATTTTTTTCCTCCTGCCTTCCAGACTGCCATCGGCTTCAGTTCATGCCAGCGTGCTGTTAAAATCAATTTGTAGAGACTTGAAACACACTTGAGATACATAATCCATCACAGTGAACAAGATGTCTATTCTTTTATTTTCTCGAAGTAACTTTATTTAACTGATCGAACACAGAGCTGCACAGAAGACAATGTATGTCTCCATAAGGAAATATAGTCCGAGGAGAAATTAAAATGACCACGCCTTCCACAATCATGCATAAGTGTTTGATTTCATTTTGAAAGATTACAGGATTTGGAAAAATAACAGGAAAACTGAAACACGGTTTTATGTTTGGGAAATTGGTTGTCAGTAACGTAACATACATGCTGGTTGTATTTACTGAGCTCAAACATGCACAATTGCTGGTATGGTCCTTTAAATCTATGAATTGCATAAAGTTGGATAATTGGAGGATGTAGCTAGGGAGTGGGACATCTGGACTGCTTTGTTCAGCCTGTTGTCTCCATGACTTAGACTCAGTTAAGGAGTGGAGAATGAATGGATGGATGATGCATGTAACTGTCTTCTGATGCAAAATAAACAATATTGTCTCATTTACTTAATTTACACACATTTAATATTCATTATATGTTTCCTTTCTTGCATTAGGGTGACATTTAATGTGACTTTACTGATGGGTTTCTGGATAATGAGCTGTGAGAATAGTAAATTAGCAGCTAGTAAATCGATGTTGCCAAATGATCTCATCAAAACATCCCTATAGCACTCTCCCAAATCCTCAGTAGCATTAAGTAATCTAAATAAAAACAATAATTGTGTCAGGAAACTTAGTAGCAAAAAAAGAAAAGAACATACTCTAATCACAGAGTTCCTTGTCCTCCTGCAGGTACTCGGAGCGCAGTAATACCAAGTGTGTTGGAATCACTATTGAGACACGGCCGGACTACTGCCTGAAGCGACACCTTAGCGACATGCTGGGCTATGGCTGCACCCGATTGGAGATAGGAGTACAGAGTGTGTATGAGGATGTGGCCCGCGACACCAACAGGTTAGTAGGAATAAGGGAGGTCAAGGTCAGATGGTGAGTAAACAATGGATGATTTGGCATATAGAGTAAGCAGATAAATTAATGTACTGGTGTGCCAAGTATGGATGGTCCGGTTCATTGATCAATGATTTATATTTATGTATGTGTGTGCATGTGTGTTTACTGCAGAGGTCACACGGTACGAGCGGTGTGCGAGTCCTTCCATTTGGCGAAGGACGCCGGCTTCAAAGTGGTGGCCCACATGATGCCAGACCTGCCTAACATGGGGATGGAGAGGGACGTGGAGCAGTTTATTGTAAGCATCACTAAAGGAATTTTTGTAATGGTTTTGATTCAGGAGCAACTGAGAGCTGAGAGGTTTGTCTTGATGTTAGCTCCAATTTTTAAATATGATCAACAGAAGTCTTCTCTATTTGGCAGTTCTCCATTGCATGACTATACAATTTTGCAAGCTGTTAGCTAAGTTAATAGTCATGGCTGTTTTGCTAATTATTAAATTACCATACGTGCATATTTCTGTGCAATTTTTGGTGTAATTTTGAAATGTTAGGACAAGTGGCTAGGGAGCCACTTACAAATAATTTTCTGGATTTGATTTTGGAAATAGAAACGGAAAATGTTTCATGCATATTTTACCATAATGGTATAAAAAAAAAAAGTTGCAGCATAAAATCCTACAATATTTCCATAATAATCATGTATATAATATAAAAATAATGAAAAAACTATCAACTAAAAACTATAATAATGTAAATAGTATCAAATTAAACTGAACATATGTTTGAGAATGAAATGTATGAAATAATATGGAATTTTCACTTCCTATCAAATATTACTAAAATAGATAATCAGTAAATATGAGTGCTTTTTATATATTATTTGTAGGAAAGTTTTTGCCTCAGAATAATAACAGTAATGGAATAAAACATGCACCAAGATGATCATTAGGCTCATGGATTGTGATTTCGGCAATCATCTTTTTCTTGAGATTGGTGTCATAATGGCTAATATCTCAGCGGCATGCTAACGAGTAAGTTCTACATGATCATCTTGAAACAGAAACGGGAATGCAACCGAAAGTCGGGCTTGCGTTCCCCAACATGATGCGACTGAGATGAAAAAGAATGTCAGAAGTCTTCCTCTCCAGCAGCAGGCTAACATTGTACCCCTGATAGGAAACAGGGCTATAACATTAATGTGCAGAATCAGAAACTGCTCCTTCCCTGCATGCCTGACTGTAGGATGTAAATGAAGACCCAGTTTGAGGCTTTACACAATTTCAGGTCATTCGGTTTGTTTGCGCAGTGATAAAACAGAAATAAGCGCAGGGATAAAGGAAAAGTCAACATATTACTAATTCATGCAGGTGAGACGCCTGAAGCACCTCATGACTCTCATCACAATGTCTCACTGGCAAAATCTCTCTATCTTTCCCCTTTCAATTAACTTTTCTGCCTTTTTATGACTGTGTCTGTGGGTGAGCATCAGCTTTCAGCGTGACTCAGCCCACTATAATGAAGACTTCTATAGTTCTTTAAGGAGATGAAAAGAGGAGAAAGCGTGATTTTCTTCTATAATGAACCACTAATTAAAACGGCAGACCACAAGAAGTGGCAAAAAGTTCAATTGTGACGTGGAAACACCTGCTTGGCTCAATTTTGTTTCTGCTTTCAGGAGCTGAATGATTAACTTAAAATTGAGTTTTTCCATTTTTGCGTGAAAGCGAGGCAATATTTTCGGTTTATTTGAGATCTATTTTTGCATGACATCATTGACTAAGTAGAATGGGAAAGTTGAATTAATTTTGCTGAAGGAATTTAGGGCATCGTCAATCTCCTCAAGCTCTGAGTACTTTATTTTTCACAAAGAAAGATTTAAGTTGTGGAAAAGAGTTTGTGTCTCCAAGATGATAAGCTGCATTACCTCTGTGTGTGTGTGTGTGTGTGTGTGTGTGCGTGCGTGTGTTCAGCTGTTCAGACTGCCCTGNCCTCTGTGTGTGTGTGTGTGTGTGTGTGTGTGTGCGTGCGTGTGTTCAGCTGTTCAGACTGCCCTGTCTAAATGTGTGTTTGATGGTAAAAATGGAGGGCAGCAGCAGGTCGGCAGAGTGATGGGAAGCAGATTAAATGTACCCTCTCTCCTTTCCTGTAACACCGTCTCTGTATCACTTTCCTGTTCCGCCACTTCATCTCTTTCTTCGTCTCACTCCTGTTACAACACACAATTTCCCTTCCTTTCTTTGATTGTCTTTCTCTTCCCCGATGCTTCCGTCTCTCTCATGTGCAACATCTGTCCTCCCCGCTTTCCACTTCATGCTTTTTCCTTCTCTCCTCTGACCATCTCGTTCTTCTTTTCACTTGTCTCCCTCCTTCCTTTCTTGACTTTCATGAAACTTCGCCTCTCATATCTAATCTTTCAAACCATTGATCCATTTAGTGAATGGAAAACATGCAAGTTCTTAAAATTGTTCATTGAGTATCTCCAAATTTATCCTGGGAACTAGAAAATTCTCTGGGACACCTCCTGTGCGGAGCCAGGAGGTGTCAATTGTTTTTCAATTGTCAGTTCTTTTTCATTTGTTTGTATGCAGTGATAGAATTTTAGTTTTATTTTGTATTTTATTTTTGTATTATTTTTATTTTATTTAGATAATTTAAAAACTATTTTGTTGCCAATATGGATGACTAATCATGATAAATGGCCATGATTTCAATACTGAGCAAAATAATTGCGTTAATCAATTGAGCCATTATTGTGCAGACCTATTTCTGCAGACCTATTTCCACTCAGCCCGCCCCATGACCCTGAAAAGGATTAAGCAGCAAGAGATAATGAATGGATGGCATGACAGAAAATTCTACCTTAGATTTCATGTTCTGTGTTGGCTTACGGCATCTAAGACTGGGAAGCAAATGCTTCAAATGTGATGCAAGCTAGGTTAAAAGGATGTTATAGAAATGTTAGACATCCACAAAAATGGACAGTAACGTAACATGTATACGGGTAGTATTTATTGGGCTCAGACATGCAAACTCACCTGTATGGTCCTGTAAGCCCTGATCACCAGCTTAAAGAGGGACGTATAATTTTTTTTTTTTCTCATGTCATTTGTGGGTTTTTTTGTACAATTTCTTTTGAGACATTCTTGTTTTTCAACCATTATCTCTGGCTTTATCTTTGCTGCTTATATCACCCCCCCCACCCCCACCTCCAGTGGAGTTTAATGCATAATGTTGCTTCGATCACAGCAGTGAGCAACAGCNCCCACCCCCACCTCCAGTGGAGTTTAATGCATAATGTTGCTTCGATCACAGCAGTGAGCAACAGCAGGAGAAGTCTGCATCCTCCTTGCATCCACTGCGGTTGTCCTGATAAAGAAACTCGATTACAACTTCCTCCCAGCCTGAGATCCTCTCTCACTTATCTGCTGTGTGCAGATGCTCCCTGTCCTGAGGGAAGCATCCTTAACGCCAGCCAACAGAAGCTGTGATACACGATCCAAGATGGCAACATGTGCAGAATCCTCAAGTAGTCTCCGTTAGTAATCATTCCTTTTGTTATTGCCAGATTCGATACTCCCCTAAATATAGTGTGGGCCCATGTCTGACGTGTCCTCGTATGATGACGAGCTGTGATTAGACAGAGATTACTGATATCGCAGCCTATTTTGGAAAATACGACTCATATCGAGATCTTCACGGTTCTGATCATGATGGTAAATGTTGAATGTCTGCACCATTTTTTCCCCTTTAGCTTTCCGCTACCTGTTTTTTGACACCATCTGGGAAAAGAATCTTTAAATCCTGTGGGCAATGCTTTATAACATCTTTCAGTTTTTCTCTCTTTTACTTTTATTCTCTGTTCCCTTTTTTGCAAATCAATGAAGTTTTGCTAGCATGATGGTCAAAATTAACAATGTTGCTACACCATTAAACAATAAAGATTCAGTCCATAAAGTTTGTTACACATCACAGAGAAATGGCGTGGTAATGAGTTGCAGTAAAACAAACAGTGGCAGATATATTGATTGAGCATTGAAAAAATTGAGTGCTGGGAATGCTGAGGCCTTGAGTACTTATGTTGAAAAGAAAGCTGAACGGAAGTTTCCATTTGTATAACTTTTTGAGCTTAACAGGTAGCCTTGTGGATAACTATAACACAAAGAGAGACCTTTGTTGAGATCTGCATGAGGAATTTCTGCCATTAGATGATTTTCACATTATGTGCTGGTAAGAAAGTCTGACATTCAGGATTGAGAACTGAAATGGATTATTCACCTGATATTTTGTCAGAAATTCAATATTTGGTTGGCAAAACAGCCCATCGAAAACAAGTAGAGAGAACTGTCAACCACTAAGATGAACCTTGTTGAACCCTGAACCCTGTCTTTACATTTTCACAGAAATACAGTCTGATTATGTCAACTGTGTACATTGGGATCTCACCGGCCTTAATGGGTAACCACAATGTGTGTGTGTTTGCAGGAGTTTTTTGAGAATCCAGCGTTCAGGCCAGATGGGTTGAAGCTGTACCCAACACTGGTGATCCGAGGTACGGGTCTGTATGAGCTGTGGAAGACTGGTCGGTACAAGAGCTACACGCCCAGTGCCTTGGTAGACCTGGTAGCCCGAATCCTGGCACTGGTGCCGCCCTGGACACGAGTCTACCGAGTGCAGAGGTGAGAGATTGACTGGCACAGAAATTGTTGAAAACATCCAATGAATGTCTAAAGAATATCTGTTATTTGATGAATTTTTTGTCTCTCTCTTCCTCTCCTTCCCTTACTCCTGCTGGCATTCTGCCCATCAGGGACATCCCCATGCCCCTGGTGAGCTCTGGAGTAGAGCATGGTAACCTGAGAGAGCTGGCTCTGGCCAGGATGAAGGACATGGGTACTGAGGTGAGACTGAAAATGCCTCTTATTTAAGAAAGACACCATGTCAGCCATTCTGAGGGAGGAAGCTAATGGGCTATTCCATCTGGGATGTGATCCAAATGGATACTGTAGAATTCCCATGGTGGTGTTTGCCAAGTGATGAATGCTGACTGAAGAATTTGCATTCATTGCTATGATAGAGTAGGATGAAAGATAAAAAGCCTCCCAGGTATACTTTGGAATTATCTTAGTATACAATCGGAGCACCCTCCCATGTCTCCCAGGTCATTACTGTAGAATACCTGTGGGAAAATAGAAAATGCCAACGTCGATGGATGTAGATTCACTCAGACCTCACCGAGCCTGAAAACAAGCCGGGTAAACTTGGCTGGATGCACCTAATAGTTCACCAACACAAACCGTGGCAAAAGACCCCATGCCAGACGCTATCAAAAATGACTCAGGATAAAAAGTCTCATCCAGAGTCTTCATCATAAAACTCTGATGGGTAAGAAGCCTCCTGTAAGTTTCTATTAGAAAAAAACCAAGATACATATTGGATAAAAAGTTGAAATTCCACCATTTAAACATCAGTGGGAAATCCTGCTCTTTTCTTCCACAAGTAAACAGTTTTTGCCTGGCATTATTTTGTCCTTAACACTTTTATTACTTTAACACGTGTTTGTTATTAAAACTATGATACATGACCAGCAAAAATCTCTTTTCACTGGATGAACCTTTCCATTCTGATTTCAAAGTAGTTGAACTTTGACCCAATTTCCCACTGACTTTTCAAAGCCCAGCCAACCAGATCACAAGAACAGGAAGGGGGCGAAAAAAAACTCCTAATCTTCATAAGAATCATACAGTAACAACACAGTAAATGTAAATAACAATACATAATATGATAAACACACTTCATGGTTATTTTTGACTCTGAGTAGGAGCAGAAAATGGAGTAATGACAGAAATTATTGGTATTGGTATGGTATTCTATTGATGGAACATCAACAGAATACCATGGTTGCATTCCTTGCAACTGAAAATCTTTTACTAAAACTGAACCAGTAAACAATTTAATTAGCTAAAAGTGCATGAATTAACTAATTTCAATTAGTCTTATTTGGTCTGTAATTTCTTTATGATTTATATATTGGATTTGTAAGTTGTACTGTAAAACATAATACAAACATCACCCAAGTAGAAAATATGATTGTTGGAAAGGAAGAACAAAAAATGGAAATAAGAAAGGAAAAAGACATGAACAAAATAAAAAGAAAGGTTAATATTAAAAACTGATGGTCTGGAATTTCAGTTTACTTTTGTGAGGGTAAGCTTTGAAAAATTTAATGAAAGACTCCTTGAACCATTTGTATCTGTCTCTGTGTGCAGTGTCGAGATGTGAGAACCCGAGAAGTTGGTATTCAGGAGATCCACCACAAAGTGAGACCTTACCAGGTAAACATCCTGTACATGAAGTACGACTCAGGTACGCTGCTTTATGATTCCACTTAGTCCCTGATGTGTGTGTTCAGGTGGAGCTAGTGAGGAGGGATTATGTGGCCAATGGTGGCTGGGAGACCTTCCTCTCCTACGAGGATCCAGAACATGACATCCTGATTGGCCTGCTGCGTCTGCGCCACTGCTCCCCCCAGTCCTTCCGTCTGGAGCTGAAAGGAGGCGTGTCCATCGTTCGTGAGCTGCACGTTTATGGCAGCGTTGTCCCCGTCAGCAGCCGAGACCCCAGCAAGTTCCAGCATCAGGTCACTACACTGCCCTCACAAAAACACTTCAATTTGTCCTCCAGCTGTGAGACTTGATAACCTTTCTCTTACATTGAAAGGAAAAAAAAATTCAATGTTCCAAATATTACATTCAGGAACCGTTTGAAGAATGAGTGAGTTTTGAAAGCTTTATCCCCGCTGTGTAGGGTTTTGGTATGATGCTGATGGAGGAGGCAGAGAGAATTGCCAGAGAGGAACACGGCTCAAGCAAGCTGGCCGTCATCTCAGGTGAGATTTATCACAACACAAACAACATCATTTATTCCATCATCAAGACAGCCAAATAACTGGAAGCCACATCATAATGTATTAGTACAGAAACACAGGAACAAACGATGTTTTATGGTTTTCGGTAATTTCACAATATTTCTGCAGTAGCATAACATTCCTGTGTCAGCATGAAATGGGAAGTAATTTGGCACGATGGTCCTCATATACTATATTTGTTATTGTCTGTTCATTTTGTGTTGTGCAGGTGTAGGAACTAGGAACTATTACAGGAAGATGGGCTACGAGTTGGAGGGACCGTATATGGTGAAGAACCTCTATGGAATGAACTGAGCCCGGATATGTGGACTTTGTGTTGACCATGTTTTTATCAGGAGAGTGCATATGTACATATACAGTATATACACGTACACAGATGGACAAATAATTTTATTTATAAACACGGTATTCTTGGTAAATGGTATTAGATGGGAACACAGGGATTCATTTGTTTAATCATATTAGAGGAGATCGTGACTGAGGTTTTCTTTGAGCCCATGCATCTGCTTTTATCAGGGCCATGCCAGATAACGCTGTTAAATCTCCTCTGCTGTATTAAGATAAGGAGATGACATGAGAGAGGATGTGCGAGCTGAAGTAAAGTCAATTTTCATCAAAGGACTTTACATGGACACTGACAGTTTCAACTTTAGTCTGCTTCTTCACCTAAACAGACACTGAAATAAGATGAAAATACAGAACCAATGATATGTAGGTATTTTTAGCTTTCCTTATTGAAATAGGTGCCGCTCGTGCCTTGCCAATAATCTCAGCAAGCGGAACTGATTGAATCTGACAAGAAATGAGAACAGTGATACCAATGCATTTTTAATTTTTAGGATCTCAGGTGTCTGGAAACAAAATGTCTGGGTGTCTCTGAGATACGATGAGATGCATCATCGGCATCAAGGTTTAAGATAATCATGTTTATGTTGCAATTAAATAGAAAAACCATGAAACAACCATTCGCCAAAAGGCTGGCAGTGGATGCGTAAACAGTGGGCAGCATCCTCACTGCGCAATTTTGATTGCACAAAATTGAATATTAGCATTACATAAAATGCTTTTTAATACCTCTCAGTTAATCTCATTTGTGTTTCTGTCATGCAGTCTTCAAACTCTGCTGGGGGGATTCCAGATGTTGAAAAGACATCACCTAACCATTTTTGCCTAAGGAAGAAAATATATTTCAGGTATCTTCGTGTGCTGTTTGGTGACAGATGTTAAACTCCTTTTAGTTGTGGCCATCTTTCTGAAACAATATGATAATTTCAACCTAAATCACAGAACAGCCAAAAAGGTCGGCTTCCAAAGCGAGGTTCCTGCCATGCCAGTGGCCGCTATAATACGTTCTCTAATGTCAAGGGTCCCAGCCTTTGCGTGAGACCCCTGATGATTGCCCTATGAGTGTTTCACTGGCTCATTTGACAGAGCCATTTCAATTACATCTCCATCAGTTCCCCTGTCTATTGAACACTGATAGAGTGCTGTGTGTTACTGGAAAGGGTTTGTCATCTGAAAAATGGCTGGCAATAAAGGCAAAAACCTCATATAAAGATCTATGTCACATATAGACTTCAACTGCAGGGGGTGATTGAGGCTGAATGGTCATGCGTAATTTCCTGGATGCAGCTGCTGTGTCGTGACTTTGCTGTGTGTTGCAGCACTGACGCATTGAGGAATAGGCCACATTCGCTCTTTCTCTCCACGCTTCCTCAGTCCTGCTATCAGCTGTGAAATCTGAAGGGACTTTCCTCCCCTAAGACTCTCTGAGTCTTTGCTGAGCTGATTTGTGCTGTGGAAGAGTTTGGTTTAATCTTCGCCGCAAGACAGCTATACCAACTGAAGTTAAACTCTCCGGAGTGACGGTCAGAGAAATTGTCTACGAAGAATTTTCCAAAAAAAAAAAAAAAAANAAAAAAAAAAAAAAAGAGAAAATGGCTTATTGGGATTTTGTGCACGTACAACTTCTTTCTCAAATGTTTGCATTATATGACTTGAATCAATTTTGAATCAGTTTTGTTCTAGGGCGTAATGGCTCATTATTTCCCAAATGAAAGTAGCTTTTTAGTTATTTTAAGTTATAGAATTTCTGAGGTTCAGAGTGACGATGTGAATGCCAAATATCACTTGCATTTACCGCTTATGTCTGCAAATGAGGACAAAAGGAGACTTGCTATTAGAGCAGTCTTAATAGCACCATTATCATAAAATACTTCCAGTTGATTTCCATTTTTACACTGTAAAGTGGTCCATTGTAAGCTTTTAATCTGCATTTATAGATAAGTACATTTTTGATGACATAGGTAAACCCTAGGAGGTGCCTTCACCCACATCTATTAGTTGGTTTACGTGTTTGTTAGCAAGATGACTCAAAAAAGTTCTAAACTGATTTTGACAAAACAATTTAACATTGTGGGACTTTTTTTTCTTTTTTAATTTCTGTCATATTTTTCCCAAAAGCAAGACACCACCAATCTCAGTGAAAAACAAAAAACAAAAACAGGCCTATTTATTCCATGAAAGACTATCAACAGGTGCAATTTGGTGAAGAGCCAGTAAGAATCTGCATCTGGCGGGCTAAAATATATGCTTGAACAAGCATATTAATGAAATTGCTGCAGTGTAACAAATAGGTCTAGAAACATGCAACAACTGCTAATGTGTAGCTGAGGTGATTCTGATTTAGTGGCATACAAATGGTTTTCATATATTTTTAACAGTTATGGAGATAGATTCAGAAAAATATTGTGCTTAGCATAGTTGTTTCTTTCTCTTTAGGCCATCCATCCATCCATTTTCTAAACCCGTTTGTCCTGTTGAGGGTCACGGGGGGCTGGAGCCTATCCCAGCAGTCATAGGGCGAGAGGCGGGGTACACCCTGGACAGATCACCAGTCTATCGCAGGGCTGACACATAGGGACAGACAAACACATTCACGCTCTCATTCACACTCTCTTTAGGCCAGTATATTATTATTTATGTTATTTATATTATTTAGTAGAACAGACAAATTTTGTCTGGGCTTATTTGGCCTTGGTGGAGGTATAAGTTTGTATTATTTTAATTTTATGTTTGTATTTGCTTATCATGTACAGCCATTATTAATCTATGTAAATGTATTCGAGCTAGCCATGCTTGACTAATTTTCCTCTGCAGACCTTTGCCAAAATGTTAAAATAACCCAGCCTGCAAACATAAAGACTCAACATTATAAAAATTCTTAAAAAGAAAGCAGATAAAATGGCAAATAGAGAAACAGCAGGAAAAAGCTGGAAAACCTACATTAAACCACTTTGGTCAGCCAGAAGGCAACTCAAACAGTCCAAACTCATTAAGCAAAATGAGGCATTAAAATGCATTTTATCAGAAGCTGTTTCTCTCATCCATAATCCCACACATAATTTAGAGGCTAAAACATGCTCCACATAGCTCCAACAGATGTAAACCAACCTAATTATCCCATACCGCTTCAAATTCATATTTAACTGTTCACAAGTCCAATCACTGAGGAGCCATTCCTTTAGTCCCTTGGCAGATGAATAGAAGGTCCCGAGGCTTCTAACATAGTATTCCGTTTTAAACTAAGACATGAGATATGGTTATTACATTTATCTGTCTGTAACACGAGTCCATGCAGTCAGACACATAGGTCTACAATTTAATGCTTTAATCTTCCAATTCAATCACAAAAACAAATGATGTCACATTCAGCACAATCCATCATAAACTTCTGACCTGTTTTTGATTCCTCTAAAATCATTCACTTGAGGTCAAAGTGTCAGATTGAGCTGGTGGCCGCTCAGCAGAGCGTGAGGAGTCGGTCATACAATAAATGTCACAGGTCACCACATTCATTTGGGAGGTTGGAGGTCAGATAAAATTCCTTTGACAAAAAAATCAATAGACATGTTCATTGTGATGGATTACTTATCTCAAACACGTCTCATTTCTCTGCAAGTTGATTTTAACAGCGCACTGGAATGAACTAGAACCAATGGCAGTCTGGAGGGTAGGAAAAACAATTCTAATATTTACCATACCTGTAGTGTTTTAGGAAATGGTTGTCAGTAACGTGTATTGTGTATATTGGGTTAAAACATGCAAAACCACCAGTATGGCCCTTTTAATATTTTCTTGTGTGTGGTTCATTCCCAATTCAGGTCAAACATCAGTTCTTATATAAAGTCTTACATATTATTTGTAGGTTAAGTTTATATTAAGGACTTACAAAAGAATTCTTGTTTTTACATGTTTTTTATTGGCAGGAAAAAGGCTGAAATAGGTGGTGTTATACAAGTTGTACTATCAATGACCATGACTGATGATCGGTAATAAATAGTCTGTTCTCTGCCTGGATATGATCAGCAATGATCTAAATGCCTGCCTTTAATTTCCTGTTGAAGACGGAATGTTATTAGTGATCATTAGTCACTGTTGGCCTGGATGCTGCTGGTTGTTTCAGTGCAGAAATCACAAAAAACGTTTACAGTGACATTCTTTAATGGACTTTCCAATTCCTCAATGCTTTAAAAAAAAAAAAAAAAAAGCATCCTAACATATTGACCTTTAGTGACTCCAACAGGTGAAATGATTAAGAATCAACACTTTTTATTTTAAATTTAAGTTTGTAAAACATCTTGAAATCTTTATGATAAAAATCTGAAAACAATTTAAATACAAGACAAATGTAGACTGTTCAATCCGTGCTACATGAATATGTGGCAGAAATATTTAGCTTGCATGACAAACCTCTAAGAATTAAATAGTCGCTACATTTGTATAAAAAAAAAAAACTCCATAAATCAAGTTTGTCTAAATTAATACCCAAAATGAGAGTAACCAAACACTGCAGACCCATTTCATAGCAGCAGCAACAATCCTTTACATTGACTCATTTCAGCTATAAATGTTTTATTTTTTTCTTATGTCAAGCTGCTTTAAATAAGACTTTTAGTCAAAGCCTCACTAACAGCATGCTGCCTGCATTAAGTACGGCTTGAGCATGTCCCTGTAGATCTCTATATAGGCCAGTCTGAATACCAGTGCATGTATTGACTGTAGTCCAGTCAAGAGGTTGAAGGTCAAACTGCAGGATCTAACAGGGCTTCACTGCATGTGCTATTGAAGTTCTGTCTTCCCTTTATGTATTTGCCTAAAAAGATCAGGCTACAATCCCATATCACCTAAGATTTTGATCCCTCCTGCAGCAAAGTAACAATTTTTTTTACATGTTGCGATTACACATGGAGCATTTATATGTTTCGGTAACGTGGCATTCAGGGGTCTACAGTCAATAGTTCCATGTAGTGATTATGGCCATTAGAGTCTGCTCAGCCCTGTTTCTGTCAGCGGGAATCCTCTTTCAGTGCAGAGTGCACTCTGGTCTCTAGTTGGTCCACGGGGGGCCGGAGATCAGGGTTGGAGGCAAGCATGTCCAGAAGCAGGCTGCATGTGGCTGGACCAGGAGGTGGCAATGGGGGCGCTTTCTTAAACTTCATGGGGATACAAAGCTGGAGGTCAGCATTCTCCCACAAAGCGGCCCCCAGCGGGACCAGCCAGCGACCCTTACATACGTAGGCTCCTTAAAGGGAAACATACAATACAGTCGATCATGCAAAGGGATCTTAGCTGTAGGGAGCCATTTTGATTGTCAGTGATATTTGTGAAAGACATAAAGCTTCATGAGAAAAGTACAGGAAGAAAATCTGATCAAAACAAATTAAAAACGATCATTAGTTGAAAATGTAGCAACACTTGAAAACGTACATTTGTCACCCTATGCCAAGGTTTTTCCAATTTTTCCAATTTTTTAAGGGCTGTTAATTGATTTCAATGCATATGCTAGTATATGCTAGTAAAACTATGAGGACATATTGCTTCAAAGTACTGATGCATTTATATGTTTAATTAAAAATGGAGGGCTGATGAAATGAAAGCCCTTCGGTGATTTGCACTGGGCTTCACAGGTAGAGGACAAACTGAAAAGATTGTCTCTTGCTCCTTGAGTGACCGTCCACTGGCAGAGACTTTCCTGTCTAAATAACTGTGTGTGTGTGTGTGTGTGTGTGTGTGTCAGGGGATGGGGTGGTGGTTAGTAAAATAATGGAGCATTTTATCTGTTTGAGAAAAGCCCCCTGCTGCCTCCTCTCATTTTCTCACAGACAAAAAGGATTGTGATAAAAGCTGCTAAATTTCATTTTGCCCCTTTGATCGGCTGAAACCTCTCTCCAATCATAACCATTTCCACTCAGTCTAATGGAGTATCAAACAGTCAGGGAGGGTCTCAGGTAGTAAACTTAGGGGATAATGGGTAATATTCCCCTGTCACCAAGCTGGCTCTGGCCAGAAACATTTTTGTGAATGAAATCGGACAGCTGTGTTATAGTCATTTTATTGTTGTCTGATAGGGAGCTCTGGGCAGACCTGGTCTCTTTGCCTCCATGCAGAAAGCTGCTTTCTATTCTTTGGTGACAAGAGGCTCTGACATGCAAACACAATAAATATTATTTAAAAAAATCTCCATTCTGCTCTGCACAGCCTGACTGCAAAGCTCATTCCAGATTCCAGCAGATCCAGGTTTACCCTTTACACTGGCAGAGTTTATCTGTCTAAATATCATGACACCAAAGGTCCACGCGCTTAATTTTCAACAAGCCATAAAATTATCATTATGAAATTACACAGAAGCCAACTCAAATGCCTCTGTCTGCACCAAATGCAAATTTTACTACAAGGAATGGGTCAGGATAAGATTAAAAGGAACATTACCTTGTTATTTGTAAGAATTGTTTTGTACAGTACCAATGGCAGCACCTTCAGTGAAAGGATGCCTGAATAAAACATTGTCAGCTTGTAATATAAGAATAAAAACGTAGTGAAGGAAAGTCTAGGAAAATGTGTAGCATCCGTGTCAAATGTCACACAGCATAAATCATTTATCCCCTTGCCATTTACATTTACGATTGTGGAATCTATGTTTGATGAATGTATGATGCATGGTACTTGGCATTTTTAATATGTTTCAATTAAATCAAACCAGCTCCAGTGCAATCAATGTGTCATTAACCTGCATGACAATTCAACCTCATCAACCCGTCCATGGGCGCTCTGACAGGTCAGCGAGCTGCGGCATGACGTGTTGTTATGGGTTGGCCATGTTACCTTTCTCATTAACGTCAGCATGTTAACACCGTCCTCTTAACTGTCCCGGTTCTGTTGGCATGTTGCTGTTAATTAATCTGCTTAATTTGCTGATAAAAGCACGAGTTTTGTCTCTGTTAGGCTAGACTGCTTCATTTCAGGGAACAGATATAGGCTCAAACCAATCCCTCAAAAAAAAAAAAAAANAAAAAAAAAAAAAAACAATCCCTCATTCCTCTGAAGGAAACACTTTTATGGGCTGGGTTCTCATTTGGTTGCAGCCCCTGAACTAGGATTACCCACTCCCAAAAAACTACCATGTTCCCATCCATCGCTCCCTCTCAAGTCTTTTTTTTTTTTTTTTTNTTTTTTTTTTTTTTTTGTCCCACATCTCTGTCTCTTTTAAGCCCTGTTCTCTCTTTTTCTCTACTGTATACGTACCCAGTTGTTCCTGTGTGGTCCCTTCTTCCACGAAGGTGATTCTCTCCAGGACAGCCCAGAACATCACACCCAGGGAGAAGACGTCAGCCTGGGCTGTGTAGATCAGGCCACCCCACACCTCTGGAGCCATATAGAAGTCTGATCCACAGGTGGAGGAGAAGTGCTGCCTGGTCAGGTCACCCTCTACCAGACCTTCACTCATTTTGCTCAGACCAAAGTCTGCCACCTAGAGAGGAGGACAAAGATTATTCAAAATAAATCTTCTGTCAGTCCATTATTCCTATTATGTGCACTTTTCTCATCTCACAACCCTCTACCTACCTTGACAACAGGGCCTTTTGGTGTGTCACAGACCAGCACATTGTCAGGCTTCAGGTCACGGTGGGTGATACCCAGGCCGTGAAGGAAGGCCACGGCACTGCTGAGTTGTCGCACCACACTATAGTTATGCTGTGAGTTAGGGGGTCTGGAGAGAAGGTACTGATTCAAGTCTCCTCCATCACAGTACTCCATCACGAGCCACAGGGCCAAGCAGCGCTGAGATCCCCTCTGCTCTTCTTCGGTTTGGGCTGGTCTCTTCCTGGGGCTGCTTTGGCGTCTTTGTGGGGTTTTAGCATCCGATTTAATTAAGTTTGTCTTGTCCTGGAGCCTAGGCCTGACCTGACTAGTGCTAATTCTGTTCTGCAGTCTAGAGACAGAGTTAGTCCTCTTCTGGGTGCTGGATTGGGAATTACTCCTCTCCTGAGTTTGAGGTACAACACTCCCCTTCAGCACGCTTTCAACTAAATCCAGAGGCAACTTCCCCGGCTTTAAGGGCTGCAGGGTCCTTGGACCTGTTTCCAGGAGGCAGTTATGTAGTGCAATGACACTGACGTGGTTTTTGGCTGTAGCTCTCATGGCCCACAGTTCTTGGAGGTAGAGTTCAATATACTCCGGGCTCCGGCAAGGCAGCCTCTTGATAGCCAACCTCTGTCCCGTATTGGCCATATGCCCCTCAAAAACCACCCCATAGCTGCCTCGTCCCACCTCTCTCTCTAAAGTGTAGAGCTCCTCCATCTCTCACCAGACACCAGAATACTTTAAGATCTTCAATTCTCAGACTGCCTGACCTGATGTGAATGTCAACATAAATGCCTAAGAACAGCATCTGACAGAATAACCTGTAAATAGATCAGTTAATAACTAACTAGAGCGCATAACATCAAGCTGTAAGAGCTAGCTAACCTTTATACAAAGTCAGTCAGACTGGCCCTCAGGTTTCTAATGTCACGTTAAAACTCAGAACTTCACACTTCACAACAATAGGCTATACAACACGGTATTTGCTTTCAAACTAAGTCTGCTTTATAAAAAAAACTGACTTCACTGTACAACCAAGTCAAAACCAACATTAAACCAACTTTTAAAATGCCATAGAAACTACATAGAGGATGAATTTAACACGGCGCTGTCTGCAGCTAAAGGTAACTACCGGTAGTTCCCATCTTAAAGGTCGAAATGACTTAAAACTTACGCATACGACAAAAGTTTAAACGCCCAAAAAACATTTAAATCAGAATAACGAGTCGTATTTACAAGTCGCTTCGCTGTATTTTCGAATAATTCAAACTGTTAACTGTTATGAAGCCAACATATAAGTAAACAGAGGACCACGGAAATATATGTGACACACTTCCGTCTCTAAATTCGGAGCGTCCCGCCCTGTGATGCGCGCATCGTGATTGGCTACACTAATTTAGTCGCAAGCTCTGATTGGCTAATAGCACTTCCGGACCGTAATATTTGATTCGAAATATGATAATGTTAAAGGCTGGACGCTCATATGATGAAATAATTCTCTTTATAAAGAGCTGCCAGGTGGGTTAACGACTTATATTACATAACGGAATACAGCATTGTTTTAAGACAAAAAAAAAAAAAAAAAAANAAAAAAAAAAAAAAAAAAACACGTTAAATTAACTTTACTGTAAATGATATAACACGCTGTTTACATAGCAATACTGTATAATAAACTTTTAAATATTGTGCTACTGATGCAACAGTGACTTTAAATAAACTTGTCTTGTAGGGTCACAAGTGTGTTTGTCAGCCAACTAGAAGTGTGTGTGTTTTGTGGAAGATCGGCAAAGATGTGTCATTTTAATCAGAATACAGACTGTAGTTGCAAATGAAATGAAATTTATGAAATATGTAGAACATGTGGTAAAATGTGACGTGGTAATACTCCTAAGATTAAGATTTAATATCTAGCACAAAACCTGGATTATTTTATGCCTCTTATAAATAAGTGTCAGGCAGTACATTTTGCCTATCAGTATTTATTATGTAAGGCTAAAATGTTCAGTCACACACACACACAGAGAGAGAGAGAGGAAAGACTGTCCAAAAGTGTTTTAGATTATTCACATTTCACTGGATTAGAAATCTCTGCTTCATGAGTTCTCAGTTCTTATACTGACAAGCATTTTATAGAAGGTGATAGAAATGCTGAGTAGCCTGTGCCTTTCAAAAGTGATGAATCTGGTTCAGTAGTCTATTATAAGCCAAGACAGTTTTGTAATCACACTCAATTTGATAAAAAGCACTGAAAGTGCAAAAATATCAAACTGATCTCATTGCTGCAGTCTCTTTTAATCATAAAAGATTTACTAAACAATATGCACACATCTATGCACACTCATACACAATGAGGAGGGGTTGCATCAGTATCAACTGTTTTTGGTGGAGGAGAAGCAACAGTGATAGATAATGTGTGTGTGTGTGTGTGTTCTGAGAGTATATAATAGGAAACATGGTGATTCATTTCACTGAAGCACACAGTGAAAGAAAAGAGCAGCGTGGAAGTGTGTCTGTGTGTACATGCGTGCGTGTTCTTATGTGATCCATAGCTCATATCACTGATGTCAGTCATTAATACTCTTCATTACTTGAGAAAGATGGAGGTCACACTTCACTTGCTTTTATCTTGAAGCAAATGCCCTCTATTCCATTATCATATTTCATATTATTTGATGGATATCTGGAAGCAGACATTGAGCATAACAGAAAGCATTCTGGCTGGAGAATTTATTAGTAAATAATATATTTTGCAGTAACCACAAATTGAATTTCTCCAGAAATTCAATAGGGCATTCCAGGCACCCCAAAAAGATGTTAATGAGTCCAATAAGAATTATAGTTTTAATTATCCTTGTTTTCAGTCTAATGTGGTGGCTTGGACTTTGCTTGCTAATTATGGAGTCCACCAACAGGAGGGGCAACAGTAATTATTTTCTTGATTGAGGTCATAACCTTTGTAGTTAATCCTGAAAGGTCTGTCCTGAAAGGGGGTAAACACCCATCATCTTCTCAGCATCTCATACTTAATTACACTGCAGTCACTCTTTTGCAATGATTATTTTGTTCATTAGTAAGCCATTGTTTTACTAAAAAGCCTGCCACATTGTCTTTTTTTATATGTAATAAACCTGATGTCTTTATATGCAGGAAATTGGTAGCAATATGGGGGGCTCAGTATCCTCAGTTTGAATAGTAGCAGTTTGCCTGTTCTCTATTGTTGTAGTTCTCAAACTGTGCGTACATGTATCCCCAGGTACTCAAAGCAAGTGAGGCTGTACTTACAAAATTTTGGTTTGCTCAGAGGTGGTATGAAGTAGGTGGTGGGTTAAAAAGGTTGAGAGCCACAGCTCTACTGTATTACTGCCATCTAATGAGAAATAAAGTGCTCCTCTGGTTTCAGATGGCAACTGCAACTGGCAGAAGAAATATCATGAGTGAGTTTCACAATGAGATCAATATACTGTATATGAGACCTATCTCACTGAATGCTTATGCTCTGAAAAGAAAGTTTCTCCTGAATTTTGGGTGGTTGATGCTGCAGATTTTAGAAGCAGAGATGTAATCCTTCTTCCATGTAAAATCAAGCCAGCTTTTGGGATGGAATTGTAATTCTTTCACAGGGAAAATTCATTTTGGGTCTGTTGTTAATAACAATCAGTTGGATTCTTGACAGCTGAAAGCTCCGAGCTGCCATAAACCACTGCAGAGATCCCTTTTGGTTCCACATCATCGGGTTTCATTATTGAGGAGGATGGTAAAATCCCTCAGCTGGATGAGATGGAGAGGAGACGACGACTTCAGCTTAAAAGGAACATGACCCACGAGCCAAATACCAGTCAGGTTTGTTTTTGATTGTTGTAAATTCCACTGTCTGTTATGGCAGGGGACCAGTCAGCTATCAGCCTGCATTTTTGCATCCTCAAAATCTTTTATATCATGAAAAATCTATTTATTATTGTAGGAAATAAAAGCATGCAGTAAGCCAAAGCAGTCCTAAAGGGATTGCTCAAGGGTTTTCCAGTCCTGTTTGAGTTTTAGGAAATGCATGTAGCTATCAAATGTTTATGTCTCTATGTTTGAAAAATGGAGATATTAAATAAAAAAATAAAATAGAGATGTTAGCAATATCATTATTAGCAACTGAGATTGATCTTATGATGTGTTCTACCAACAATCAATATCTCAAAACATATTGTAGGTGTTAAAATTTTTCAAAAACTGCATATCACAAAAAATGTGCAATCCTTATGGAGACATGTTGTTATTCTTTCAGGATGATGATGAGCAAAGAAAATATCAAATCAGAATTAACTGGACTATTTACTTCATACTCCATGAAGCTTAATGTTGCTATATGGTTAATTGAAACCAATTACAGTGGAAGTTTATTTGTGTTCCTAATCCACGTAGAAAATTATTCAGTGATGAAAACATAATTTTTTTTCAACAGCGTATGATACTACTCCAGTTTAGAAATAGTTCTTTGTCAAAGATTATGCCTCTAAATAATATTATACTTTGTAAAGGCTGATGCAGGTGTTCATTTGAATGGAAAAAGCCTTCAATAACCAAGTGCAACCTGTGATAAAATCAATATATTGTAAGCTAAGAACTGCCAGATAAAATCCTTACATCCAAATTTTTTCAGAAATTAGAAAACACAACATAGGAAACAAAAGCTTGACCTACATGGTTTTAATCCGGTGCGGTGCCAAGTAAGCAGGAGTTTCTGAGCCATCGAGTTAATCACTGACCTCTTGGCCACCTGAGGGGAAGAGTTTATGTGCACTGGATGCCCGGTGGATAGCAGCGATATCAATGACAGACAGGCCTGGCAACAGCTGTTTGTTCTTCTCGGCTCCTTATCTCAGCCACACTGAGGGCTCTGTCTATGTATCCAATTCATCCATCACTATCAGACCTCACACAGGTTGAGGGCCATTGTCTGTGCTTTCACAAGCAAGCTGATGTGACTGTCAGCTCAGATGAAAAGGGAGTTGAACTTGATGTCCAATAAAGTTAATATCAGTCAGTAAAAGTTAGTATTCGAGAAGTCTTTATTGGTATTTCCATGTCCTTCTCTTCTTCCTCACCATTGTTTTCCTTTTTGTTGGAAGCATCATCACCATCACCACGACCAAATGCTAGACATGCATGGCACCCACCTGCCTACAGAGAGAGCCCTTGGTATCTTGGTGTCTTGTTTTCCATCCTCAAATCTCTTTCGTGACTCATTCTAAGTTTCCGTCAGCAGAACCAGGCTAGCTGCACACTTTATCTGTTGACTACACTGCTCTGGACTGTTCATTCTTTCATTTACGGAGGGATTAAACTCTTTCTTTCAAGTGTACCATCACCACTAAACAAAAAAGAATTATTCTTTTCCCTTGCAATGGCACAAATAACCTTATTGACCAGTTATCTATGAGGCATTGCATTTCTCACTTGTATTCAACTTGCATTTGTTGATTGAACACTATTGTTGTTTACCTGACCTTGACAGGATGATGATGGGTAGGTTGTGGGTTTTATGGACACCTTAGACATGGGGGTGTTGGATCGATCTCATAGCAGATGATGCATATTTTTAGAGCCCCATTAGTTGGCTCAATGAAGACGAAAGTGATGACGTAGGCAACGCTTCATATGTCACCGCGGGCCACAGTTTGTGTGTCTGCCCAATTTTGCATACCGAATGGGGGAACCACCCCTCTCTACCTCTCCTCTCTGCTGATGTGAATGGTGATCTACAGGGGAAGGNGGGGGGGGGGGGAACTGGAGGGTTGAGCCAGGAGGGAAGGGGTGTGTCATTATAAGAAGCCTCAGAGGAGGCATGTGTTCAGTTGTTGAAACCCTTAGCCTAAGGATACAAACTGAGCAACCAAACTGTCCTGTACCCATAGAACAGAGGGACTCTAAAAGAATATCTTTACATCGCAGATACAGGTAAGAAAGTCTCTTTGTTGAGTTTTTCCTTCTCAGTGTGAGCCTACCTGTGTATAGAGTGTATAGACAGTGCAGGTTGCCTAAAATTAATAGGAGATGAAGAAGGACACTTGTTCAGGGAGAATAAATAGTTAATTAGGAAAGGACTTCTTGTGTCTGCTGGAACCATTGACTAATGGATCCAGAGGGAATGCTGTTGTTAAGGAAAACTATTGCTGCTTGGATTCTCCCTCTTTTGTTGTCTGGAGAGTCTTTCTTTGTACTTTCTGCTTTACGTCTTTCTGCTACTGTGATTTTGACCTCTGAGGTGATCCTTTAAATAACCCTCCTCACCTGGAATAGTCTTTGGGTTTTTTTTTTTCCATTACTCCGTTTGTGTCCCTGCAGCTCTGATAGTGCCCCTGTCACCATCAGCAGCACCCACATAGCACCTGATTACTTCTTAATTAACAAGAAAAGAAAATCCCAGATCGTGCTGAGATAGCATTTAACCATTTAGATGCACTTTATAATAGATTAAGGTGTAACTAAGGTGTAACTACATCTAATCTACTCCAGATCATGTCTTTGGTTGTGTTCTATAGATAGATAGATAGATAGATAGATAGATAGATAGATAGATAGATAGATAGATAGATAGATAGATAGAAAACAGAAGCATCCTTTTTAGTTTTCAAACTAAGTTGATTTTATGAAAACACATACTGGCTGAGATCATTGAATGCTATTGAGCTGTACATGATGCCAGTTGAAAGGAAGCTTATTTGAAAACAGTGTTCTGAAAATTCATGAAGTGTCATTTCAAAACTTCAACAAAATTTTGCCAAACCTATTTAATTGTTTTCGGAGCAGCTCCAATGTTTTAGTCAAACAAGTCGGCATAAGAAAACCCGTGATAAGTGAGTTGATTAATATAATGCAAATTTTTATTATGCTAAGCACACGGTAATGATGATTATGATGATAATGGTAATGGACGTGCATAATCTTTTCTCATTATCAGTAAAGACAATACTCATGCATACAGAGGGGAGAAATGGGTGAACGATGTTCCCCTCACAGCTAATGGCTCCCGCACTGTGGAAATGTTTTATGAAGGATGAAATATGTTTACAGCATTGTGTGTGTGTGTGTGTGTGTGTGTTGCAGTCTTTTTGAGGTATATCTACTGCATAAACAGAACAGCTGGATATGTTCTAACTAATTTTTTCAGTTGTGTTCCTTCATATTCATTTTATGTGAATTTAAGCCCATATATTTGAAAATCAAGCATCTGAAAATTTTGTTTTTAAGAATTTCAAGTAGATATCTCATAGATCCAGAAAAGCTAAATTTAATTTTTTAAATCCGGGATTATTCTAAATCTAAATTAGGGTCATAGCTAATCATACCACATTTTATGGGTAAATAATTTCCCTATTTAATTTAGAAATGTATTCACAAGTCAGTTTCTTTGCCAGTACATCACAAACATTCCCTGTCTAATCAGCTTTCAGGATTTCTCCTGCCCACACAAAACCGAATTAAACTCTTTATAGGATTTTTGGCCTCTGTCAATATTTGTTTCAATTACATGTAGTGTTTTGCATAAACAAATCAGTGATTTGGCTAAAAGTAATTTACTGAGGATTAAGATTAAATTACAGTCACACAATTCCATAGCTGTGTCCCTATGCGCAGGTATACTGCAGCTTCACCGTCCTCACCTTGATAAAAGCAAGAACTTGTCTGGTTGTGCTAGATTGCTTTTCCCTGGCACCATGTCCAATGGATTTGTGCAGGTGTCAACGCTGTTTAACAGAAACCAGATCAGTGATGACACCATGTCAGCTGCCTAACACACTGCAGAATTTTCAGGCAATGGCATCAGCTACAGTCTGGGCTGGTGATAACACTGCAGGCATCAGTGCATCATTATCAGTAAATGGGGTGCAGCATTCATGTTCTGCCAAAACCTTTGTTTAACAGCTGATATGCGTTTGTCAGATACACTTCTTTTTTTGACTCGATTTCAATGCCAATATCAGTTCTATATATTGTTACTAAGTATATGCATTTTTTTTTTAGAATCCACAACCTTGTTCATATGGATCAACCTCATTTACTTTTATACTGCTTGGCAGTGGCACAGATGTCACAGGAATCTAAAATAATCACTGAATATATTTCACCGTAATCTCAGTCAGTATCAATCATTTTTTTCTTTGAAAGCACCGATTTTCTAGGGATTCTAAGAACATACAGCTTATCCTGTAAACTGTTACAAAAATCCTCAGCTGGTGTGATGGTCGATCAGTATCACAAATGGTACTAAAAGCCTTTTTATCTATAGCATATTCTCTTTGGATTCAGTTTGCTGTCATCTAAGTTGAGCTGAAACTGGAAATATTCATTTAATCAGGATGACTAAATGAAATGATTATTTGTATGATTTCCAGCGCATACTCTATGAAGGACATACCTGATTGTGGGAATGACTGCAGAATAGATGTCTCCCAGTTCAGCATCTACCCCAAGGCAAAGATGTGTTTCCAATTAAAAGAATCCCTGCAAGTGCAATGGATAGAAACAGTTGCAATGACATGCTCAATTGATCTGATACAATCTTGCCTCGAAACAAACCAAACGTGGATATAAAAAAGTACCATATTTGCTCTTAATTTGTGTATGTTCGTGTTATAACCTGTATTGTGTTATAACAAATGCTTGAGTTTATCACGTTTTCATCTATGGTAATTTGTGTGCTCTGCACAATCGACAACAAATTGCAGGATTTCGAACAGAAAAAACCAATGGCACAGCAATTATCCAGGAGCAATCATGATGCCTCCTGTAGATATAGAAATTCAGAGATTGTGAGAAAGAAAGAAAGAAAGAAAGAGAGAGAGAGTCCCATTTTCATGTAATTGCACCTTATCAGACTCCAATTTCACATTTCACTCAAATCTTGTTGATGTACGTATCATTATGACCTTGATGCCCTTTGTTCTTCTCCTTAAATTTGACCACTCTCTCTTGGTAACTGTCCCTTTGAAGCTCCCCTTCTAAATGAAATTCACAGGAGCTGAATGATAATTAGGTGAAGTCATGCAGCGATGGAATTGGTAAGAGATACACTTGTGAAACTGGTGCAAAGCCGCCTACTATTCATTGTGTGGTGATCTAATCTGCTGAAGCTGTGGCAGACCTAAATTGGATTAAATTGGATTTGCTGTATTTTTTCATGATAGATAATCCTATAACTCTCTTTGTAAATCCTGTACAAACTGAAGATTTTTGGGAAAAGTAGCTTTTTATTAATGTTACAACAGGATAGATCTATAGTACCACAATATTTGATACTAATCCCAGTGGTTTTGCTTGGACATCTCTGAGTGGTGGTTTGGAAGTTGGACCTGGACAATAATGAAATAACAGATAAACATGAGAAATACTTCAAGCAAAAGAATTCAGTAGCTCAAGATGATATTAGCACATACTGGTTGTAGAAAACAGGAACAATATTTGAATTACAGTGTGTAAATTGGAATACATTCTTTAATTGTGCTTCCTGCAGTTTTAGATGCAGAATAAGCAAAAGCAATTACATTAGGCTAGAGTTTTAAATTGGTTTGAGTACAGACTTATAGCAGGCAATCAGTGACCTATGGAGATATGCTGGTTAAAGAAGCAGCCTGATGAGTCACCACATGATGAACAGTTATGTTTGAGTTAGCCTGGCTTAGACTAAATGGTTTAGACAACATAAACATGATCAGTTAAGAACAATACAAGCAATATGAGCAATGTTGTAATATTAGCAGTAATAATAATAATCATCATCATAAAGAAGCACACTAATTCACAAAGTGCACAAATTCAGATAAAGTTGAAGATTAGGGAGATTAGGATGAAGGGAAGGCAGTACAGTACTTTTGACTGGACTCAAACCCAATGTAGCAATGACATGACTGCACGAGATTAGAGCACATACCTCTAACAAGGCCAAACACATGGCCCCAGGAAGTGGGGTTGCTGCAGCACACCCCTGTTGGCAGGTTGTGGTACTACAGCCATATTTCAGAGAGGAGGGCATTGCACCCCACACTCCCGATTAAAGTATGTTCCCGGGACCCTGGCCAAACAAGTCTAAACAAAATTTGTCTTATACGTTTTAGCTTTTTGTTTTTCATTGTTGGGAAATTGTGTCCAGGAAACTTCAAACTCACATCCTTCTTGCTGTGAGGAAATAGTCTATCCACTGTGTCACCATGCTGCCTAAAGAGAAATGACTAATTGCTTTATTTTTTGTAAGAAACAGTAGATTTAAAAATTTATCTGGATCTGGACAAATTGAACATATTGATAGTCTATCATGGTATTAATATAAATATATTTATATATAAAATAATTATATAAATACGGAGATTGGTGTATTGCTTTTAAAGACATTGACACAAAAATGGAAAAATGAAATCTGTCTTCCTGCTCTCTCTATTCACACACTAAACTGCACATTACTGGCCCGTTATTTCAGACCAACACATTTTGAACAAGTGATTACAGAGTGAGGTGATAAAACACTCATGAATTTCTTCAAGATATAAAGAATTAATGAAGTGCCATTAATGGCCCATGAGATTTAATAGGTAGAACAAGAATTTTAAACATTTCCCGAAGTGACCACATATCCATGCTATCCATCTATCAGGGCTCCCATAAATGGCCATGGTTAAATTTGATGCTCAGCTTGGCCTTAATGAAACGGAGTAAAGATCTCCACACCACTGTAAGACACCGGAAACCTCAGAGATACAATGGCCTGATCCTTTATAGATAAAGAATCTCAGCCATATTTCATAGATATGGAGAGGGAGTGGGAGATACATAGCAAGGGCAATGGAGGAAGAAAAGGAGAGGGAGTGTTGAGGTACAAACAGAAATGAGAAAGAGTGGATGTGAGAGAGGGTGAAGAAGGAAACAGTGTGAGAGTGAGAGAGACCCCTAGGTTATCTTTGCATTAGCAGACTGCTTTGTGTGTTTCAGCGTCATGCAGATGCCTAATGGAGGAGATAGAGTGAGTCAGAGCTTTGTCAGAGACCAGAACAGAGCTTTTCTTCTTCACCGCTCACATTCATGACACCTTGGCCTCCTCTCCACCCTTCTTTAAAAACACTAATGCTAATTTATACCACCATTACCGCTCTCTGTGACTTTTATTAATACACTACTGCTTTATGTTTTTGCATACTATAGGGTGTACAGGCTGTACAAATCCTGCTTTCACACGTTCACTTGTTGACTTTAGTCAGAAAAACATGCTTTGAGTAGGTCAAATAAACTGATGGAATATTTGTTAAATGTACATGTTTATTCTTGATAAACTCACAATACAGAGCTGGGAAATGGTCCACATCATCAAAGTGCATCAAACCTGTGTAAAAATAAAGCTCAGTGGTCCTTTTGTGCATGTTCTGAGTGCTTCCTGTTTGGTTAGAAAGGAAAAACATTTCCTCCTACAAATATGTTGAGCTGGGTTAACTTTAATACGCACATGAAAAGAATGAAAAATTTGGATAAAAGCATTTTGTTATAAAAATTAACTAGAAGAAGAATGTATTTATTTTGATGCATGGTGATTGTCTATTTTGAAATGCAACTCTTCCTGTAACAAGTACGAACCTGAATATATTGGTGGCCTGCTGAACCCCTGGCATGTAGCAGCCTCACTTCAATTGCCCCTTTATCCATTACAGTATGTCATATATGAACCCCTTCACAGAGTCATCTGATTATGCAAAAGATGCTAAATGTTGAAGATAAACTGAAATAGTATGTAAATTTATTTGCCCTGCTGGCTAAAATGAACCACTGGCATATCAAGGAATTGAATCAGAACCAAATGAAAGCAAAGAGTGGAGTGTGCAGGCTTATGACTCAAACGGGCACAAATGTCATGGACACATATACAATTGGAAGTTAGTGCAATATGGAAAAGTTATAACTCTCTGGCCATTGCTTTTGTAGAGCTTCAAGGCACATTGGAAAATCCAAAGTGTAAACCCCTCCAGATTACTGGTTATCTGCTTCATTTTAATACTGACTAAAAAACAGTCTTGAAACATTATTGGCCAGATTTTCTTAACTCGTATCAGCCTGTGACTCATTTCCAAACACTAAAAGTTTCATGATCCCAGTTGTCAAGGTTTTTTATATGAATTTGAATGAATCTGAATATAACATACTTTTATCTGCTTTCACAAACATGGAGACTAAACGGGCTATATAGAAACGATGACATGTCTGTATTTCAAAACTAGCCAATTTATTAAGTTATAATATTCCCCAACCTTTTTTTGGAAACTGGGAGACCCACTTGCAACCTTGAAAGACTACTGATTGTTGTTTTACTCCATACATGTTTCCACTGGGCTGTATTGAGTATTAATTAAGGCATAACAGCAATTTTTCTCCACAGATTGATTGAAATCTGCATTATGCACAACATTTTATGATGGCTCTGATGCCAGCATAGCTTGATTTTCAATAGAGTCGTAGACCTCAGGATTGCACACCTTCAAATGGACATCCCCCTGTGGAAATACAATATTTTTTCTGACAAAAAAAAAGTCTATATGCTGTAAAACATGCTTAATATGACAAAGCTTGATGGCCAGATACTTCTTTATTAATGGGATTAATTATTTGGAAGCAAAGGTGCAGCATGCTGTGCAAAAGATGTGCAAACAGACTTAAAACGTAATAAATTAACATACAGTATAGAGCAAGTGCAGGTACTCCAGCTGTTCAGTTAGTCATGGTATCGAGCTGTGTCAACAGGTCATCAATACAAATCATTAAAACCAGTTCATTATAAACTCTAAAACACCTCAAAGCTGCAGTTTTATAACCATGTGGCCCATTAAGTCTTGGTAGTCAGTTTCTCTTAGTGTGGTGGAATTTTAGTCTAAACTGTCAATAAAGAAATTTGGAGGCAAATGGTCTTTTGTCTGAGTTTTATTTAAGCTGTTAACAGAGACAGAAAGTGATCACAAGAGTATCAGCAGACTGTCTGTCTCTCGGGAGGCAGACATTAGTTTTTATGACACGGTAAACCAGGAAATTCATGTATGTCACAGTGGTTGCTGCTATAGGCAACTGTGACCACAGGCTTAGTTCTGCCTGCACCTGACAGGAAATTCATGTCAAAGCTTACAGAAGAAATACAGTAATCATATGAATGCTACATGACTTGTATACTTGTTAATGTATTGAGTAACTTGTTAGCATATTGAAACGTAAAACATATTTTTGACATTACATTAGTAACAATAATGACCTTGGAATCTCATTCCATTTTCCCTGATCTTCTACATAAATATCAAACTTGGAAACAAAATCTCTCTCTCCATTTAACTCATAAAATCCAGATTCAAATAAATTAATCTTTATTCAACAAAATACCAAACTGATTAAACCGAATCATCAGCGCAGTAAATTGTTTAGCCGACTATCAAAGGCAGCATAAAATTAGAGTACAGAGGTTTAGTGAAGGACAATAAGGCACATATGAAAAAAGATACACACATTCAGTGATGTGTAAATTTAATGGATTAAACTCTGTACAGAGACAACCAAGACAAAGAGAAAATAATGATAATCAGCTCTGTAAAATGTGGTAAAATAAAAATACATTATTGCCAAGGCCCCCTTTTACACCTTGCATTAAAATTGGATCCCTGTATCCAGATACATCCTGACATCCAATACTGGACTTATATTTACACTTTGCATTAACATGCATTCTTGTTATTTGGAATTTGCCCGCACTAGGGTCAGATCTCAGTTGGCGTGTCTTTAACATTGTTAAAGCCTTTAATTCTGTCTTGCTCCATTGACTGTCTTTGTCCATCTTTTTAGAGTAACTAATTCCTTTTGTGCTTGGGTACCATTTACCACACCCATTTACAACAAGCCACAATTCCTGATTCAAAATAACTTTATTAATGAGAGAAACGGGGGACTTTTTCCAATGGATTTTAAGCACACAAATATGTCCCAGCTACATGGATTGCATTTACATCTGACTACCTTGACAGAGATCCGGTCACAAGGCGAACATGATTGCATCTGTATCAGATTGTACTCCGATCACAGTGCATTCTGCTTGCATTTACACCTTGCATTACCATGCATTTTTCCTTAACTGGAAAATTGTCCAAATGGGACCAAAAAAGTTTTGAGTTTCTAAAAAATAAAAAACTACAGTCTTATGGTGGCTGTCTGCAGATGCTGATAATAGACACATACTCTTCCTATTTTGTGTGGCTAAAATGGCCTTAATCACAATGTAACATAACCGTGTGTGTGTGTGTGTGTGTGTGTGTGCGCCCGTGCGCATGCACATCTTTGGTCTANCATAACCGTGTGTGTGTGTGTGTGTGTGTGTGTGCGCCCGTGCGCATGCACATCTTTGGTCTACTCCTGAAGCTGAAAACAGTACATGAAAACCAGGAAACCTTGCATAACTTTGTTCATTTAGAAACTCATAATGGCTCCAAATGTTGTCCGTTGATATTAATTCACTCTGGCAGAATATTAATGTGTGAAAGCCTGATCTAAGGCGTACGCCATCACTTATTCTGTGTTGGTCGACTCATTTGTTCAACTTACTCAGTAAGGGCTACTTAAAGGGACAACATAACAACACTGAATGGGCTTAGTCAGAAGGTGAGAAAATGATCATTACACAAAACATTTCAGCAAGGCAAACAAACAGGTCCCTTTAATGATTTCCCATAAAGCCATTTATAATTTCCAAATGGCCCAGAGTCACACATGACCTGTTTCATATGCTATTGACTATGAATGGTAATGTGATAAAGTGGTAATGGTTATGGGGAGCTAGTTTTTACTTATTTGTTTTCAGTTCAGCTCCCATCAACATGACACGCACTCCGTACATTCCCAAACAATCATTCACTCTCGTCAATGTGACACTCTGAGGTGGATTGTTGCACTGTCACTCTCTCTTCATTAAACCTGTGCAAACAAAGAGGAATTCCACTTTAGAAGATGAGGGCTTGTGTAGGTCAACGCTGAATGCATTTATTCATCTTTATTGGTTTCCAATAAATGTAATAGGAAATTTAGTCATCATGTAGGTGTTTATATTTATCCAAATAGCTTTTATCTTTCATCCTCAACATATCCCATCTTTAGTTTTGTTATTATTGTAGAGCCAATCCTGATTTTGGTATTTTACTCTCTTACTTAGTTAATTCTATTAATGCCCTTGTGATTTATCATCATGTGTATATTTACTTTTTGGAACTTTATGGAATTGCGAACTCTTTGCACAGACTTTTACTTCAGTATAGTAAATGTGTTCTTTTGCACTGTTCTCTGTCTATGCTCTTTGTCTTGTTATTGCATTTCTTGTCTACATGTACTATGTTAAATGTAGCATCCTGGACAAACAATAAAGCTGATTCTGATTGTGATTCTGATATGCTGTAATTGAAAATGATTTCCAATAATTTTGAAGAATCATAAGTTAATCAGTATTAAGTGAAAGATGAATTAGAAAGACAAGCGGAAACAGTCCTGTTCGATGGCTCACTACTTCACTTGGGTTTACAAAGTGCAGAGTTGACAATAGCTACAGTGAAAGACAGTCAAAGCCAAAATAATGTTTGCAAATTATATGATCTATGGACACATATGACACATATAATATATGGAAAACCTGTAAGCTACTACTAATTACTAAAAGGCACAACAAAAACTGTTAGTTTATTTTATTTTGGGGAGCCTTTAATAGAGTCCAACATTAGCATTCTTAAACATAATAGAAGTAGTTAAGGATTGTTCAGTAATTGATAAGAAATAGAAGCAATATTTTTCCAAACTTTCTTAAATCAACAGCATCCCATTAAGAGTGCTTTTTCTAGTCTGTGGTCATAGCAGACCTGCAGAGGCAATATCAAATGTGTCTTGTCAGGCAGCAGTGTGAGAAGAAGCAATCTATGATGTCTTCAGTATCTGTTTGTTTTTGTCATTTCTGTGTTATTAGTTGATATAGAGGCGTGTGACAGGAAAGATAGAGATCATGGAGTTGGGGTCAGTCAGAAAATACCACACACCTGGTTCAAGGCCAAATTGTCTGGAGGTGTGTATGCCTTGAGGTTGAAATGCTGAGGAATTTATTTCTCCTTCCATTTACCTTCTTACACACAGATCCCAATCATTTTTACAGCTTCCAGTATCATGCCTTTTTTGATTTAAACCTGATCTCTATGACCACTGATCCAGTCAGATTGTAACATATCCTAATGTTTGTACCATCTAGCCTCCAGCCTACAATGCCTGATTCCCACTACCAATTTTCTTATTTATAGCCTCAGGTTGTGCTACCCACCCACATCATCCATTTCATTGTGTTAGCTGAAAACTTTTCCACCACCAACGCTTCAACTAACTATCTCATGATACCTGTAAATGATCACTGACATAATTTCCCCATCATTCTGACTGCTTTCTCCCTCTTTGCTGGACCCAGATCCATACATCCCACATCCTGCTGTTGAGCCCCAGATAGACTCCTCTCTTCTACCCACTTCTGCTTGTCCCGCACCTCCTACCTGCCTGTCTGGGTGTGCAGAGCTATGAAGACTCCTCTCTGGTGCCTGGTGGTGCTGCTGGCATGTCTCTTCACCTCTGGACGTAGTGATTGCCAGGGGGAGTGTGTGGCCTGCGGTCTACTCCTGCAGCAACAGCAGCTGCAGCAAACCTTCAACACCATGGTGAGTATGCGTGTCAGCCATTGTGAGTCAGTGCTGATAAGAGCATCTGCAAATGCCTTGTAAACACTTTTGTGTGTGTGTGTGGACACAGCTGTAGTAAGCCTTCAGCACCCTAATAAAGGTGTGTTTGTGTTTGTGATTGTGTGAGAAAGTTATTTTAAATCTGGATATAGTCTGTGTGATGCACTGTGTACAGTTTGAGTGGTACAGTGCACTTTGTGTGTGTGTGTGTGTGTGTGTGAATATTGGGATCAGATGCATTATTGTGGGTGGGGTGAATTACTATATGCTTATTAAATGCATTAATTTCCATCAATTGTGGTCTGATATTCACCAAAGTCACTTCACCGAAGAAATAATAGCACTTGTTTTTGAACAGCAGTAACACTGAAAACAACAAGTAAGCATTCAGCGTCTAGGTTTTAAATGTAAGTGAATCTCTGGGGTAATGAGTTTTCCTAAAGCTAATTGGAATCAGGTGTTCCAATCATGAGATGGGAGTGAAGGTGTGGACTGAAAGTCCCCTGCTTTTTTTTTTTTTTTTTNTTTTTTTTTTTTTTTTTAAACAAAAAAGGTCTGGGTTATAAAGTCTGGTTACTGACAGACTCTTCTCTGTTCATGTAAACTGTGATATGTTCTAAACAAATTTTGGAAGAATAGTGATGCATGCATGAGATGCATGCACGAAACTGGAAAAGGTTAGAAAAGCATCTCGAGAATGGAACCATAGAATGGAACATGAATGATTAAAGAAGTTTTCAGTAAAAGCTCAGACCACATTTGATGAGTAATAAATGAAGAAATACAGGAAAAAATTAACGGTTTCACTTTTTCTTGGATATAAGTAGCTAAAGTAGTTCTGCAGTGCTTCGTGACCAACATGAAAATATCAGCCTCTGCGCCGCTGCAATGCAATTGCTCTCGAAACTCAACCCAAACTTCAGCATAGCACACAAACTCATTTCTAAACAGTCCAAGGCACGACATTGTGCAAAAATAGACTGTGGGCGTCCATGAATAGAAGTAGGATGGCTAATTTAGCTGATAATGATGCAGAGAAAGACAGCTGGGACCTTTTTGGAAGTGGTAATAGAACTATGTAATTGACTGCTGCTCAGTATCATGAGCCGCGTCTTACAACGGTGACTGACACATTTTATCAGCTCCTCATTGTGTTAGCCGCCTTCCCATTGAGGCTCAGATGGAATCCTTTGAGCAATTCCATTGTTTCCCAATCCAGACTGAAAGAGTGTGCATGAAGCCGCAGTGTTTATGTCAGGACCCGCAGGCGCGTTCACGCACACACCTACACACTCATGCACAGACCCGTACAACTAGCTATATCCTCTCCATCTCACATACACATGAATGTAATCACTTTCCATTGATTACATTCATTCTGTAACCTGATCTTAAAGTTAAATGCTCATGTTTATATTTGTGCAAACCATCTATTTTATAACTGTCACATTTTTCTAAGCACTGATTGAATAGTGTGTTGTCTTTTGTGTCAGGCATCCTTTTCTTAGACAATGCCCCAGTAAGCTAATCTGCAAAGGTAAGCATGCAGCCTTATTTTTTCAAAAAAAAAAAAAAAAAAAAAAAAAAANGGGGGGATGTTAATGCTGTTTTGCATTGTCACATCTAAGATCTTTACTTATGGAAGAGTTTTGGAGAAATTCAATTTAATCTAGATTTAGGCTCTTTAAAGAATTTAAAAATTCAACTTTGATATGCCTTGTGTATTATAATGATTAGAGGTAATGAAAACTACTTTTCGAACAGATTGTTAATCAGAATTGGATAAATAGCACCTGGTTTATGTCACATTAGCATGTGCATAAATACCTCTTGGTTTTGTCTTTGCTGAAGGCTCATGTTTTCTTTATCTTCAAGTAAATTTTACATCCAAAGGCACCTAAAAGATGTTGTTTTTCCTCTTTACTGCTGTCAAGGACAGCAAACAAGGAGCTAATTCTGTGCAAAAGTTTCTCAAAGTAAAGGCCCCAGTTTTAACCAGCTTTTTGGCTGTCAGCCAAGTGTTGACTATATTTCACAGTTAGCTCCTCTCATCACCCTGTATACACACACACACACCTGAATGTGCAAAATCAGTCCTGATTCTAACTTTATCATCAGTATGTCCTTACAGCTTTTGCATCCTTTGGTCCTCACAAGTATAGAATTACATGAGTACACACACACACACACACACACTTCCTTTTACTCATAAACTCCTTCAGATTGCACCATTGATCTGACGTGGAGAATCCCCTGGCGTGCTCATTTCATTTACGATGGATAATTAATTTCCGTTGATAGATTCACAGCGGAACTACCCCTTGTCTCATTCCTTTAATATGAGCAGGTTTTCCAGTAACAATGCAAGTTATCTCATTTTAGTGAGATTTGATGAGTAAATGAGATTTTTTTTTTTTTTCCTTGCTTGAAAGTGAAATTTAACTCAGGGCTGTGGCGTTAAAGAGAGGGGAGAGATACAAATGGACAAATCTCTATACTATGCCAGCACAGACTGGCTGTAGTGTATTTTCAAGTTCATCATATATGTGTCATAGCAAAACTAAAGCTCTATGTTTTCGTACTTTTGTTGCTGTAATTTATGTTGAGACATAATAGATTCAACTTTTACCTTTCACTGGTCAGGAAAGTACTGAAAGGTTACGCAATTCACAGAACTGAACTTCACTTTATGTGCCTCAGCGGTGCTAAACTTACAAGGTACAATAATTCCACGTGGAGTGTTCAGGCAGGAGGCCAAACTATCCGGGTTTGATGATAATAAGCTACCATTATGTGCAGGAAGGTCATTAAAGCACTACAGTGAATCACTGGCTCAGCATTGCTATAGCTCACCTCATATGAGAACTTAATTTCCCAAACACAATATATCAATTTAAGAGCAAAAAAAAAGTTATTACCAGAAGTCTATCATTCAATTTTCCAAAAATTGATGAACCAAATAAAAAAAAAAACCATTATCATTTAGGCAACAAAAGACTTAATTTACCTGCTGTCCTTCAAATTAAATTGAAATATCTTCCAATTTTGTGCTGTCAGTCATTTTACAGAGGTAGATGTCACATTTATGAAATGATGGACATCTCATATTGGAATATAACTTTCCAGGTACACTGAACTCATCAGTAACGAAGCCTATTAGATCCCATGACAACCAGACCATCCAGTTCAGAGATTGCTTTCTTGGACTGGGTCTGGTTGCATCGAAGTATTAAAGGCACTTCAAGAAAAAAAAAAAAAGAAGATAGGACGCAATAAACAAGACGCTGACCATGGACAATTTGTTTCCAAAAAGACACTGTGACTCACATCTGCCTTGTTTGTTATAAATACTTGGGTCCTTCAAGAGGCTCTGTCCTCATCAATTTTCAGTAGTCCTGCACTAATCAGAAACCATGCACCACTTGAATTAAATCCTTAATGGATGTTTAAATTTTTTTTACTTTTGTACTTGTTAGTCAGGCTCAGAGTTTCAATCAGGCAAAACAATTGCAAACACCTGTGTAAGTGTTCCATGGGTTTGTAGGCAGACACGCTCACACACTCTCCTAAGTCTCATCTAAAGTCTAAATTAAGTGGAAACACCTGTGTGACTGTGTGACCATTTTCAGTTCATTAAAACTGTGTAACCAAGGCAAGTGAGGCTTGAAAATACCCATCATGTTGTTGCCAAGTGGGGACAAAGTCTCTCTTTTGTAACATCAATAAAATAGCCAACCTACCCACCTCAGCAATTAAACATAGCAATAGCCATAAAACGACATATTTCAACCCCAAACTAGAAGAAATTGTGCTGAGTTCAACTTGAACTCGGAATTTCTGACCTCTGACTGGGAAAAGTCAAAGAAAACACCAACTCGGAATTCCTACTCGAAAAGTCGGGCAAGGTTCCTCAACCCTGAGTTCAGTATGGACTTCATTTCAATATGGCTGCTCACACCGTAAACAGTAATTTCTCTATTTAGAAATGAACATTTAGAAGCATTTTCTTTAAATCATTCCACACGCAGACACAGTAACAGGTTTAACGAACAGTGCAGTAGCTGTTTTGAATAGCTCATAAATGTTAAAAGGTATCTTTTTGCATGATGGAGCAAACAAATACCTGTGTGAGTGGGTTTGGGTTTGTAGATTTATAGACTTACTTGCTCACGCAGTCTGGGTGGCCTAATCAACCACATTAAGTGAAACCACCTGGCTATGGCACCATTTTCATGCTTTTAATTAGTTAAAACTGTGTAACCAATGCAAGTGAGGCTTCAAAATCCCCATCACGTTGTTGCCTATTAGGCGCACAGTCTTAATGTATCATTGTCTTCTGTAGCTTTGCCAATAAAATTGCCAGCCTAGAATAAGTCAACTTCAGCAGTTTGACATAGCAATAGCTATAAAATGAGTCATTTTTATCATCCCAGAACTAAAAGAAAATCAAGACAAACTAGGAGAGACCAGATGTATGTTATCTATAGACAACCTTGACACGTCTCTCTTCTCTCCATCTGCAGGTGTGTCTGCTGGAGTGTGAGGGTCATGTGTCCTCCTCCCTTACATGGGAGCTGTGCAAACATGCCGTCAAGATATCGCACCAGTCTTCACTTCTTGAGGGAGGTGCTCTGTCCAAGAGAGCAGAGCAGGAGCTAGAACTGTCCCCTCTTGACCTGAACTCTGATGGTGAACTGCTGCAATCTGCTGCAGTCGAGGGCTTCCAGGAGGGGGATCAAGATGAGGCAACCTTCGAACAACGCAGTGTCCAGTATGACTCATCACTGCTGGAATCCTCTGAGGGAGGGGAGGGCTTGCAGGGTCTGGCTCTCAGGCTTGCGGACAAAGAGAGGAATGCGAGGGAGGAGAGAAATGTGGAGAGTGACAGCCAGTTAGAAGAGGATGCGGATGAGGGATCAGAAGCCATCACTTTATCCAAACGTTTTGGTGGCTTTCTCAGGGGGCGCCATGGATACAGAAAGCTGATTGGTTCACCAGTGAGGCCCCTACAAAAACGCTATGGTGGATTCATAGGCATCCGAAAGTCTGCACGCAAATGGAACAATCAGAAACGGGTCAACCAGCTGCTCAGGCAGTACCTGGGAATGAGGAGCAGCCGCAGCGGCCGATTCAATAATGTCCCTGTAACTAGGGTTTGGAGGCAAAATCAACTGTGATGCATTTCTGTAGTAAAACCCACAACCCACCTTCTGTGCTGGGTTTCTCTCACAGAGTCCTGCCCCAGTTACCTCAGTCAATCATGTTTTCAGCAGCTCATTTAAATTTAAGGTGACACTGCCATCATCATATGAAGAACAGAGTATGCCATCTCACTGCACCTCTCTTTGTGTCTCATAGTAACAAGGAATGTTTTGACCGTAATGTCCTTCTTAAACATATTTACTTGCCATTCTGTGAAATAAAAGCATTAGAGAAGTGCAATTGAATATATTTTTGTGTGTCGGTATAATATGAGGGGCCAAACGAGATTGGAAAACTGGTTCACTGCAAAGCTATTTATCAAAGGTGAGACCTGAGGGTCTGACACTTAAAATCATGTTGAATGCACTTTCAGGTGTGTGTGTGGATGGGACTTAATTCATGCGCAGCAGTGTTTTTGCACTTTTAGGTCATTTCATGAAAAATATTGCTGTTGACTGTGTCCAGCTCATGAAGTGGACTTTTGTGTTTATACATACAATTAGTTTCCCCTTTTAAAATAGCAACAAATAGCTTTGGGATTAATTGACTCATGCAATACAGTATGCTTCTTTAGCTGGATCATAATTGCTAAGCTTCTTACATATGAGAGCAGAAACAATCAGAAGGAAATTGGAATTGGAACCAGCACTGCATTTGGAAGACGGCTCTGTCAATTGTAAATGTGATTGGACGATGGGATTGTTGTTGCACAATTGTTAATTTTGAGCTTCAAAATGTGGTTTAATAATCCAATTTTCTGCTTGAGGAACCTAATTAATTAAATGCAAGGGACATAAAATACATTTTCTGAACTTTCAATAATGCAGACCCCCTCATACTCCACAAAACTATGTATTATAACTGTGCATCTCTCGCCAAGGAAGCCTCACTCCCATCGCTTCACTCTGAGTCTGTGTTTTCTGTTCTTTGTGTCTGGATTTTGGCCATTAAACCTCTGTCTAGAATGTTACAATCTTTGCAAACAGTGTCTGCTGAGTAACTAAGCAGCAGGTTGACAGGCTCCCTTGGGCAGAGGCTCCTTTTGCTACAACAACACTGTCCTCTAGTGTTCAAGGAACAAATATTGAATTTCATGCAGCAGGGTGGGAATGCCCGTAGAAACTGACCAGGGATCAGTTTTTCCATGTCCTCAATTTACTTTGGATTAGCTTCTCTTTCCTGCCATTTCACTGGAATTATATAGACACACACCACACCAGATGACAAATGCACAAATACAGCTTATCTAGATGCACTTGTTCTGTACTTAAAGGACCATACTGGTGGTTTTGCATGTTTGAGCCAAATAAATACTACGCGCATACACGTTACATTACTGCCAACCATTTTCCAAATAAATAAATAAATACTACTGGAGTGGTAACATGACTTCCATTGGTTTCAGTTCATTCCTGTAAGCTATAAAAAATCAACTTGTAGAGAGACTTGAAAAGTGTTTGAGATGGATGATCCATCACAGGGAAACAAACGCCGTTATTATTTTTTGTCAAAGTTATTTAATTTAACCGATCCAACATGGCTACATGGAAGAAAATGCATGTCTCTGCCAGGGAATATAGTCCCTGGAGAAGACTGCTTTTTAACAGAAATTACAACAACTGTGCTTTCCAAATGCAAATGTTCATGTGAGTAGACAAAACATTAAATTTTAAGGTGGGTGTAACACCTGAAAATTTGACTTTGCAAAATTAGGGGATTTGGGAAAATAACATGGAAACTAAAATTTGGTTTTATATTTTGGGAAATGGATGGCAGTGATGTAACATGTATGAAGGTAATATTTATTTTTTTTTATAAACATATAAAACCTTCAGCATGGTCTGGAACCTCTTAAGTCTCTTTCTCACATATTGGTAGTATCTGTGTGATAACTCATAATTCGTTAAATTTGTCTACTGTCTAACTTCATTATATTATGGAATGAGGGAGCAGTAATGTAAAAGGTTGCTAAAGTGGAACTCAGGACTGATCCCTCATCAGTCCTCAAAATGAATCAATACATGAAGCTGGAAGCTACCAAGGCCATTGAGTGTGTACTGCACCATAAGATGTAAAAGGAGATCTTAATGACATCAGTCCTGGAAACTACTATCTTAATGTATTTGGCCATTTAACAGCAGAATGATGGAATAAGCTGTGCATGCCAGCTGTGGTCATTACTACACAGAATATTGTTTATGCTTTGGTGAAAAGAAATGTATTAGTTTATTTTACCATCAGCATATTTTCTTTCACAAACAGATCACAGCCATAATTTTGCATCTTTTTGGTGTTAAGTTAGTGATCTAATCTTGTATGCATAAGAGTGTGGGTGGTTGTGGAGTGTGTGGGTCCGCGTGTGCTTGGCTGTGCACTTACATGTGTGTGTGCTTGTGCATTTCTCAGAACCAACGCAAAAAAAATGGAATTTGTGAATACAGTGTTTCAGACCATTTATAAAGTACATACCATTGTTGTGTGTCTTCATAAAAAATGTGTATAGAGAAAACTACAATAAACTAGTTTGCTATTTCTTTTGTGGACTGTGATGCAGAAGAAAAGAACAAAAACGGTCTCAAATTCTCAGTGCTTTTTAATTTGCATTTGACAATATATTTCCTCTTTTTTTTATTGCTATTACAAACTTATTCCCCTAGTGCTCATCCCATTGCCATGATTTGGTAGTTTGGCAGGCAAAACCATTAACACTTGTCATCTCCCAACATGTGGGCAGTAAGGAAATCCATCTCGCTGAAGGAACTTGGTTGAGTCAAACCAATTTTAGCTTATTTTTGTAAATTTATATTCCAACAAAGTGCCATAAAACATAAAAATTCATTAAATCTGTCCCACACATAGGCTGAGAGAACAAGACAATAAAAAAGGTATAAAATACTCATACGTAACTCAAAGCTCACAATATAGATGTACATTATAACCACTGTGTAACTACTGGAAGAGAGGGTTGGAATCAAGAAACAGCAAAGTGTCATTTAATACAGTGAGGCTACAAGGGCAGTAATATGACCTTTGGATAGAGTAGGAGAGTATTGTAGGTTTAGTATATCACATGGTCAAATTCAGTCAACAGGTAGCACCATTGCAGACGTCAGGGTGAAAATACAACAATACATGAAACTCAATTTGCATTCCAGGAAAGAAAAAACAATTTAAAATAAAACATATGAAGTAAAAGAATGCTTGTTTTTCTCAAAGGCTCCCAAGCCCTGATTTATTCTTGTATAGCATTTTTTTTTGATAAAAGTCTTTTTATCATTCATCCATCCATTCACCTTTTTGTCTTTCTCACAAGCAGCTTTTTTTTTTAGTCAGGGAAGCGCTGGCAGGCTTTTTTCCAGCGGCAGGCAGTGCACCACTGATCCTTACGCTCCACTCCATACACCTTGCGGCACTTTTTGGACTCCCCGCGAGCCTTCCTGTAGATGCAAAGACGGAGGGTGAGAGTAGAACAAAGGATGCTTCTGCACATGGTTAATGAACTGTAGCGAGATTGGATCAATCTCTCTGTAAATGGGAGCCAGAGAGAATAGACTGATAAAGAACGAAGAGACGATTGAACCGATTTAATCTTTCCTGGCCATGGAAAAGTGATTATGCTGATGGAAGCAAAGCAGGTGATAAAAGGAGAAGCTGGAGACAGATGCAGTGGGAAGATACAGAGAGAGACAAAGGAGAGAGAAGAGGAGAGAAGCGTACACCTGAGTGTGTAGCGTGTGTACTTGTTTTGCATAATTAACGTCAAATTTCTCCAATTGTAAAAAAAAAAAAAAATCGATTTGTATTTCTTCTGCTTCTGTTTAGTTACTCTTTCTCCTTTATATTTCCCTATTTAATAAGGGAAATCAAAGGACAATGGCTTTTATCTCAGTTCACATCATTAGTGTCCCTGATAATCCAGCCCCATTTCTGCTACAGCGAGTCTGCACTAATCAAGGCTTTGCTCATTTTTCAGGTTTCCTTACTATTTCCTTACCTGTTCAGAGTATATATTATGAAATAGATCCTGTCAATAATGCTAGAAGATAATACAAATTTTAAGTTTTATTTGTGTAAAATTCTTCATTTTTTTCATTTGCAGGGTTCTGTCTGATAGATGGAACTGACTGTGACTGGGGAGGAATCAGGTGTGAAAGTCTTAAAGGTTGAGCAAACTAATTTAATTACAGCACATATAAAAACTGCAACTATTATTCGTTAACATTTAGAAAATTAATATGCTTTAACAACTTCATTATGATTAATAAATCATTTATTTATTTATTAATATTTTATATATTATAATAATAAATAATCCTTTGACAAGGATGACTTTTTGGTTGCCAGGTTGTTGGTTTATATTCCTTTTAGGCACCACAATTAATTGAGAAAACCCCTCCAATGAACACCTTACCCAAAAATGTATTTATTAACAACCTATTACGATTTAAAGCTGCAGTTCTTGATGGATTCTTGTTAACAATTTACCAACACTTACAACTGCACAAGCTGGCAAACCTGATAAAATAAGTAAGCCTTATTAGAAAGCTGAACACGGATGAACAATGCCTCACTTGAAGGAGCAGTGACTCCGAGAGGGCGACACGCTGATGGTCTGCAGTCTGTTGGTGGCGCTGTTCTGTTGAAGCCATTGCTCCCCAACGCTGACAGACCGGCAGCGAGGTTTCACCATCTGAGGGTTCAGGCAGACAGACAAAATAGAATAGAAATGCATTTAATGAACAGTGCTCTTTCGCATCTGCAACTATGCATTTATTTTTAAGAGATAATTATCGTGGATCCAGCAATATGTTTGTTGGAGTGAGTCGCTCAGAAATTCAGAATGCCTATTTCTGAAAATAAAGCAAGTCATGCTCTCTTTCCTTTTATACTTCTGTGCAGATGCGAGACAGACAAAATGATAGACAGGCAGAGAAACAGACATATTGACAGACGTAAAAGGACGGAAGACCCACTGGAGCGCTGCTAGAGACGGAGAGGGACGGGTTCCAGCCCTGGCAGCTGGGGTCTCTGGGGGCCACAGATATCTGGACGGGGCTGCATGCCTGGAAGGAGCAGAGAGGACAGAACATTTGATTCCACGTGTGATAAGTGGTATGTTCAAACATGCCTTTTTTTAAATACCAATTTATAACCAGTTTATGACTTGTGAATCCATCCATTTGGTTTAAAAAATGTAAGTTCTCCAACATTTCCCTTAGTTTCCCAGTGCTGTGACAAAGGAAAAGGAAAGAGCCATGCAGAGCACAGGAAAGTAGATTTAGGGGGAAGCAATCCAAGGTGTAGAGGGATAAATGAACACTGAGCGGCAAAAAAATCTGCACCATTATGTTGGATGATCATGTTGTATTTTTGTGCCTTTTACATGCTGGTGATACTCTAGTCTCCTTGTGGGAGCTAGCAAGCCAACAGCTCACTCTCTCACTGTCACATGACACCCATTAATAGGCTGAGCAGTGCAGGGGAAATGCAGGTCACCATTGAGATGTGCTGCTTTGTGATGCATAAATAGTCATGCAGCTCATTAGCTGGCCAGACGCATGAGTACCCACAGGAATAAAATGGGGGTGTTGGGTGAATGAGGATTCTAAAACAGCACTGGGCCTGGACTCATAAACTTTTGCAGTGAAAACAAGAAACTCAAGCAAACATCATTTTAGATCATTGGAAGAAAAAGAAATCCTGATTCATGGATTTCAGCGTTTCTGTATCCATTGAACATGGATCCAGAGCAGTGGGTAACAGTGATGTTTGGAAAGTTAATTCCTGCAGTCACACTTTCTCTAAAATCTGTGCTTGACATTTAATAATTCATGCAAACAAGACCCACACTGTCTTCTTTATCACTCTCAAACTCTGTCATCCTTTGAAACACTGTCTTCTTCCAGCATTATAAGCCATTAAAATGCAAGGTTTCCCTAAGGATTTTGCTCCTGTCAGGTTGGAAATACAAACAGAATTTTGGCAACATTAAACCTTTGCATTAAAATTCAGATTAATTCAGTTATCTGAGGTGATTTATCAGCTCATTGGGTAGGGAGAGAAAGGTGTCATTGTTGCTTTTACAAACTGATTTACAGCTGGCTGAAAATCTGTAAATCTGCCCACACCAAAGGAAAGGAAAAAAAAAACAATAAAAGGTATTCACTAGGTGTGTTTAGTGATGAATTTTCAGCACTTCCAGCATTTGGTGAAAGACTCATATTGTCTAAAGATGATGCATCCCATGGGAAAACTACTTTTCTGGGTAGATATGGCAGTTTTAATATTATAATATTTTGATTTCTGCATAAAATAACTACCAATTATATAAAAATAAACAGACATGATATTCCTCCTAATGTTACATTACTTTTACAGCATTTGCATCCCTCAGATGCTACAGGGAATCTCTAACAGACTGTAGGAAACACTGCAGTCAAGTGTTGCTCCACCCACCTGATAGAGATGCTCTGAGTGGATCTGCCAAAAGCTGCTTGGAGCTGATTGGCTGAGAGGACTTGGCCTGCTTGAACCCACCTCAGAGCTGGAATTGGACCTGGGCCTGGGAGCGGGGGGGGTCTGGTGCCCCGAACCCAGAGGAGAACCACAAGAGGCCCAGCAGAGATGAGAGAATGAGGCCTGGCCCGTGGCTTGATGGGAAGGAGCTGGAGCAGAGTTGACATCCACAGTCTCACAGGAGATCTTAGTGTAATAGAAGTCCTCTTCTCTCTGGGACTGATCTGAGCCACTACTGTGTGTGTGTGTGTGTGTGTGTGTGTGTGTGTGTGTGTGTGTGTGTGTGGTAGGAGTGTGTTTAAGGGTGTGTACGAGTGTGGTGTGTATGGAACAGAGAAATGAAGGGACGACCAGTGGACAGAGAGAAACAGAACATAGACAGTTCGTTACAGAAAGCCTGTGGCCCCAATTCATCATTTCAAAAGTGCCTTTCTGTAGCTGAAGCACTTTAATAACCTAAAAATTTCATTCCCTCTTGATTTTTTAATGTTGTCTCTAGCCAGGAACTGCTCTAAAACTGTGAACTGCCTGGGTTCCACAAAGGTACCACATAACAATGCAGACAAAATAAATGAAGAGCCACAATATAGACCTACATCATTATGTCTGTGTAATGACCCACTGATAAAATTCCCTGATTTTGCAATTTCCTAACTTTTCCTGGCTGGAATATATCTCTAACATCACATAATATTCCAGAAATCCCAGAGGGATGATTGTAATTGACACCATGCCTACATTTAACATATATCTGATTGTATTTAGTTCAAAATCAGCCAGTTGTCAGCTCACCCCAGATGAAGCATTCGGATGTGTTTTTTCATTCCAACTGAAGACATGAGCACTTTTCCACAACTGGGCCACAGACACTTATAGACACCTCTGAAAGAGCTCTGTGAGAGAGAAAGAAAAGGAGAGGTAAAGGGTGGGATGAGGAGGAAAAGGGGGAAAGAAAGAAAGAAAGAAAGAAAGAAAGATAAAGTGCAGAGAGAGTGAGAGGTAGTTTATACAGAATAAGAGTAACATTAACATCTTCTCTTATAATGTCTTATGATCATCTTTGTTGAGACAAACATAATCAAGATGTGCTCTTCTCTGTTATGATTTGTCCAATTTACATTCCAATGCTTCCAAATCGCATCCACAGAAGGATGTATAGTTCAAGAACACCAAAACAATCACCACTTCAACATCAAAAATGCTGCGGATTACACCTTTAACACTAAAATCAACTTAAATTCTTTGAGGCTACAGTAGGGCGCATATTGCTCTGTACCTTTGGCTTTTTAGCATTAAGCTCCTCCCCCTGCTCCAGTTCAATGTGGAGGCTTTCATCTGGGCTTCTGTCCATCTCTGTGACAGACGGCGAGGGGGCGGGGCTCACATTGCCGTGGTCCCAGCTCCAGTAGCCGCTGCTGCCGCTGTCAGAGAGCTCTCCACCACCACACTCCATGTCAGCTGACGATGAGATGGCTAGAAAAGAGGAAGGTAGATCATTACCTTCATGGACCCGTGGAGCCGAGTCGCTCCCATCATCTTCATCAAAACCCAGTTTCTTGCAAATTAAGTCACATCTTCTTTACCCTGCTGAGTGATGAACAGCCTAGGATTTGCTGACCCATGATGCAAAAATGACCAAAAATAGTTAAACTCTAAAAATATGCCATGTATAACTATCTAACAGTCTTTATTTCTTTGTGTTTAAAATAGATAGACAAAGTTTGGGATAGCTCTCTGCTGCTTTGCTCTCGACTTGTCCTACAGAGAACAGCAGGTGGCCCATACTGATACCAAGGTTGTGATGTGAGTCTGTTTCCTAAGACCCCCGTTTCCTATTCATTGTGTTTCAAACAAGATTGCAAACTTTTGTGAAAGTTAAATCAGGAAAATAAATTTCTACCATGACTATACACCCATGTTCTTCATTAATGTGACAGAAATGTATTATAAGGTAAATGATTGGAGATTAAGTTAGTAGCTTAAATAACTGCATCATTTATGTGCTGATTTTGTAATAATAATAAGAAGAAGATTTGTAATAAGAACTTTTGACCATAGATAATAAGAGAGGATCATATGATCTGATTACAGTAGAGGCTGATATAGCAGTTCCCCCATTTTTTCATTTATCCTGCAAAAACACTTTGGGATGAAACAGCAGCGAAACATCAGCATGCAAAATGTGAAATTTATACAAGGGCTAGATCTGTGTAACTTATATGACTTCTTGCAGCAAGAATAAAGACTTTGCAGTATGCTATTTATCAAACTATTCCAATTTTTCTTGCAGGGTCAGTTGGGGTAATTTTTGTTTTGCATTCAAGTCTAGTCTTACCTTAGTTGCACTTTTGGCTCTAGCACAGGATATAGCTATACAAGTATTTTGATTTATAAGATTTATTTTAAGATTGTATCTCCACATTTGCAGCATTACCATGACAGCTTTTGCCTTTTTGCTCCAGCAGTGGTTTTGTTCTTGCTTTTCCTAACTGTGTTTACAAGCTTTAGAAGAGTTTTACAAGGTCAGTATCCCCTTACTGCAGAGTAACAACAGCAGGGACAGTGTGGTGGTGAGTTAAGACAGACCTGGTCCTGGATCTGTCTGTAAGGGGGTCTGGACCACAGGGTTGCAGGACAGGCTGGTTAGAACCATCGCTGCCATGATCTCATCCATCTCCACTGATTCTGGACTGCAGAAACTGGAAGTACAAAACATAACGAATGTGCCTAGATATAGAGCTTATCTTACCATTACTATTAATCAGAAAGTCCACCTTGAAACATTTAAAAATAAAGAACATTAATTTGAGCTTGTATCTTGTGTCGTATCCCTCACCGATATGGGGCCTCTCCAGTCTCCGATACATTGCAGAGATGCATAGCAGTCATGTTGCTCCAGCCTTGGTCAGCCTCCCTCTGTGACGGGTGGACTGATGCCTTGCTATTGAGATGTTGGCTTTCCAAAAATGTTTTCTTCTCCTGAATGAAGTTGTGTGTGTGCATCTACACGGAGAAACAGCATGTAGAGATATGAGTTTTACACTTATATCTCTCAGCACAGCTACTGTACAGTAGTGATGGTGATATAGTGATAATAAAACTCCTATTTAAGTCAGAAGGATATGAGATTTCATTGGTATCTTGTCTCTATAGTTTGTCAGAATTTTGGACATGTTGAGATGAAAAACGTTTTATTTACAACCATTTAAAAATCAGCCCTTAAGACGCATGACTAGAATAGTAGCGACTGCAGCACCTTGCTCTGGTGCACTTCAGCAGTAGATATACTCCAGAGTATTACAGAGTAATGGTAGTGATTTGTCATACTCTGGTTAAGGCCTTATTTGGGTTAAGCTGTGCACATGAGCCTTTGATACCCTGCTAGTCTCGCTGTTGCCATGAATAAAGCAGTTAACAGAATATTTCCTGTCCATCTGTGGCATCCTGACTGCAGACAGGACAAGTTGCCAGCAGCTTGTTATGTCAAAGGAAGGGGGAAGAGAGAGAGAGAGATGATGATCTCATTTGTGGCAGATCTTCCTTTTTCTAACTGACATGTGGGAAATTATACATTTATCAGCACAATCAATCTTAATAGGGTTCTCTCTCACCGTATTATTCTGTCTTTCAGGCCTGCTGCTTTTCTGCTGCTTAGAGAAGCAAGCCTGTAGTCCCGATGGGCACCCCACCTTCCCATCAGGCACTGCTCCAGCTCTATCTGCAGGTCCCATAGCTGCCATGGTGTGCTGAGTGCAATGTCACACCCTCCCTGCCTAACAAAATACAGATACGGGAGAGCACAAGATGTGATGTGATGCAGTTATTCAGCGCATTTTTATTTTTGTTTTATGCTAATACAATCTTTAAAAAAACAGCATACAGTGTTTTGACTTACTGAAAAATAAAAACATTATAAGCTAAATAAGTATGATTTTTTAATATGTTACATAGAAAGTTATACAGAAGGGCGCCTTAAGATTTTGCAGACTGGTGCATGCTGGTAAACAGTCATGCTCTCATTCCATCCTGCATCCCTCTGTCTGACAGTACAGAGCTAAGCACCACATGCTGCTCAGGGGATTTGCAAATTATTGCAGGAATTTGGACTGAAATAGACTTCTGTGGCTGAAGCAAAATTTTGCCGTAGTTTGTCATTTACTCCTCAACTACATGACTGATTTGACATAATCTGTTGTACAGCTTGGAAGAACTGTGACCCACTGAGGTAAAATGGGGTGATGTTACATTCAGGACATGTGGGAATGTTCAATTTTAAACGGCTACAAAATTTGGGAACTCTTTCACCAAGGACATATTTCATTATTTTAAGATGGCAAACACCACAATAAAGCCATGATTATATTCTTGATAAATATGCTTGATCCTAATCAGCTTGTCATACTCAACCTACATGCAAAGGGTGTCACAATGACTTACAGTAGCCATCTCTCCATTCCGTGTTAGCTAGATCAGTTGTCTTCACATTACCAGCAGTTGATGCCTTTCAGACATTGCTTGGCGCAATCTGACACACATGGCACATGTGATATGACTAATAAGGTGTGGGTAGAGCAGGGAGAGATGGAAACTATACCATGTACCAGATCCAGGACTGAGAACAGTTTACTTCATAAATCAATTTCAGCTTGTTCTACAGCAAAAACAAACACAAGTTTTAACCAAAAAATATTATAACAAACTAAACATTGTCTTCAAATGTACGAATTTTGATAAACTCCTTGGACACAATGTACTGTTATTATACCAATGTACGGACCTGTGAGGTTGTTTATCGCTTGAAAATCTGAACAAAAATAGAAAAAAAAAAGAAAAGAAAAGAAAATAGAAGTATTTTCAACTAGAAAACTCCAAACTCTGATAGTTTCTTTATATTTGAACGCAGCATAAATCCTGATTTCCCCCCACCTTTCCACCAATCGGCACCGAGCTCGAGTAGTAAACAACTGTCACAGTGTGGGAGGGGCGGCGCCTGTCATTGGCTAAACTGTGATTCTAAGTACACACCCCCTTTTTGACAACGTGTTCAGACACGAGTTTCGCCGGGAGGTACAGAGCAGGAGAAGCTCATACATTAGAAAATAACTGCATTTTAGCTAAAAAGTCATGATAAAAAAAAAAAACACTTAACAACACAAGTTACAAAATACGCAGACATGAACCGTCGCCTGCAAACGCATTACGTCGCACATTGCTGCCAAATTGCCATAAACAATAACGTCATCGTCGCACTGATGTACGTAGTGGACGTAAACGCACCAAACTCCTATTGTGCATAGGAAAAATAGAGTTTTCACGAATTAAAGTCTGATGTTTAAAGCTCCTTGCATCTTTATAATAAAAACTGCGACAGTGTTATGTAAATTGTTTACAATTACAAAGATGGAGCTTTGAAGGCGGAAGTAATTCACACGAATTCAAAAATATATATTTGACAGTGTTTACTATGATGATTACGGTTTTCCGGTTGATCACCGACTAAAAATCAGTTTATCATCCTTCAACTACATCGCTGATCTCCACCCGGCAACGCAGATTGCGATCAGGATAAAAACAACCCCTCCCTCACCCAACACAAACACACATAAACACAAACATTTTAACAGTGTTCGCTGAACACTAAACCTATCCAGTACGGAGGAAAAATATGCCCTCTCCATGTTCTTACTTTGTCGGTGGAGTCCTGTCCGTCCTGTGGAGCGCAGCGGCGATTCCTCACTGCTTGGCTGTCCCGCCGCTCGCCGGCTCAATCTGCCGGTGGAAAGGGGGTTGGTCGGTCTGTTGCGCGCCTACGTGAGTCTGCTTGGTGGACCAATGCCGGGGGTGACAGCTGGGCGGAAAGCAGAGATAGCAGCCTAGGATGATCTAGGTGAGGGGTTACCAGAGCAGAATGATACCCACCGCATCAGCATCCTCAATCTGTCTGTCTGTCTGTCTGTCTGTCTATCTGTTTGTGTGTTTTTGTTCAGCTGATATCCCTTGATCACGTGATCATCAGATATGGCTTGGTTTCTGTCCTCAACACATAATGAAATAATATCGACAAAGGAGTTTTTATTTATTCATTTATTTATAGTACTGCATTAAAAATGCATTGCAATGAAATTGCCGAAGATGTTGTGAGTACATTTCTCTCATATTTTGACTAAAAGAACAATATGATACATTATGAGGATGCTATATTAAAGCAAAAATATTATACAAAGATTTAATAATAAATATAATCCATAACAGAACAAACATTAAAATAGAAGTCCATATAGAAATATAATAGGAATCTAATAGTGATATTTCCAGTGGTATTTTTCTGTTTTTAATTTGAGTGCTTCTATTACTCTTATAGGAAACTGTCATTTGCATTTGTTGCAATAAACAACTGAGTCAGTGAAGTAACCCCTTTGAAACCATTAACAGTTATTATAAAATGCAAATAGCTTGAAAATGAAAAACTGCTGACACCATGGCATATCAGCCCCCACCATCGCATGATAAATGGCTTGCATGGAGATCAAATACTATTGTGTGTGTGTCTCTGTGTGTTGCAGAGTAAGAGAGAGACCGGATTAGTGTCTGCACCCACATACAATCACCACCAAGGGAGGAAGGGGGGAGAGAGAGAGAGAGAGACTCCAGTCCCAGNCCCACATACAATCACCACCAAGGGAGGAAGGGGGGAGAGAGAGAGAGAGAGACTCCAGTCCCAGTCTCAATCCATTTCTAACCCAGACATTATTCCTTCCCTTTCTTTTTGATCCTTTTTTGATCCATTAATTACACCGGCCTACTAACTGCTGGCTTGGTTGGACAGCTCAAAAAGATATTATGATCAGATAATGATAATATCACTGTATCTCTTAATATGAAGGATCATTGGGCATATATTTAAGTCAGTTTGGATGTTTTGCTCAAATCTGAGATAGGCAAATGATTGTCATTCCAAAATGAGATATCTGAATTTAAAACATGTTATTATTGGTTGTTGAAGTTGACTCAATTTAGAGATTTGTTAATTTATGAAGCATGTATTTGGGGAGTTATTTATGCTTTTGGATATACCTGGCAAATTTTAGGTAGCATATTTTTACCCTACAGTTAAAATATATAAAGCATTACATTTTGCAATGAATCCCTTTCCCACATAAAAATACTTTTGGCCATCGCCGTTTATTTGATTTATCAAGGCCTTCAGCTTAAGAGACCTACAATAAGTACTAGTAAATGAAAGAGTATCATTGAGATCAATGTTGTCTCACTTGGGTGTGTTTTATTTGGACAGTTCAGAGGATTAATATGTCAGTGAATGGTATGACAACTGGCATTACAAGAATACGACTCCACCCTGCTTTGAGGTCTTATGACCTCTGGTTCAGTTTCCCAGAGCGACAAGGTGCCACTCCCATCTTCATCACAATCAACCAAGAATGGAACCTCGAGTTTTTTAAATTTTTGTTTCCAGAACAAAACAAACAGGCTACAGGCAACCTTCCGGAGAAGTACCATGAATGACATGTTTTCAGTAAAAGTAATACTACAAGATAGTATCTTTAATTGCATGCTGACTGAGAACTATCACATCAAGCAGAAGAACACAAAATATCAAAAACAAAATGGATCACTTTGTTGATAATAAAAGAAATGTCAAAATTTAGAAAAATCCTTTATCCTTACAATAGATCAATTTTCATCGCATACAGCATATAACCAGCACTCACTTCTTCCATGATCCTCCATTATTATTCCATTCAGCACAGCAATGGCAGCAGAAGAGGAGGATCTGTCATCAAATATTATGATCAATTTTTACTCTTCCACTGCATCATACCCAGCAATGAGCTTCATGACAATTATATAGTTTGAATCAGCTCTCCTTGCTGGGTTTAGTTAAGTGAAGCAGTATGTTCCTAACTATTGGGGCTTAATTCTTCTGTATCTTGCAGTATCACGGCTCTACTATCAGTAGAATCATCTGTGTTAAAAATTAACATCATGCTTTGTTTATATTGTAATTCAGCACCAATCAGAGGTAAGCTGACACTTTTCATTATTTTATACAGCCACTCAGAGCTATATGTGTTACAAACAAGTCTCAAAGCAACTCTCTAAAGAACTCATTACAAATCAAGACGAGCTGGAATGTTTGCTTTGTGCTGTATGCTTTGGAGTTTATTACAGCAAGAACCTGGCATTATGAATGTTTTCAAGGTTGTGAAACATCAATAGTGTAAAGCAAACTTTCCAGAATTTCCAGTCAGAGTTAAATTAACACCAATGATTTTGCAGTGTACAGACACTTCTTGTCTGCTAAAAACAAAGCTAAAAACAAACAAAAACTGTCAAAATGTAAAAGTAAGCATACAGAAAAATATTAGTAGATAGTATAGTCAGACAATCATACTGTAAGCAGTCCATCAGAATTCATTAAAAAGAGAAGACTTTCAAAGGACATTCTTCCTTTTAAGTTTGTTTCCAGACAAGTGAAGGTTTGATGTGCTGAAGACAAGATGTCAAAAACAAAGTTGGCTCAAACTGGCAGAGGACAAACACAATTTTCCCTCCCACCTTCCCCCCTTTTTTTCTGTCCATCTGTATGTTTGGGATAATGTCAAGTGTGGAAATTGGAGTTCTGTGCAATGGGATATTGAGGATAATTTGTCCTCCTTTGTCGTGCTTCTTTTACTGGGACATGGGAGCTGCCGTTTGCTGTTCTGAGTGTGTTACATAGCTGTTGGGTTAGTGTTCAGGTTAGTCTTCAGGAACAGGCAGGTTAGTTGGTTGAGGTGGTGGATCTCTCCAGTGTGCTTGCAGGCATGCTTTTGTGGTCCTTCCATGCTGCGTAGGTTACAGTCTCTGGATCTGGACATTCAGACAAGAAAATGTAAATGAAAAATGGCCATTAGATTAAAATGTGTTTTCATAAACAGATAACTTACCAGTAGCTCCTTGTCCAGTGGTCCCATTGGCTCCTCCTGCTCCATCAGTCTGCTGTACAGAAAGACAGGAAGTAATGAGTAATTGTATGCACACATACATGTATGGAACATGCATACTTTGCAAGTTCAAACCTCCCTGAATGCCAGGTAAAAATAAAATGGCAGACTTTAGGTTATAATATGGATTTTTTCACACTTAAAAGTCAATAAAACAAACATCTAAATTAATATACAATACAAACAGAATCAATGATAAACCTCTGCATTATCATCCAAGTTAATCTCTAAATTATGCAGCATTTAGGCTCATACATTTGTTCTAGCTGTGTCCCATAACAGCAAACATGTACAGTAAAATTCTCCAAAGTCCTTGGGTTTGACTGATTAGCAAAAGGTCTTATAACTGCTGCTTGCAACAATTATATCATTTTTGTGGACATTTTGGATCTTGTATCATACATTATGGCAAAACAGCAAGAAAAAACTACCAAAGTGAGGCTCCTGGGGACAGAACAGGGAAGTAACAACAACTGTTCAAAAACTCTGTTAACACTTGTTTATAACACAGTGTTATTGTTATTGCTGAGTTACTGTATTCTTTGTTTTCTGCTTCAATGCCTCTCACTGATGCTGGTAACTCCAACCTTTAAAGCTACATATCATGGTGAGCAGCAGGTGTTGGGCTGGGACTTTATCCAGATCAGGTTGAGAAGGGTAGGGCTAACAATACACTTCCTGGATTAATGTGTCTGTGACATAATTGCTTTTGTGATTTATTGTTGAGGGAAATAAAACAATTTTCTCAAACCACACTGTTTGCCTACATGCCTGTCTAAGTGCACTGCAGCACTATTATACTTAACACCATATGTCAGACAGTAGCAAGTGTAATCTAGTTTGCACTTCAGCACATTGCAAAGCAGTGAAACACCCTTTCTCAAATTAGCCAGTGATCTGATCCTAACATCCCAGTGCACCATTTGAATGATGAATGATCATGAATGATCATGATCAGTTTTAACAGAGAGGATAGAACAGTGAATTGGAATCTTGATTCAGCACTAAATTGGTTTAAAACCTACCTCTCTCTTGAAATATTACCTGTGGGGTTCCTCAGGGATTAATGCTAGGTCCTCTGTTGTTCTAACTATATACTGTATACTTTTATTTGTTCACATTATTCAGGAGACTATTTTCATTTTTGCAGACTTGCCCTTAAAACATAATGACTCAAACTGCTTTATCACTCAATAATTTTCTCACAAATAACAAGAGCCGAATGCCCAAAATATCCTCCAGATCTCAGATTATCTTGTTTGTCCTTATCCCTAAAAAGTATTTTTCTTACCAAGATAGGACTCTGCCTGGTGATGATTCATCCTAATGTTATATGAGCAAAACTTTAAGTAAATTGACATTTTTGTTGATTGCCTAATTTATTTTGTTGTCCCATGTGTTTGGATGTAATGAGCCAACTATAACAGCTATCAGGGCTGTTACTATCCTCCTGTTGATTGCTGATAATGAGCTGTTTATGGCTCCTAATTGGCAACTAATGACCTGCAATGGATTCAACAGGCTAGATTTAGCTGTTGAAGGTGCTGTTGCATGAACTGAATGAAATCTGTAATGACAGACTGATGGAGGTGGACAGAGCAAAAAACAGAAAAAGATTGAAAGGAAGTGTTCATACCGTTTCTCCATTCACGTTATATGTGTTGCCAGTGTTCCTGTGGGTAACAGCAAACAAAATGTGAGGTTATCAGCTGTTATGCTGGCATGACAGATCCGTGTGTGCTTAGTGTGTCTGGGGGCAAAGGTGTATACTGTACATTCCTATTTACATATCACATAGCAGGTTTGACTGTGGCTCAAAGCATTTCTAAGTTTTCTCAGTCTGTTTCCTGGTACTTTTCAGAGTATCCTTGTTGTCATTAGTACAGTATAAATGAAAAACCCTATTTAAACCAAAACTCAGTTAGATCCACATGGACCCAGCTCCCATTCACTGAGTCTTGGAATCTGAGAAGGTTGTTACACAGACTCTCATTAACCCTGACTGCTTACCTGAGTTTTCACTAAACTTCTCAAGTTGGGTAAGGCTCAGATCAAGTTTTGGCTCATAACCCACACACCTTGATTTAGATCAATTCAAATCCAGGAATAATCAGACTCCTGATCAAGTGAATGCACCTGCTTTAGAGAATAAAGTGTGGGTAGAGCAGAGAGACATGTAAACTATGATGGTACTTGAGGATCCATTGCACCTTAATGGCTTGGCTGCCCTTTACTGGAACAGTTTATACACATACTGTACACTGATTGCCACTAAATGGGTGTTTTCCCCAGATAAATGAAAATTATTTATTTATTAGGTTCATAAGATGACAAATTTGTGGATCCCCACATCCATCTGTTCAGTAATTAAAGTAATAATAGTCCAACCTATAACTTTTTAGAGCACTTACTAGCCCATCAAACCAGTAAGATCACAAATAAGACTACAGCCTCCACATGCTCTTACTTCTTGATGTGCAAATCTGTTCCTCATGTCTTTGCTCACTTTCAAGCACACAGATATCAATGCAGTTCCCATGCACAAGCCACCCTCTGAGTTATGATTCTTATCTATCACTGTTGTCTCATTCTGCTTTCATTCCTCTGAGTGACAAACAGACTCAGGAATGTGCAGGTGATAAGGCTTGTGCAGTTCCTCGTGTCACTGGCATGTCAGGCATGATACCCACAGTAAAGGGTGTATACACATGTACACATGCACGCATAGATGGTGTGACAACACCCACTTGCACGTGCACATACAGGCACACAAATGCGAAAGTCATATGGATGATGAGGCTATTGAATGTACATGATCCAAACCCAGCCCATTTGGCAACAACTCCCCTGGCCTTCGACTTCTTTGCTTTGCTTCCTTCTCTTCAAACAGACAACACCCTTCATGCAAAACCACCTATCAAGTCTAACAAGTCTGGGTTCTGTGCTCCAGGAAAGTGATGAATAGCAATTAAAGCCTCACAAGTTAAAGGGCAGAAAAATGAATCAGTCAACATATTTGAGCAGGTGCTCGATACAGTAGAAGATTTGTCTTTTAATACAGTGTTTGTGATTGCTCCAGAAACAATTTTTGCCATTGTTTTAAATGGGTGACAACATATAAAAATACAAACTCTCAATAGTAGCACATGTGATTTGTGGTATACTGGGAGAAAGTAGACATGACTCAAGATAAGCACACATATTGATGTTTTGCATTGTCAGATGTTCCCCTCACCTGTGACACTGGCCACAAAGAGTGAAGACGGTGATGCTAAGAATGAGGAAGACAGTGAGGGAGATGATGCCCAATGGGGTGGAGAACATTGAAAATGAGGCTAGAGATCGCATTTCCCCCAACATATCAACCATCCCTACTGGAGCCATTGTCCTAGTGCTCTGTGAAGAAAAGCTATGACACACAAAAACACTTGATAGATGCAAACAGTCAACACATTTACAAAGCAAAATGCAGGAGCAACTAAAGTGTTTTAGAGAATCTAAAAAAAAAAAAAAATTCCAGAAATGATCTACAGAGCTTGAAGCCCAACAAAAAATGTGTGGTTTGCCAAGAAGAATAAATAAAGATAAACAACACCAAAAATAAGATTTGTAGTTCAAAACTTACACTGGGTGTGATGTAGCTCCTCAGTCGCTCTGTCATCAACAACTGTCAGTCATTCAGTTGCCTTTTCCTTATGTGACTCACAGCAGGCAGGAGAGGGAGGGACAGTTTGTTGCAGTCATGATTGTCATGAAGCCCATAAACAGCCTAGTGTGTTTTTTTTTTATCATCACCACATTTACATCTATACCTGAGTGACTTGACGCCTGACATGCCTGTGGCTTCCAACACTCCCAGGAATGCACATTAGAGGGAAATACTGGAACTGTAACATTTCCAAAGATGCTGGAAGGGCCTCTGAACATAATAATAACACAATAAACCAATAAAAAAAAAAAAAAAAAANAAAAAAAAAAAAAAAAAAAAGTCCACTGAGAATGTGATGTGGGTACAAGTTCACAGTTGATTATGTCTGATTGAAAAGGTACTTAGGCTGGGACACACACATGCACCACACACTTTGCATGTTTTATTTATTTGTAATGTTAGTTTTTTGTATTATCTAATGATTGCCATAGACAATGAATTTCTGGCAATAAAGATAACACACACACATGCACAAAACAAATCAAACAACACCTCCCCCTAGTTGCACTTTCTATGACTGCAGCTCATTGTAGACTAAAGACAATTTCAATCTGATCCACACATATTATAAATATTTACTCATCTTTGCCTTATTATTTATTCCCAAGCTATGACATAATAGTATTTTCATCAGAGTCTTACTGTATTAACACACTTCTAAGCAGTTTTTGCTGTAATGTGATCCACTATCTTATATTTTCCAGTTGGATTATACCAAGTGTCTTAACATCCGAAATCTCCCCCCCCCCCANCCCCCCCCCCCAAAAAATGTTCTCAAAAATACAAAACTGCTGCAATACACACATTTTAGTGCCATGTTTTGCTGCTTATGCCAAGAGCTGATTGACTGCTGAAATCATACTCACAAGGTAGGTATTACAGAAAAAAGGGATCATTGTTCTAATACAGAGCAGCCAGGGGTTGAACCCAGACCAGGATTAGTACTTGGATTTCTATGCCTCTGAGGTGCAGTATGAATTGTGGACATTGGAAAATAAGACATTTTGGCCGAAAAGGTCAGAAGTTAAGTGATGTTTTGACTCTGATTGGGAAACAAATTAACATAGAAAACAACAAAGCCCAATACTGAATGAAATACAAGACTATCGACAGCATATACTTTGTGAATGTTCAATTTGTGTGTTTGTGTGTATGTTGCCAGCCACACCCTGAACAATAATGCTATCAGTCCTGAAGCCTGATATTTACTACTTGTTCAGTGAAAGTAGCCCATAGTCAGTGCCAGAACACAAAGCTTGATGTACTAAAATAATTAAGTCAAATTAGTTTTCAAACAGCTATTGATCTAAATGTGTATCTGTTCATGTTTTCCTTCTAAATAGCATATGGGGTCCTAAGTATGGATGTGTAGACTGAGGCACACAGTAGAAAAAGGCTGACAGAAAATGCATTGATTTACCTCAACTGACTACTTATGATTGTGATCAGACCCACGGCCATTGCTTGATCAGTAGCCTCATTCTGTCATAATAATGTTCTCTGCAAACCAGGCAATCTATAACTGTGAGTAATTTTAATTTGATCCCTTTGTTAGATCTGCGTAATATTTCCTCAGAGGCACAAAGCTAAATCAATATCCAATAGGAAGAGAAGCCTGCAATTTTAAATATCTAACACAATCGCAAAAGCACATTGGAGGCAAACCTGGTAACAAAGTCTGAAAATGAAAAAAAAACCCAAAACCCTGATGTGTCTGTGGTGGGAAGTTTAACCTGTAGTAGTGGAAAGTGGGTTTACATGTGTGGACGACCCCAACAGCGCTACCTACAGATCAACTCATTTTCAATACAAATCATTTTGTGTAAGTGTTAACAGGCAAAACATCACCTGAACATTTGAAAGATTAGGGGATTTGGGCAAAATAACATGATGATTAAATATGGGTTTTGGAAAAATTTTGGCAGTTGCATAACATGTATGCAGGTAGTACGTATTGGGCTCAAACATACAACACCAGAATGGCCCTTTAAGCGAGGACTACTAATATGTGAGCTCTGACTCATCAACTGATAATACTGCACCATCCTGAAACTCAGCTTGAGAGAAATTACATCACCTTTAATTAAAAAAAAAGGTGTGGTTTAGTAAAATATGTATCAACCAAGCACTGGCAATAACCAGGTTTCCAACACATGATCAAACAGGGCAAACAACACAGTGTATACCTGTTTAACACCACTGTCAAAATACCTGACTGGTTTCACACCTTGTTCTAAAGAGGATTTGTAACTTTTGCCAGTTTTTCTGGAAGTTTTACCTTGTCGATGTAGCACTGAATCTATATCGTTACATGTAGATCAGCAGCTATTCCAAGTTCTGTGTTGTCCTCTGTTGTTTTTCCATTCACTCATTCACACACTGTAACTAGATCTGATGAAGGATTTTACTCACTGGGGACCATTTTGCCAACTCAGGCTATCCCCCTGACTCAGTATTAAAATAGCCTCTTTGTTCACCCAAATCCCTCTATCTGGCGACTCCAATTTGGTAGATGCCATAATCCTGACACCGCTGCTTACCTCAGACCGGTAAGCAGCAAATGGGAATGCCAAATATGTGGCTGACCAGTATCACACACAAGTTGGAAGCAACATTATGTCATAACGTGAACAGTGCACAAAGCAAGCAAACTACAAATGAACAGAAGGTCTTTTAATTAATACACACAAGACAAAATAAGACATTATTAGCTTCATTGAAGACATGATTTACACAAGTATCCTTAAGCAAACTCCTTCAAGGGAGGACGATTCACTGAGGAAGAACTTTGCTGAACCAAAGTAACAATGAATAGAATAGAATAGAATAGCTTTATTGTCATTATACGTAACATATAATGAAATTACAGGTGCTTCTCCCTTAGTGCATCAGTATAAAGTATAAAAAAGAGTAAAAACAACTTTGTACACATCTATTTAAATTATATTTACACAGCTGAAAAGATAAATATACTTATCAAAGTGTATATCAAGTATATAAAAAAAAAGTGTATCAAGTATATTTAGATATATAGATATAGATGTGTATTTTGATATTTACAACAGTAGCAGGGATGGTAGCAGCAATCAATAAGTATTGCACAGAGT
>VXCM01000753.1:0-217500 GCA_014773175.1 Lucifuga dentata
TAGGGTTTTTTTTTTTTTTGTTTTGCACACACCTTCTAGAGAACAAAAGAATCAAGAATGAAACTAGAAGGGTACACTCTTGTGTCTATTAAATATTTTTGATTGATGCACTGTTCTCCCAGTATTTGTATGTAATTAGTACTTGTCCACAAAATAAAGGGGGAAAAAAAAGTCACTGGTCTATGTCAGGAGGACAGCGTAGAGAAGCAGGCTGCAAGTTAAGACAGGCCTATGATATTAGCTGCTATGCTGAAAAAGCAGTGCATCCACTGGAGAAACTCAGGGAAGCTGTGCCAAGTGGATAAAAAGATCATCTCACTGCCCAGATTTCGGTGTTTCTTGTGAAATAGTGGCTGAGGAGAGATCTGACAGTGACTGTAAGAATGGCAATGCCAGAATAGCTCAGTGTCGGCGTTGTCTTGATTGCTGTCTGCAAGGAAGCATTTTGTACAAAAGTAATCCAACTGTTTAATGTGCATTTTCACTGATTAATAAGTGAATTAAAATTCTTGATTGTAGGTAATTTTCTCAGTTGCTGTGTTGCTCGTTAGGTCAGTAACAAAAGTGGACGCATGTTTTAGTTATGTTAGCCATGGTGAGCAGCTACCAGGCACGCTGTCAAGTTTGTAATCTCAACACAAAGCCTGTAAAAAAATGAACCATTTTCTTTGTGGTGTTACTGTTACTAAGTAATCTGTTACCTCACCCTAGAATCAATAAAATTATTAAATTTTAATTTAATATGTTTTCTGTTTAATTAAAAAAATGTTTTATACATATATATTTATACATATATATTTTGGCTATTCTATGAAAAGGTAGCTATAATATTTGCTGATTAGTCACTTTAGCTACAATCGAGCCTCTTTATAAATAGGCAACAGAAGTTCATCTGTTTTTTTTTTTGTTTTTTTTTGCCAAGTGGATATTTAGCCAACAACACTAATTGCATATCCAGGAGATACATAGAAAGTTGTCCCTCATGGACAAAAATGCTTCAGAGGGCATTTGAGCAGTGTTTTATGAGAACTCCACATCCATTTCAAAGGGCGATGCTCAGCACTGCACATTTTCCCTCATCCCTTCCAATTCATTACCCCTTCACCCACATGTATTATTCTGCCCCGCTATGCATTCCCTCCTGTCTCCAGGGGCAAATTTATTGGTTGAAGCATTTTGACTCCATTTACCTTTTAAAAGCCACAGTTTAAGCTCGATATTTGCTCTCTCAACTCCATTCCTTGATAGCTTGGGATCCACGAGAGTGCCTGCTGTCTGCTTTGATGAGCAGTATAACTTAATGCACTTGCACATTATTGGAAATATTGGAGATGAGTTTTGTTAATTTAGTTGTTAGTATGATGACTATTGAGCTGAGTAGCAGGTAGAGGATGAGTAACTTTACTTAGGGATTTGTATTGTGGTATTTCTTGTCTTGTGGTTCATTGTTTTAAATAACCAAACAGTCAATGGGCTCTCTTAAGAGACATGAATGCTGATCCTGCTATTCTCATTCATTTTTTCATTTAATCCACATTGGTTTTCTAAGCATTTGTGCAATTTGCTGCTCTGTAGCAAAAAGCAAAACATATTGTTTGAATTTACTTGTGCAAAGCAAAATACAACTCTTTCAATAGTACACCCCTAATCCTACAATAAATATTCCATAGAATCATGAATTGTACAAATGATATGGGAGGCTAAATGAGCGAGTGGCATGATGTTATGTAAGACACGTCTCCCCTTTCTGATCTGCAGGAGGAGGGAAACACTATGTATATTTTACATGGGTTTAAGCAATGTCCTGTGGGTCCTTTAAGAGCCCATCATATTTATGAGGACAGCATATTATCGCCATCAGGAGAGTGTTGGAGATGCTCAGAGAGGAGGAGACTCTAAGTGTTGTTGGCATTTGGTAGCCACGGTTTTTCTTAGTATGGAGAGACAAGTCTTTCCTGATTCAAAAAAAAAAAAAAAAANAAAACACGAGCCAGTAATTGTCATTTTTTCCTCTTAATTTTAGAAAAGAAACCTGACTGGCAGATAAGTTTCATATCTTCAGAACCTCAGACTGTGTCCCACATCTCGAACCATTACTAAGTTGAAAAATCCATACATGTATGTCCATCCACTCTAGAAGAAACAAAGGCGTTTCAGACTGGCTGGGGAGGAAAGTNCCATACATGTATGTCCATCCACTCTAGAAGAAACAAAGGCGTTTCAGACTGGCTGGGGAGGAAAGTGTCCCACTGGAACAGAGTCACACAATCTTAGTTACACTTCAGACTTCAATGTGATCTGATTCAGAACTTCAGCTGTGCCAGTAAGGGAGCTTTAGTAGTGCTACAGACATTCACATACAGTACACGTATACTATATATCTACACAAATACACACACACACACACACACACACACACACACACACACACAGTTAAGCTACACAGACAGTAGCTTTGTAAGTGAGGGCCACAGTAGTTCATTGGCAGGACAGAGACATAAATCTTGGTGCCCTGAGGACGGGTGTAGGAACGAGGGAGGGAGAAGTTTAAAGGCTCCATACAGCAGCTTTGATTCACAGTAATTGTCACAGTACAGCAGAGAACAGCACAGTTAGCTCTCCATAGAGACCACCTATAGTTCAAACCCTTTAGAAAGCCTAAAATAGAACTTGCTCTAAGGAATTAGACTGCAATTAGCAGGAATCAAGGGTATGGACATCAGGTCTGTTCTCAACAAGGCATTGTGTTCAGAGCAAGTAAGGAAAGGTATATCTGTTACAATCCTGGATATAGGAGTTAAAATACTAAATATATTCCGTACTTGACCAGACTGTAATTGTTAATGTACTACAAAGGCCAAAACAATGCAAGTAAATCTACATCAGTATTGCCAAAGACAACAATAGTGGACAACCAATAGGATTACAGTGGTTATTACAGAGGTGCCTGGACGTGTCTGTCCTCTATCTCTTGTTCTGGACAACATAATAAAGATAATATGAAAGAAAAAAAAAACATCAAAAAGGCATCTACAGTGGCATTTTCAACTGCATATGAGTTACTATGAATTTAAATATTACAGCTGAAGATTTAAATATCAAGTTTTACATGTTGTTTGTTGTTGTCCTTATGCTTTTTTACAATTTTTTAAAAATGCGTACAGCAGACCATGTGGCATCCCTGCATAGTTAGATTTATTAGAGGATGAAAGGAGGCCGCAGCATTGGAAGGAGTGCAGTTTTACAGATTAACCTCAGTTCATCCGTTTACTTCACATGCATCTCTGGTACCTGTGATGAGTTATATCCTGGAGATCATAACATGATTGACAAGCAGGAATGTTGGTGCGCACTGCTGCATTTGTCCAGGCAGGTCCCGATTGCATCAGTCACACCTGGAGACTGCCTTGGGCTTACCAGCCTGTAATTTCATGGCTCAAAAGTATAACGTCTCATTCTGTCAGCGTGCACTCCTGATGGAGGTTTGCTCATTTGCTGTGGTATCCAGCAAACCTCATGCTATTTTTTGGTGTTATGACATTCCAGCAGAACTTTGCAAAAGATGTTTGGAGAATATTAATTGTGTTTTATTTTTAATCCCTTATGTTGGTGAAATGCATAAATTAAGTGAGATATTTTGCATCTAAATGTGTAATAGAGATAAGTGTGAGATTTATTTATGGCAGCTGTAAATTTTTTTTAGATGACTGGATATAGTTTTTGACGATGGTGGTCCATTTTCTCTCTCTCTCTCTCTCTCTCTCTCTCTCTCTCTCTGTCTGTCTCTTCCTGTCTTATTGGATACTATGTACCTGCAAATGACCACTGTGCTTCATGCATCATAAACAAAAAACATTTATCTTTTTTTTTAATCCCTCTAATTATTAGACAGCCTTTGCTGGCTGTTTTAAAGCCATCACACTATCTAAGACTAAGAAATAATTAACAACAAGATATGCTTCTGCTCATTCAATCATTGCATTAATGGTTTTCAGATAATCAATATGCATATAGTTGTACATTTAAATTAGGATCAATATGCTTTGCTTAAGTAATACTTTATGCTAACAAGACATGTTGTCAGTTAATTTAGGAGCAGCGTTTAAGTATCCAGATAACTTTGGAGGAAGGTCTTGAGTGGTAATGCACAATGTATTAATATAAGGTAGATAATAGTATTATAGAGACATATATGCCCTTTCTGCAAAAATTGTGACTACGTGCTAAAATGATGATAATGTTCAATTCTCAAGAATTTTATAAATATTCAAGATGGACAATGTCAACAGCATCAGCAGCGACATTTTTTTTTTTCCATAACCTACTGCATTTACTCTCTGCTCACAGAAGATTTGCTCATTATTTCTTACGAAAAAAGACAGAACAACATTTTAATTGTATACAAAGCATGAGAGCACATCAGCGTGTCTGAATGTCATGTTGAACTTTACCATCCATGGCTGCCAAAAAGCCAGAGGCAACAGCAGCAAGAGTTCAAAGGTTATACAAAGTGCGACACTTTATTACAAGTGGAAAAGCCATTTTCTGTCAATCGATTTCAGATGATCATAAGCCCCAGAGGGCATCGATGCTTTATTATCGTCTCATTCAAACCAATCAAAGAACACAACAGAAGAGGAAAATAGATGTTTGATTTTTAATTTAGTGTGAGAAATATATCATTTAATTGCTGTGATGGTGGGCAACGTACTCTGTGGATTTATGAGTGAGTGCCACACTATTAAAATTGTGAATAAAACTATGAAAACATAATAAAATATGAAAAGTGAAGGAAATGCAATAAAATTAAACTCATTTGAGAAGAAAATGCAACATAAGAAAACTGTAACTACTCTGTCATGCTGAAACACAGCACTTGCACGCACAATGCATGCGACTGTGCACGTAGGTACGCTCATTCATGAATTTGTGTATTCTTATGTGTTTCCTCACTCTGACAATGGGACCCTTTTTAGATTTGCCACTGATGGCGTGTCACGCTGAAATAGATCCCCCTCAGCACTGACACCAGAAGTCAGGCTGTCTGATGGTTCCCAACTTAGGTCGCCTCTCAGTGATTGACGGTTGGTAGATTGCCTGCCAACCAAACACAAGTGTGAGGGAGACACGGCCTAGTCAATACCCCCCTTCTGATGTGTTTTAATGCCTGTGCTTGCATTGAGAGAAGAGCCAGCACCTGCATCTATACACACATTCACACAATGTTGTTATCAAAGTTTATTTTCTTTGTGTTGAAGGGTGCACATATGGAGTTTGGTGCAGTCGATAGATTAATTATTTAAGATTATTTATTTAATTGTTTACCCATTTACTCATCTAGTGCTTTTATATATTATGTAGTATTGTGGGTGTTTGCAAATCATCTCACAATTATATGACAACACCTCTTACATGCACACGCACACACATCTATGCAGAAACATGTTTATTAGAGTCAATACTTATTTGCCACAGATATACTGGCGTTGTGGATATTAACAAAAAAAAAAAAAAAAAAANAAAAAAAAAAAAAAAAAAATCAATCTGATTATCTCTGTAAATGTTTTACAGGCTACATTTTTATGATATTAGCTTCTCTTAATTCAAGTTTAAATATGGTGATATTACTGTTTTAAAGTGTATTTATTGAATAACTTCATTTCATTAGTGAATTTATGAATTTTACTGTTGAGAAGTTACTATTTTTAGTTGCTATTGCTGTAAATTTCCTTTACTGTTTAATTTTAAAGTATCCTACTTCATTGCTACTGCAGTTTTCAACACATATTAAACCAAATATGAAGGATTCTGAATAAAAAAGGTGGTTTCTGTCACATGTTCATGAAAAAAAACAGACAAAAGTAATGCTGATTCTGTATCTGTATTCTGTATGCTGATTATATATCTGTAAACATGGCAAGAAAAAGCAAGGTGAAACAAAGGGTTAAGCATAAAGTCATACAGAACTCACCAAATTGTGTTAGAGAAAATTTACATTTCATGAAAAAAAAAAATAAATGAATGAATAAATTAAAATAGATATATATATATAGGACTCTCAAATGACAGGAAGCTAATTCTGTGAATAAGGAGATGAGCACAAAAAGTGTAAAGAAAAAGCAGATGAGGAAGAGAAAAGGAAGAAAATGAGCAAGATGATAAATAATTTCATTAAGTAAGCCTAAATAATATGAAAATAAAATGAGAGTAAAGTGATGCTTATTTACTTATTTCAGTTAGTATTTTTTTTTAATATTTTCTTATTCATTCCTATTTATTGTGCTTATGTTAAGTGTTTTCTAATAGAATTACTACAGTACTACACAGATGCAGATGACAGTCTTGTTCCACAATGGAAGGCAATTGGATATGGGAACTAAATAACATACACACACACACACACACACACACACACACACACACACACACACACACTGGTGAACTGAGGCCATCATCAAATCACACTGAGCATTGTTACATTTGAACAGGAGAGGCGGTGGGCCGGAAAGAAGACCCTGTGTTCGCTGGAGAGAGTGAATGGGTTGTGTGTGATTGTGTGTGTGTGACTGTGTGTGTGTATGGTGCTATAGGTGCAGTTGTGTGTGTTGGGAGGTGATGAGGGATTGAGAGAAGTAAGAGGAAAGGGAAAGTGCAGATAGAAAGGAAAGCAAGGACAGAAATGTGCACGAGATGACAATGAGGGGACAGAATGATAGAAACAAAAGTGGCGAAACATGATGGAAGAGATGAGGAGGCAAGTAAAGAAAAGAGAGGCAGGAAGGAAGGAGGTGAAGAGCAAAGATGGTGCAGTAGAGTAGGACAGAGACCTTGGAAGAGTGGGGGGAGAGGTGTTACAGGAAGAGGAGGAAAAAGAAGAAAGTGACAAGAGGGTGAAGATGGGAGTGGGTGGGGTAGTCAAAAGGAGGGCACTTGAGACAGATGGACAGAGAAAGACAGGAGGATAGAGGGATGAAACATGGGAGAGCTTTAACAGGACTGGAGAGGAGGGGAAGTATGTGGGACGGGGAATTGAAAGAACTGGAAGATCATAGAAAGGCAAGGAGGTACCCATGGGGAGAGAGGAAAAGGGTTGAAAAGGTGGGAGGAGAGGAGAAGTGAGGAAAGGGTGAGGTCATAGGGGAAAACCCCTGATGCCCGTCCAAGCCTTTGCTGCAGCTCAGTGATGATTTCCTCCTGTTTTGCTTTCTAGATGCACACTCAACATCTTCTGTTTTACCTTCTATCCCTCCATGTTTTTTTCATTGGACTATTTTCTGAGGGCTTATCATTCATTCCTGTATGGATAGAGGGGATATATGTATAAATATAAACAACAACAACAACAATATGTGTGGCTATATTTATTCTGAGATGGATTGTTATTCTTCTTTAAATCGCAGGAGGGAGTGTTGGACAATGAAGGGAGGGGGAGAGAGAGAGAGAGAGAGAAGGTCATTCTGTGGGAAGTGACCAGAGGGGGTATATCATGCAGGGAAATTGCAGTGTATTGCTTTTGTGACAGAGGAATTGTAAACTGGCCGTGTGGGTGTGTGACCTCTCACAGTGAGAGAAGTGGAGACTAAATGGACACAAAATACCCCCTGGGAAGGTTCGAACTCCAAATGTAACTAAAACAGCTATATAGACGTTGCAACGACTGAGCGTTCCTTTGTGTGTCTGCGAGTCGCTCATTGCAGAGAGAAAATGTGATGACGATGGTGCCGTAGAGGCTGGAAAGTAAAGGCGAACTCTCTGAAAAGGGTTTGGAGGGGAATTGAGCGGGGATTCTGTTACCTTCAGAAATGCCTCCATGAACATCAGTGAAAATAAAACATCAGATGCTGAAACGATTGAAATTTATTTAATTCATCAAAGCATCCTGTCAACAAGTTAAGATTCTTTACAAATCAGTTAAAAACTCTGTAAAATAATGAATAAAAGGAAACTTCAAGTATTTTTTTTAAAATATATTTTTAATCTTCAAAATAAGTTATTTCTAAACAGTGCTGTGATGTGATCCTTCTGACAGTGTTTATCAGAGAAGTGGGGTCAGGAGCTCCTGGAAACAGTCTAAGAGCTGCCACCTCCTGGTTTCATGCAGTATTGCAACTGCTGTGCTCAAAATCAGCAAATAAAAATGCTGGATACATGATGGCAGTGGCGCCGCAAGAGGGGGGATGTTTTAGACAATTTTAAGGGCCTGTGATTGGTAAGGACCAAATAAATAATTATATGTGTAGTGGGGCCTGAAATGATATTTTTTTTAACAGGATTGTGTGAGAAGAAACAGACTTTAAAAAGTAGATAACAGTGTAAAATAACCATAAAATGTAACAAGTGTCAAGCTGAAATAAAGTACCACACATTAAATATTAAACCCTAACACCAGCATGTGTAATAGTTTTGGACACAACACCTTGAATTGTCATAACTGACACAAATAAATCATTACACACAATGGTACATACATTAAAATAATGGCATAACTAAAGGAGAGAATTAATCTATGAAAATAAAAATCTACATCCTCGATGAGGTACAGATTGACTGATGTAAACATAATGTTCTGCTGTGCAGCAGCCCATTAACGTACAACTAAACACTCCATAAAGCTGCATCAACGTCTCAGCAGCTGACTGGACTCAGTCACAGCTTATCAATGCTGCCACGTTTAAACACAAGCAGCAAAATGCCATTTAATACCACAGGAAGCATCCCATGCAGCACTCACTGACTTTACAAATATACACCATGAGTTAAAAAATCATCAGTTGTTTGTGCATACACACACACACATAGAGGGAACCACAAATGACCACAATCTGATGAGTAGTGTGTGTACGTACATTGTGTGTTTGTACATAAATGCACATTATGACAGCTTTTACATGGTGTGAGTGTGTGTGTATGTGGGGGGGGGGGGGGGGNGGGGGGGGGGGGGGGGGCATAAAAGTGTTTGACTGTATTCCATTACTGTTGATTAGTTAACCTTTAAGACATCAAATGTTGGTCTTTAATAGGTCACATGCTCTCCTCTCATTCCTCTGTCAGGAAATCAATAGAGCGATGAGAGAGAGAGAGAGAGAGAGCGAGGAAGAGGAAGGTGAAGTTTAAAAACGAATCTTCCTCTCCTAAGATTCTGTGTATAAAAAGCATTTAGTCTTTTTTATTTAAGTAGCTGATAGTGACAGGGTAGACAGCAAAGAATCTAAAGAGTAACCATATATATACACATACACGGGTATAAGGGAGGGGAGAGTAGTTTCTAATATTTTTTTTTTCATTTTTTTAAAAAGTGTTGTTGTATCTGCTACTGTTAAATGAAAATTTCATGAAATGTTTCTCCAAAAAGGAAACTTTTCACTGATACATTCTTTAATTTACTTTTAATAACCTCTGCCAGAACCTGCCACATTTTATCTTTTTTTTAGGTGTATACTTAAGCTCTGTTCAGGCCATAAATTTAAACGTTTTTGTTTTTTTTTTTTTTTTCNTTTTTTTTTTTTTTTTCCATAAAATGAACGGGTGAATTGCATTTGAAGGTCAGAAAAATACCAGCTGATGAGATCATTGCATGTTCAGCTCTGTTTGTTATGAATTATGCTCCTATGCAACTTTTGCAATTTTTCCACATTAACAATCTGGAAAACAATAGCCCTGCTCCCCTCTCAGAAAGTTAGATTTACATTCCCAAACCTTGCCCATGATCTCCTAAACACACACACACACACACACACACACACACACACACACACACACACACACACACACTGGAACAATGATTTCATTCCTGAGCATAGTGGAGAGACAGTCTGGTGGATGGGTGAGTTATGTTTTGGTGTTGAATTGATTTTCTTCTTCAAATAGAATTATGTTGCTGCTCTTGTTTCCCTTCCAAAGCGTTACTATTTCATTTGTTCAGGATCAGGACACTCCCGATACGTCCCAGAGATACTACATGTGAAATACAGAGCGCACACACACACACACACACACACACACACACACACACACAACAAAATCAAGCAGTAAAGAAGTCTATGCACACATGCATGCAGTACATGGTCACAAAATGACAAAAAAAAAGTGTGCACTAACCCCCCACCCCTTCTCTCTCTCTGTCCTGTCAATTATGAAGTGCTGAGTATCACAATATCCCAGATGTCATTAGCTCTAAATCAATTTGGACATTAGCAATAATGNAGGCTCGACAAAACGAGGAGGGAGATGAGTTTTGGCAGCTTTAAACAGGCCCGTGGAAACTTAAACTGCCCGGTTGACATCTGGTGCCTCTGGTGGGTTTAGCTCTTAATCAATAATGGAAGGAATAGAGTGCTCAGTTATTCCTTCTCTCCTTTCTCCTCATCCCTCGTTCCATTTTCCTCTTCTGATACCCCTTATTCATCCAGCTACTTATTTGTCTTTTAAAGGACCATACTGGCCATTTTGCATGTTTGAGCCTAATGTCTTCAATTTTCATACACGTAAGGTTACTGACAATCATTTCCCAAAGCATGCTATGGGAACGGTGAATTAAACAATGTTTTCCTACCTTCCAGACTGCCATTTCAGGTCATTCTGGTACACTATTAAAATCAACTTGTTGATATTGAAACGTTCTTGGGATAGGTAATCCATCATCACGAACAAGATGTGCATTCAGGTTTTTTTTCCAAAGTTATACAATCTTAGCATTTAAGCGCAATAAAAAGCACGGAGTGATCTGAAAATTCTTCCTAGTGGTGCATTCAAGTGTTGTAGTGAAAAACTGACAACAGTGAAAAACTGACAACCGAAGCATTTTCACATCACTCCGTGCTTTTTATTGCACTTAAACGCTAAAATTACATAAGTTCAAAAAACACTTGAATACACAACTTGTTCATCATGATGGATTAACTATCCCAAAAATGTTTCAAGTATCAAGTTGATTTTAATAGCGTACCAGAATGAACTGAAACCAAGGATGCTCTGGAAGATAGGAAAAAAAAATAATGAATAATTTACTGTTCAAGTAATATACTTTGGGAAATGATTGTCAGTAACTTTATGAAAATTGAATATATTAGGCTCAAACATGCAAAATGGCCCGTATGGTCCTTTAAGTACCAGCTCCAATTCTTTCTTTCTTTCTTTCTTTCTTTCTTTCTTTCTTTCTTTCTTTTTGTTGGTTTGATTTTGTTTTTTAGTTCATCCATCACATGTGAGAGATACTGTATTGTTAAGTTAAAAAAAAAATAAAACAAGAATAAAAAAAAGAAAATTTAACTTGTCATTACCTTGATTAGCTGTTCAGGATGCGTCAGAGTTTTTGATTTTTATGGTTGTGTATGTGTTCCAGAAACTGGATTTTGAGGAAAACTTTGGGAAATTTTAATATCACCCTCTATTCTGTTATTTGTAGATTTACTTTAGTGGGAGTAAAAGGGAAGCTCAAGGACAATTTTTAAAGAATGTTTTCATTGAACATGTGCATAATTTTTGCAGGTTCTGTCCATCATGACGGATCTTGCTGCTTCCTCTACAAGGCTCCGTTTGATGGTCATATATTTCCAAATCACAAGCCCCAAGACAACAGATTATGCTGTATTTATCTCCTTTGGCTTCTTACCTCCCTTGTCGTTTCCCCTTCTAAAGCTTTCCCTCACTTCCCTCTCACTTCTCCAAATTCCTCATCTTGGAGACCACCATTACATTACTTTCCCCTCCTCACTTCTCCCCTCAGTTCCTCTCTATTGCCCTCTCCTCTTCTCCTTTGCCTCCTTTTCCCTCCCAAGTCCCAGACCACCCACAGCAACAGATTACCCCCTATCTCTATCTGATTACCTGTTACACCTCCTCTCCTCTCCTCTCCTCTCCTCTCCTCTCCCTTTATAACATTCCATCCATCCTTCATCTCCCTGTTTACCCCTCTCCTTTCTCTCTCTCCCATTTCCTGTCTTCCCTCTCTCCCCCCTCAATGAGACCCCCCACACCAGTAGCAGCTTGCCGTGCTATCATCCTCTCCTCTCCTCTGCAATCCCCTGGTCACTCTTTAGGTTTCAAACTCCATTTGGCTGATCTATAGGCCTCCCCTTGGCAAATGACTCTAAAGTGGTTTGGACAGTTGTAGATGGCTTGTTGAGCCCAGCTGCCACGCATCCTGCTTATTTATTCATCTTTACATTGATTAACGGAGAGAGGGGTCACAGGTCAACCTTTTATTGTGGAAGAGGCTCTGACCTGAAAACAAATAAATACTGCTGTTATTTTTTCAGGGCTGACACCTGACTTGTGTTTCGATCAAGTTATCAACAGTTAAAGGAGGGTAGAAACGGGATCATCCATTTCAATAAGAGTTAGTCAAGCAATTAGGCTAAATGTTGGATTGACAGTTATTTGAGAATATGTTAAAATGAATGATTTAACAGCCCTGCACAAAATAAACGGTTATGTAGGATGGATGGGTGGATTTACTAGATGTGTTTGCATCCATGCAGTTGTTCATTAGGTTGCAACTCATTTCTTGCATGCGCTTTGGCCCCATTTACATGTTGCATTAAAGTAGGGTTGTAGCCAGATACATTATCCAGATAAGGAAAAACACGTTAATGCGAGGCGTAACAGCATGAAAAACATATTACTATCAGAATATAGTCTGATCTGCCAGCCACATACACATGTGATTGGATCTCAGTCCATACAGCTGGATTTATTTATTATGTGGATTATTGATGAGATAAAACCCACCCACAAGTTGAAAATGTCACCTCGCCTCATCTTCCAACTTGCCTTCCTTAATAAAGTTATTTTGAATCAGGAGGCGCTGTAAATTGATACCTGCACCTGGAACGCAGACAGCAACAGCCCACGATATTGGTTATTTTAAAAAATGGATAAGGCTCGTCCATGGAGCAAGCAGGAAGCACAGGACACTGAACCACCTAAATACCTGCTTACCGAGATCCGATCACAATGCAGATAACAGGAATGATTTTAGAGACAGGGTCTAAATGCAAGTCCTGACATCACGTTATTATCCAGATAACGCATCCGGATACATATCATATTTTAATGCAAGGTGTAAATGGAGCCGTACACAATGTCCAGCTGCTGACCCCGTGTCTCAGGTGTGTGTATTTTATATGTTCACATGTCACATAATCCTGGTCCAGATGTTGAAAGTCATGATTTCAGTCTATCAAAAAAAGAAAAGAAAGGATTTTACAGTTTGATGTGAGATGATTTGCTCCTTAATAAGCTAAAATAAGACATTTCTTTCTGAACATTTGAACAAGTTCCATATACATATATATATATGTGTGTGTGTGTGTGTGTGTGTGTGTGTGTGTGTACATATATATACACAACACACATCACGAAAACACAGTTTTTTGTACAATTTATTTTGGCTGTCATTTAAAGGATCATACCATCCATTTTGCATGTTTGAACCTAATATATTCAATTTTCATACATATAATGTTACTGACAATCATTTACCAAAGGATAAAACTGTATTTCAGCTTTCCTGATATTTTGCAAAATCTCTTAATCTTTCAAAGTCAAATATTCAAGCAATACTCCCACCTTAAAAATAGAGGTTTCGCCTGCTAATAGTTACACAAAATTATGAAATCATGGTTGTTAAAATGTTTCGATAAATGCAGATGTTCTTTTGGGACTGTATTCCCCGGTGGAGATATACATTCACTCTGTGCTTTTTACTGCACTTAAATGCTAAAATTACTTAGCTTAGAAAAAAACCTGAATACACATTTTGGTGATGATGGATTACCGATCCCAAGAACATTTCAAATGTCAACATTGATGTTAATTGATTGATTTTAATAGCGTACCACAATGAACTGAAACCAATAGCAGTCTGGAAGGTAGGAAAATTTTTTTTAACCTTATGTGTATGAAAACTGAATATATTAAGCTCAAACATGTGAAATGGGTTGTATGGTCCTTTCATCTTTCCTTACTAAATGTAAATTTAGCATTTGGATTTTAACCTTTAAACCTTTTCAGAACATCAAACGTATGAGTGGCGTAAGAGGAGTGTGTTGGTCATGACACATCAAATGTATACGCCCAGCTGATTGTGGACAGGTGTCTGCAGACACACACTTGTAAACATTTTATTTGTGCCTATATTGTGCAGCTTGTCTACAGGAAAAGAAAGAATCTGCAACCTGTGTGACCCAAAGCTCAGCATCTTGCTCTGCTGATTGGCAGTAATGCTATTTAATCAAATGTCAAACAGCACAGGTTTATGATACACAAGCCAACCTCTAAATCACAGATTCAAATCAGTGGAATTACACGCACACACACGCACACGTAGAAAAGCACTCACAAACATACTAAAGACAGATGTTAGCCCACACACACTGAATTGTGTGGCAAGAGGGGAGCTTTAAGTCAGTAATTTTGAAATCAGCAACAGGATTGTGTCCGTTTTGTGTTTTCTGTTTCTCTCTGTGTGTGTGTGCATGTGTGAAAACAGGAGGGGGAAAAAGTCACCACTCTCACATCTTGTTTATGTGCTTGTCATTTATACGCTGTCTGCAGTTTATATCTAGGGAAACGTTCTCACATTTGAAAAACTCCCCTGCCATTTCAGAAATAATTGGCCAGCTACTTGTGCTGAGCCGACTCCACGTCCAGTAGATTTTTTTCCTCCTCTCTCTCTCTCTCTCTCTCTCTCTCGCTCTCTCTCTCCCTTCCCCTCTCTCCCTCCCTCCCCCTCTTCCTCCCCCCACTGACAGTGTGTCAACGTGGAGATGTCAGCAACAATAACAATAAAACCGTTCTGCGTGAATGATTGAGATCTCACTTTTGTCCGGTGCGATACAAGATAGATTACAATGAAACACCACACAACAGCGCACACACTACAGTGCTGCGCAGTGCAATCTGTCACATAGCGCTTATGGAACTTATTTATTATTATTACATTGAATGAAATATAGTTAAGATGAAATGTGTCATTATGCATTCACTCTTCATATGTGGCATTTTTCCTGTAGAATACTCAGCTCTCTTGATATAATTTTACAGTATTACACAATGTAAATGAGGTGTTTGTGTTTGTGTGAGCATGTGTGTTCATATCTATTTAACTGAACACACATATTTCTATTCATGTGCATGCCTGTGTGTGCTTGTATTTAGTTACAGTAGAAAAATCCCTGCATTTTTGACACTTATCCTCATGTTGAATCAAGTCAAACTCGCACGCCAAGAACTGCTGAGCTCAGGATAAATTAGAACAAACTCATTGACTGTGTTTTGATTTTTTTCCCCCCAGGCTCACTTCTTTCATTATCTTCTCATTTGTTCCTGTCCCCAAAATGGCTCACGGTACCACGCACCCAGTTCCAATCACAGTAGCTGTCATAAAAAAAAAAAAAAAGAATGAAAAAACACTAAGAAAAGAAATTTGGTCTGGATCAGTACAGGCAGCATGGCAGGAAAGTAAAATAACTGGTCACATCAAATGACACAAGCATAGACTGAACACGGAGACTAGCTCTGTAATACTTTGAACATATTGCCGCCATACAGTCGCATTCAGCTCGTGATAGGAGATAACAATTTTTGTTTGCTGTAATAAATTATACTCAGAATTTTAATATTTTAGTCAAATTTTTTTGTTGATATTAGGTTAAAAATGGTTAAATGGTTTCATACTGAGCTCTCTTCAAAGCAGAAAATAGACAAGCAGCTATGTGTCAAAATACACAAATCTATATTAGTGCTTTGGCTGTAGTGTTTAAAATCTGCAGTGAGGGGAAGTTATTCCTCACACATCAAAGCTAATAGTGATTATAAAGGGCACATCATGGTTGCCATGTCTTGTTCTCAGCCTTGTTGCTGCGCAGCCATGTCTGTGAACTCCCAAATGTTTCCAGCTGTTTTCCACTCCGTCTTTCCATCTATAGATGCACCATGCTTGACTCAGTAATAAATTGTGTGTGTTTGTCAAATGATTTTCACCCATGTTTGAATTCTGAGAGTGACCTAATAGTTACTTACAGTAACAATTTTGGTGTATACAGCTTTTTGTCAAATGGTCTGTGATTTGAAAGGTTTATGATAACTGATAACTGTCAAAGTTTTTTAAAAAGGAACATTCAGGCTCAGCTTCTGCTAAAAATGAGTTGTTAAACCATATTTTATGCAGTGTTGATTTAACCAAGTGGGATGTCTTGTCCTTGGATGACCCTCTCTGCTACATTTCCATCAGCAGGCCTTCAGCATTTGAGCACATGCTGGATATTACTGGGAGACGAGCTGGTACTTTAAAGCATCAAATAATTAAATAAATAAGCATCCAATAATTAAACTGAGCTTCAGTCCAGAATAATTCCGTGACTCATCCACTCTTACTCCACCTCCTTCTTCTTCTTCTTTTCCTTTCGGCTTTCCCTTCAGGGGTCACCACAGCGAATCATCTGCCTCCATCTAACCCTATCCTCTGCCTCCTCTTCTCTCACACCAACTAACTTCATGTCCTCTTTCACTACATCCATAAATCTCCTCTTTGGTCTTCCTCTAGGCCTCCTGCCTGGCAGTTCCAACCTCAGCATCCTTCTACCGATATGTTCACTATCCCTCCTCTGTACATGTCCAAACCATCTCAGTCTGGCCTCTCTGACTTTATCTCCAAAACATCTAACATGCGCTGTCCCTCTGATGTACTCGTTCCTGATCCTATCCATCCTCGTCACTCCCAAAGAGAACCTCAGCATTTTAGTCTCTGCTACCTCTAGCTCTGCCTCCTGTCTTTTCCTCAGTGCCACTGTCTCTAAGCCATACAACATCGCTGGTCTCACCACCGTTTTGTACACCTTTCCTTTCATTCTTGCCGAGACTCTTTTGTCACACATCACACCTGACACTTTTCTCCACCCATTCCAACCTGCTTGCACACGTTTCTTCACCTCTTTTCCACACTCTCCATTGCTCTGGACTGTGGACCCTAAGTACTTAAAATCCTCCACCTTCTTTATCTCTATTCCCTGTAACCTCACCATTCCACTTGAGTCCCTCTCATTCACAGCCATGTATTCTGTCTTGCTGCGGCTAACCTTCATTCCTCTCCTTTCCAGGGCATATCTCCACCTCTCTAGGTTTTCCTCCACCTGCTCCCTGCTCTCACTACAGATCACAATGTCATCTGCAAACATCATAGTCCAAGGGGATTCTTGTCTAACCTCATCTGTCAGCCTGTCCATCACTACAGCAAACAAGAAGGGGCTCAGAGCTGATCCTTGGTGTAGTCCCACTTCCACCTTGAACTCCTCTGTCACACCTACGGCACACCTCACCACTGTCTTACAGCTCTCATACATGTCCTGCACCACTCTAACATACTTCTCTGCCACTCCAGACTTCCTCATACAACACCACAGTTCCTCTCTCGGCACCCTGTCATATGCTTTCTCTAGATCTACAAAGGCACAATGCAGCTCCCTCTGACCTTCTCTGTACTTCTCTATCAACATCCTCAAAGCAAATACTGCATCTGTAGTACTCTTCCTTGGCATGAAACCATACTGCTGCTCAGAAATGCTGACTTCTGCCCTTAGTCTAGCTTCCACTACTCTTTCCCATAACTTCATTGTGTGGCTCATCAACTTTATTCCTATCTTTATTTTTATCCACTCTTACTCCACCAATCCTGCCTTAAGGCCATGAAATTGCCATGATAGAAAGAGAGAAAAGGATGAATTGAAAAAGCCTATATGGTAGCCTAAAGAGAGGGCCAGAAGCTGTGGGATTGCCAACATAGCTACGAAGAGCCGTGGATGAATCTTATCTATGCAGAGTCATGGGCATTTGGCTTTGAGGCTCCTTGACATTTACCTGGAGATCATTTCTCTGCATCTTCCTGCACCTTTTACACTGATCTGCCTCTGCTGCTGCTGATTTCTCCCTCCAGTACAGCTGCAACCATTTACGGAATGTCTTCAAGCTAATATTTCCAGTCCAGCGATTGCACTTTAACCTCCTCGGCACTAACAAAATATAAAGTTAAATTAAAGGACCATACCATCCATTTTTTTTATGTTTGATCCTAATATATTCAATTTTCATACACATAAGGTTACTGACATTCATTTGCCAAAGCATACTACTGGAACGGTGAGTTAAAAAAAAAAAAAAAAAAAAAANAAAAAAAAAAAAAAATTCCTACCTTCCAGACCACCATTGGTTTCAGTTCATTCTGGTATGCTATTACAGTCAACTTATTGATACTTGAAACATTCTTGGGATAGGTAATCCATTATCGTGAACAAGACGTGCATTCAGGTTTTTTTGAAGTTTAGTAATTTTTAGCGTTTAAGCACAATAAAAAGCACAGAGTGAATGTTTGTCTTCACCAGGGAATATAGTCCCATATTTCTCAAAAAATTTAAATGACCATGACTTCATAAGGCTGTGTAACTATTAGCAGATGAAACATCAATTTTTAAGGTGGGTGTATCGCTTGAATATTTGATTTTGAAAGATTAAGAGATTTTGCAAAATATCAAGAAAGCTGAAATATGGTTTTATCCTTTGGGAAATGATTATCAGTAACCTTAGGTGTATGAAAATTAAATATATTGGGCTCAAACGTAAAATTGGTGGTATGGTCCTTTAAGAAACAAACCAAAAGTAATGAACAAAAACCAGAAAAACTACTTTTATCAGCAGCCATAACCAGACAGGCTAATCGCACTCATAATGTCCTCTGATAGTTCCCTAAGGAACACCCAACCTTCCAATCTGTGTGCACTTCAATATTCATTTCTCTCTCTCTCTCTCTCTCTCTCTCTTTCTCACACACACACGCACACACTCACAGATGATGAAGAGTTGTTTCAAGCCTGCATCAGTCTCCCCAACCAACAGTAATAAAATATCTCCAGTGTGCATTCTGATCAATGGAGGAGAGCAGAGAGACAAGCTGGCAGGGTTAATGGGCCCCACTCCACTTAAATACCATCCGAGTGACTCTGGGGAAACAGCATCTCTGTTGTGGGGGAGATGAAGAGGAATTTGTTGGGGAGGGGCACGATACTGCGACTGAGGTTGGGAGGATGAAACAAGGAGAGAAGAAGGAGGGGAGGAGGATGGTGTGAGGGAAAGAGAGTGAGGTGGGGGTGGGGGGTGGAGAGAAGTGGAGAAATTGTGTGTGCACAAGTGTGTGTCAATGTGTGCATGTCTACTGTCTGAGGAGCAGATGAACGTGAGTCAATAGAGTCACTGTCTGTTATAATCCACCATGTTTCTTTGCTGTACCTCAGAAAGGGATGGATTCTTCCTGCTTTAGAAGCAAGTGTCTAATTATTGAGCTGCTGAAATGTCCTGTATAACGTTGCTCCTCCCCCATGTGGAACAATCTGGAAAACTTCACTTTCTTTTTGAAGTGGAACTGATTAATGAGTTAATGTAATTGTTACAGCATAATAAGTACTTCACAGCCTTTTAGTAGTGACCATTTAAGAGAATATGTTCTAAAACTCATGAGCTTCATTCACAATTACATAAAGTATCCACCAGTTGATTTATTCAATATCCCTGTAGAAAGCAACTGTTAAGCAATATGTTAAAAAGTGATTTGAAGGACCAAACCACCCATTTTGTACGTTTGAACCTAATATATTCAGTTTTCATACACATAAGGTTACTGACAATCATTTCAAAGTATACTACTAGAACAGTGAATTAAAAAAAAAAAAAAAAATATCTTCCTGATCACCATTGCTTTCAGTTCATATTAAAATCAGCTTGCTGATACTTGAAATGTTCTTAGGATAGGTAATCCATCATCATGAACAACACGCATATTCAGGTTTTTTTTTCAAAGTTTTGTAATTTTAGCGATTAAGCATAATAAAAAGCACGGAGTGAACGTATGACCCCATCGGGGAATATAGTCCCAAAAGAAGACCTGTGTTTATTGAAAAATTTAAGTGACCGTGACTTCATAATTTTGCGTAACTATTAGCAGGCGAAACATCGATTTTTAAGGTGGATTGTATCGCTTGAATATTTGATTGTGAATTATTAAGAGATTTTGCAAAATATCAGGAAAGCTGAAATATGGTTTTATCCTTTGGGAAATGGTTGTTANTTAAGAGATTTTGCAAAATATCAGGAAAGCTGAAATATGGTTTTATCCTTTGGGAAATGGTTGTTAACGTAACATGAAAGTGCGACATGCAAAATGGGGGTGGTATGGTCCTTTAAAACCAAAAAATGCTATTATTGAGAGACCTAACTCAGACCAAAAATATCAAGTATTTCAACACGCACGTGCACATGCGCGTGCACACACACACACACACACACACACACACAAACACACGGGTTGTATGGGTTGAACCAGCTGCATCTGTGAACACTGATACCAGCATTGATCCAACCTGGGTCTTTGTAATGGACTCCAATAACAACTCCATTACTGTTGGCACACTGATTAGTGAGTGAGGCCGACTATAAAATTAGCTGCAAAGGAGCCCTGCAGGATGAAAACACACACGCACACAAACACACACACGCATGCATGTACATGTGCATGCTCTTAGATTGTCACACACCGTCCAATCAGGTAAATGGGGAAACATGCATGGACAACATGGACATTCCAACTGGATACAGATGCGCGTGCGCACACACACACACACACACACACACATGCACACACACAAATGCATAGTGTCAGTAGTCATTCTGCATGCAGACAGAGATTATTTGGCTCCAGGAGAACAAACGTGTCGCTTCCTTTGACAGCCCAACATTCTTCTTGTTAAATTTAAGTCCAAGTATTGATTTCCGTTAACCCTGTTTTCTCACACACACGCTCTCATTTAACTTTTATTTCATGGATAAATATGAGGTGCAGTTGGGACTACACACACATGGAGAAGGAACCGTGGTGGTGACACTGCAACAACCGTGTGTGTGTGTGCGCACACACACACACACACACACACACACACACCAATACCCCATGACCACTCTGTCTGAACTCAAGTTCAGTGAGGGATACGTGTATATGTCGGTTCTTTTTCTGTACACTCAAAGTGGGGCCCCGGTAGCATCGGGTATAAAACCAGGAGGCAAATTAAATCAATGGCTTCCTTCTGGCAGATGGCTCACTTTAACACTCAGTTAGCCTTTAGATAATTGAGGCGTTGACTCCGCGACAGTTGTAAAAAAACGGATGGCTTGTTTATGCGTTTCACTGGAATAGATCAACGGAGGTTAAATAAATGAAATCCCATTTGTCAGGGAGAGGAACCCTGGTAATAATAAATGTCCACCCACCCCACCCCCTTTCTGCAAACACCTCCACTGTTTGGCCTCATAAATAGAGAGGGAGAGGGAAGATGATACCCACTCGCCCCAGCCATCCATGCAGCCTGGCCATGACGCCATTCTCCCATTGATAGGGTAGCCTTGCTTAATGAAACCGTCCTTCCTCTCCCTCTTCTCCGCTTGTTTTTCGGCCCTCCTCCCTCCTGCATGCAGTGTGATAAGTAGCGAACCAGCGAAGCCTGTAATTACAATCTTAGCGAGGAACCCTGGCCCAATCTGTGTATAAATCTCACCATCCAATTACAAGATGTAATAATTTTGCAGTCAAGCTGGTAATGAGGTCTAATACTCATGCATGTGATAATCCCCCCTGGATGCTGACTCTATCAGATGTTAGCTTTGTAATTATACTGGCAGAAAATCATTATTTCATGTTCAGCAGAAAAATGAGCTTGGTGGGGGAAGTTAATTTTCTCTATGCTCTGCGAAGCATAGACTAAATTTTAATGATCTAATCATTACCTCCGACTATCCCCGGCTGCAATTGACCCATGTTACTTGTGTGAGGTAACATTTTGCTCGTTTAAGAGTCCCTGATATGCAGTAAAGGTTTGCCAGGTAGGAGCCTTTTTATTTTGTAATTATAACACAATAAAACTATTATGCTAATGATATGGAAATCGATATCGTTGTGAAGCAGTGTCATTTAACAACCGCACGGAACATAAATCACATTTTTAATTGTGAGCTGTTAACATTTCCACATTATTGCTTATTTTTTTTTCTCTCTGTGTGTGTGTCTGTTTGCAACCAGCAGTGAGAGAAAAGGTCAACCACTGCTGTGTACGAGTTAGACACATCTCTGTTTCTCGCTTTTCTTGCTCTCTCTCTTTTTCTGATGTTGACTGATGTAAATTTATCCAACATGACAGACAGTTGCCTGTGTAATACAGTGTGAATATATGTATTGATCTCTGCTGTGAGCTACCAGCAAATACTAAATGCCTAAGGAATTTTGTATTTTTCTAAGTCAGATCTCATGGTTGTTACACATAGTAGAAGCTCACCTCATACAAACTCCTCTCATCAGAGCTAAACAGGTCTTGATTGACTTCTTGAAACTACTGATAACATCTTTCCAATCAGCTTGCATCATTAGAAGGGTCGTGTTCATATATATTATATGTATATGCTGGATATATTTTAAGAGATTTCTCCAGCTTTGTTCCAGATGTCAGTCAGATGTATTATGTATGATGTTCATTTGTAGCTCTATTAGGCTCTTTACAATGTTCATCTAGTTAAGCTACAGGAACATATGTTGGATTAGAAGTATGCAAAAATACCAAGTACAAAACACAGTGTAATTGTAGTAACAATTTCGTATTCTCTTTTCCAGAGTATTGCTTCTGTTTGCAGCTGGAATTGAGTTCAGCAGAGTTCAGAGATGTTTCGGGTTACTCAGGTTACCAGGAGGCAATTTTGTGAGCAATTTTAACAGCCTGATAAAAAAAAAAACAAAAAAAAAAAAAAAANAAAAAAAAAAAAAAACGACAAGACAACAGGATCCTAAAAACAGCACATGAAGCAGGGAGATGAAAAGCAACACAGAGGTGTCAGGGAAAGCAAAACGTGGCATGCATGCACTGATAACATCTGAGCTCAGCTGTCCAGGGGTCATGGCTGGTGGAGTGCGAGATATGGCCCTTAATAGAGAAGATTGATTATAGTCAGGGGGCCCAATGGTGTTTGAAGCCTGAGAAATTATTAAACACACGATCTGTGTCTTTATAGAGGTTTATTTTTGTGTATGATTGAGTCAGCTGCAAACTCTTAATATGCAGATAACCTACAGGCAAGGACAAAGGTCAAACTTTGTGACAAATGTTGGCGTAATCTGAATGTCAGAAAATGTCAAAGATTACACAAATTTTTTTTTACCCAAGTGAAGATAAGTGTTGATATTCTGTTTATGAAGATGACATATTTAGAATATGCAATGGGATTTAATAACAGCTTACTTTGTATGGTTATCTTTGTTGTGACTGAAGCTGCTGATACATAATGTTTTTCAGTGATTCTGTTATCAAAAACATGGTATAGAGTTACACAGGGGATAACTGCTGCTGTTGCTGTGATAATATTAGGCCATATTCTACATATTACACATGGTGCTTCTATTTTATAAAATACAAAATCAGTGATTAACTTACTTTTATCAAAATGTAAACAGCACATGCATGTACATTGTGTATCACTATTTATACCCTTTAGGAAGAGTCCATACTACTGTTTTCTCAGAATGTACATGTAAAGATAAAATGAAAGTTTTAGCATCCACATTTACTTCAGCCTCAAGTCAAATATATGATATGCAAAAATGTAAACATTTTTTAAGCCATCGCATATGCCCTTGACATACTTATTGTCACGCAAACAAACACAGTAATCTAAGCAGATTATGTTATATGATCTCTCATGGAGTCATATTGAAATTAGCATGCATTGTGCATTGGGGCGTACTTCACCTTTTTCTCAGCATGATGGATGTGCATCCTACTCCAAAGTGATAAGAGTCATTATTTGATGATCAACCATCCATTGTGTAGTATGTCTTCAGTAGTACTCATAATTAAGGTTCATGAATCTTGTGTATATAATAATTCTGCATAATATTACATCAAATAGTAGCATCTGACGCTCAACGATTAAGAGGATTTGGGTTTAATTCACATTTGATTTATTTCCTCTAAATAAATTAAAACAAACCGCTGGAAAGATGTATTGGTGTGTTTGCTGTCTTTCTTCAGCAAAACTTATATCAGCTTTTACACTATACAGCAGCACAAAGGCCATTTGAAATCCTCTACAGATTGTTGTTAGATGAGCACTGCAGCCTTTACACTCCTTGTTCCTATTAAATGTTATTTAAATGTTGTCAGTCAAGCCCCCCTTTGCATCTGGCATCTGTGCCTTGTGAAATTATTTATTGAAAGTTTTGGTCACACATGGAAAGTTAGGCAGATGGTGCATCTATAGCACTCAGACACGTGTGTACATGTGCATCTCACACACGCGCGCACACAGACAAACACTCAACAACATCAGGAGAGCCAGGGAGCATGGGGCCCCTTTCTATCCTCCTTTCTCTCCTCTGCCTTTCTCTCCTACTCCCCCTCCCTTCTCGATATGGTTATATGTATTATCTTTATGCCTGCCCATCGCTGGACACGGACGCCTCTTGTTTCGCCATTTTAAACAGATCTAATCAGCAGTGTGTTAAACAAGAGTGGATCTTTTATGCATTGGGTGTTAGGACAGCAAATCACTGCTGTAGATCAACCGAATAAACAACTCCACCCTGATTCAATTACAACAGCTGGGGTCTGCGCTTTTATCTGGCACGGACATCATTTCAATCAAAATGTAAAATAATCTAATCCAATAGATGCAATAGCTGAAATAGGATACAGACTGCTGAGCTTAGTCGTTTTATTAAAAAAAAAGAAAGAAATACAAGGCATTCTCTTGATGCTCTTACTCTCTCTTTCTTTTTGACAGCTATCAAGAAGTTCTCATTCCCAAACTCCATTACCTTGTGTAATAGCATTCAAAACTGAATTGAAAAGGAGAGAGAGAGAGAGAGAGAGAGAGAGAGAGATNAAACTGAATTGAAAAGGAGAGAGAGAGAGAGAGAGAGAGAGAGATTGTTGGCTGTGTTTTTATTACTCAGAGCTGTTTTTCTGAGACACAGCCTGCTGCACTTTTATTCATTTAATTAACAGCAGCATCAAATTTTTCTTGTCCCCTCGTGGACCTCCTCGCCTTTTTGTCTTACAGGCAACAGCAATTATTGTGTAAGATCATACTTAGTGGGAATTGAAAAGTCGGCATAGGCGGTATTAATGGCAAGTTAATGTAAATGTTTTCTCCCTAAGTTATGGATTTGATGGCAATAGGATACAGGCCACTGCACTTTAGCCCCCTTTAATTAACTGAGCAGAATGCACCATGACAGAAATTTGGAACAATCTGGAGAAGGAAGAAAGAGAGGGGGAGAGAGAGAGAGAGAGAGAGAGAGAGAGAGATTTCTCTCAACAATAATGTTCAAGGAAACTGAATGTAGGGGAATGTACAACAATGTTAATAATATGGCTTGGGTTATCTACAATAATGTAATCTAATAGAAAGCAATTAATTTAGGACACAGGCCACTGCACTTTTTACTCATTTAATTAAGGCATGGGATATTTGCATGGAGTTGGAATATAAAGCTTTATAAGTAATACACCTCCCCTGTCACACTATGAGATGTGGTGGCTAAACTCTCTCCTGGGTAAATTACACATCATGTTAGCTCGACTGTAATTGTTGAGAAAGCTTTTTACATATGCAAAAAAAAAAAAAAAAAAAANAAAAAAAAAAAAAAAAAAAGTGTGCATGCTCAGTGTATAAAGTACAGAACTCTTCAGTACACATGATCTTGCAGGTTTTACAGCTCTGCTCTACACTAAGGTGAAATTCTGAGCTAAATTAGTGAAGCTTTGAATCGTGCTCATTCAGGTAGCGACAAATAGTTAGCTGTACAGATCTGTGAAATTGAACTTATAACAGTGAGAAAAATGGCTGAAAGTTGCAAAGAGATGCAGATTTTGTCATTGATTTTCAGTTGGATTGGCAGTACAAACAAAACAAATCCTTTCATATTACATGGTTGCTTGATTCAATGTTAATAACAAAAGCGTTGTTTAACGGCACTTCCTGTTAGAGTCACAAACAACAAACCATGGTCCACATCTCAGTCTCATGAAACAATAATCAAACAACAGATTGGTAGACAAAACATTGATAAGGTCAACTGACTAATCAATCTTTACAGCTTAACATAAATGTATCATATAACTGCAAAGTACTAATTAAGTCAATACCAAAGACTTTTAAAGCACTCTTTTAGGATCACATGGTGAATGGTCGGCCACCACTAGTTAAGGCCAACGGTGATGGTACCAGATACCAGTTTAGAATCTTCTTAAGATCAAATATGTATTCTTAAATTGAACAGAGAGAATATTGAAATAACTGGAATGCAACTTCCCTCCGTCTGACAGTTGTTCTTGTTTAACTTTTTGGCACTTGTGTGAATTCCAGACACAAGTCGTTACCAGTTCCCACACAGATATTGACTAATGGTGTAGGTAATAACATGCATGAAACTTCCTTTTTATTGAAATGTCCCAACATTGATTTCTTCCCTCTCCTCTTTTTTTTTTTTTTTTTNTTTTTTTTTTTTTTTTTTTAACACAGGCATAGTAAAGGTTACAGCAATAAGAAAGAGGGGAGACGCTGCTACTTTTTCAGCTCCTCACACCCAAACAAGCATTTTATAATTCATCACCAGGCCATGACAGATGAGTCCTGCTGGAGAATATTAGAAAATGTCTCAAATCTCATATATATGCTAATGGTATGCTGAGACCGGTTGGGTAGTGTGGCAGACTTTTTAATCTGCTCGTGCTACTACTAGGACCACTGAGTGAAAGTGGAGGAGACAAGTCATTGCACTTGAACAATTTATGATCAAACAACTTCGGCTTGAGAAGCAGCAGAGAGAAAGAGAGAGAGAGAGAGAGAGAGAGAGAGAGAATGAGTGGAAGGTATTATGGGGAACATGGAGTAAGACAAAAGGGGGCAGGGCTTGTTCTTGTAATTTAACTCATATGTAATGGCAAATAGCAGAAAGTAGACGTTTGATCATAAAAGACGTTGAATTAGTCTTGTCACTGTGCTGCATTATAATCATTTCATTTTCAGTTTGATTTATGGCATTTTGTGTTCTGCATGAACGCATTAAGCATTCCTGTTAGGCGAGGGACTTGTAATAGAGATATTACTATGATAAACATATGTACACCCAGTGCAGTTATCTGCTGGGCTTTGCGAAAATAGGACTTTCTTCTGAGTACCTGAGCAATGAATTAATCATGATTTGATTACAACTGTAAGTAGTTGCGCAAAGTCAAGTCTGGAAAAAATTGGAAGGATACAATTTGTGTTTAATTGATTGTTGGTGACATTATTATTTTGTTCCACATATTCTCAGTGACAGAAGCAATTTCATTATTAAAACGGACTATTGAACTATTGAAACATCGACTCATATCCACATTGAGTTACCTCCTCTTGATCAGGAATTTTTCATTTGTTTCCGCCAAACTTTAATGTGCTACGTGTGAAATCTTAACTGTCCGAAGCCTTTATTAAAAATTCAAGAGAATGTGGATTATTTTCCATGTTTATTTGAAATATAGAATGTTTCCTTATATTTGAATATTGTGTGTTTCTCATTTGGCAAGTCTACCCTCACCTTTCCCCTCCTGCTGTACTTTCCTTCTTCTAAACCTCTGCACGTCTATGCAAAACATACACTAAAAGTGATAACATAATCACTCAAAGCCCACGATTCCCTGCTCTATTGGAGCTTGTGATGAGGCATTAATAATAGTATGGCTGGTGCTTTATTTTTCATAAATTACACATGTCAGAGATAAAGCTCCTTTGTTGAATGCTCATAGGTTTGGTTGGGCACTGCGATAATAAAGGTTGATTTAATTCTAAGGACATCCTTTGTCGTTTGTTTGAAGTCAGGAACGGACAGGTACACGAGTGAGCTTAAAACCGATTTACACTCCCATCATTGTATCATAAAAATGCGAAACAAAAATTAAAAGTGAAATAAAATGATACTTGTGCTTTGACTTCTAAATAACCATGTTTCTTTGAAGAGTATTTTCATCAGAACACTAAAATAAAGTGCTGACACTATCTCCTGACAAAAACACACCAACAGTGCCACAATATTACAGTATTTATGGTTTTATAGTGACAGTACTGTTAAAGCACATCTCCTGGTACAAAATTGGGTACAAAGAAATGGAATTGAAGAGTTGTGCGAATTTCTGTAGCCTCACTGCCTGAAGTAAGAAAGAAAGAAAGCGATGAAGTCAGAAATCTGTACTTAGTGAGACATGGATGGAAGCTGCTGAGCGATAACCTGGCTGACTTACGGACAAATTAAAAGCCAGAGTTATTTTCACCAAGAGCCACTTCCAGTTTATTTGAAACCCTTTTAACCGCTTAATGTAGCGCCCTCCCGAGACCCTACCCTCCTTTCTCTCAGGCGACTAGTGAAAAACTAAACGTGTGATACAGTAAGTTTTCTGTATCAGAAATGAAACACCAACATCGGCACTTCAACTCAAGCATCACCGTTGCTTTGTTGATCTGGTAATTGATTTGTGTGTAGCTACGTACACACGCATTACACAGTGTGTCCCCTCTCATTTGTTTGGATCGCATTCAGCTTCTTGTTTTTCTGTGGTGGAGCGTTTCTTCTCTCCTCCCCCCTTGCCGAGGAGACCTGCCTTGTCTACTAACTGACAACAGTGACAGAAAATTATTACACGTCATTACTCTTCTTAAATCACAATTTAGCCAGCCTCAGCAGATTATTCTCTGGTGGGTGCCAGAGGTAATGGAAACTGTCTTCTCCACTTTAAGTCCAGCGCCTCTTCTGCTCCTTCAAAACCAAGCCACTGTTGCAAAAAGCAGGAAGAAGAACCATTTCCTTCCCATAATCCTCCTGTCTTTCTTCTTCTCTCACCTCCTATATCCTCCCTTCCCTCCCTCCTTCCTTCTTTCCTTGCTTCTTGTATTCCTCCTGTGTTCACCCCTTCCTTTTGCCCTTCATTCTCTCAGTTTTCAGATCAAAATGACTTCAGGTGTAATGTCTCCTCGGGCTGACATTGTTTGTCTCTAAATTGGACATTATACAGCAGATAAGTGAAGAAGCAGGATTCCAGCCTCTATTAGATTTGTTTCCAGACAGAGCAGCGCTGACAGGATGTTGTCTTACTCAATTTTATTTAACTGACTGAGCAGTGACATATTTTTCTTAGGGGTGACTTACTATAGTTTCCATGGAGAGCAAGAATCAAGTAAATTAGCTTATAGCCTCATACTGTAAGCCCACAATTTCACATACACACAGACACACACACACACACACACACACACACACACATTGGACTATTCATGCTNTTTCACATACACACAGACACACACACACACACACACACACACACACACATTGGACTATTCATGCTCTTTTATTTTGACTTATGGGCTCCATAAGTCAAAATGTGCTGGCAGTGTTCATGAGGGGAAAGTCTACCCTGGGGGCATTAGCCTCCAGCCTTCTAGTTAAGAGCTCTTCTCGTCTCTCTCTCTCTCTCTTCTCTTTCTCTCTCTCTCTCTCTCTCTCTCTCTCTCTACTCTCCTTCCCTCTCTCATTCTCTCTCGCTCTCATTTGCTCTCTCTCTACCTATCTCTCCCTGTCTACCTTTTCCGCTCTTTTACTTTCTCCTCCCCTTCCCTCGCTCTCTTTCCCTCTCTCCTTCTTGTTCCTCCTTCCCTCTGTTTGTCTCTCTTTCTCTCTTTTTACACTTCTTCCATTCTTCCAAGCCACTTCTCCCTTGGTACCATCCAACCAGACAAAGGCCGTGGCACAAAGGTTCTGCCTTTTCTTCAGGCCCACAGAGCTGCCACAGTCACTACAGTAACTACATGTCCTAGACATGCCTCAGCTTTGTCTGAAATGATTTGGGGAGAGAGAGTAAGCAGGGTGAACGGGACTGGCTGCCGTTAAGTGCCCCCGGAGTGTCCGGGGACTTACTTGAGCAGGGAGAGCTGGAGACAGAGGGAGGAAATGTGATGGGGAAGAAGGACTGAACAAGTGAAGGATAGAGATATAGTATAGAGAGCCACAGGGAGGGAGGGATAAAGCACTTTATTCCCCATGTTACCTTCTCTACTCCCCCTATTGCTTTCCTTTCATCTTCTATACCTTTGCTTAACATCCACTCCTCCCTCCCTCCCTGCCTGTTCCATTACACTTCAGTAGGAGAATGATGATGAATCGCCTGGCCGCAAGGAAGCAAAATATATCAAGTCCGGGTGGGTTTGGGAATTGGTTAAGCACTTCTGCAGAGCCCTGACCTCATAATCGCTTTGAGCCTGCAAGGACCTGCTGATTTATAAAGTAGCCGTTGATTAATGCCCTTTTAAGTGGACAAGGCAGGCCAAAGACGCAGAGGCCCAACCTCTCAAACAGCACTTGTAAAAAGAAAAAAAAAAAGAGATGTGTATGTGTGTGTGTATATATACAAGGCAGTGGCTGTGGCAGCAGCCGATGGAGTAACATCCAGTCAGTGTGTGTGAGTTTAGCAGTAAAGGTAATTGTGGCAGCAGCAGCAGCTTCTCGCCAGTCAAATCTTCTCGGCTATAAATCATCGCCGTTTGGCCTCTCTTTGACACCAATTGCTACCTGTCCCCAAAGCCCGCCTAAAGCCTCTGTAGGTCAGCAACTCGCTCTTTAAATACGACTTGTCAGACAGACAGGCTGGATAGCTGCAACTGCAATGGAATAAGTGATGGTACAAATACTGTTTAAAATAGTAACATATTTTTTCTATATATATAGTGCATTTTTAAATCAATGAAAAAAACTAAAGATAATGATAGAAATCACATATTTTACAACATTACTAAATTACATTTTCCTATTTCTTTCTATTATTTTGATAAAATAGTAGTTTATTTTATGTGTGCTAGCTCAACATAGAGAAAAACAGAAATACTGATAACTTATGAAAGGTTTTACGATAACCGCAGTTCTTGTCGATCTTTTCTGATCCAGCATCAATCATGTCTTTATTTGGTGTTGTGATTTCCTTGTATTGAGCTGATTTTTCTGGGAAGAAACCGACACAAAGCACCCCTTGCTGGTCAAAGGTTCAGGTCAGGACTTGTCATTCAGGGAGGAAAACCGCTTCCTAGTCTACAAGTCTTTGGACACTGACACCTTGTGATCTCATTAGATTACTCTAATTAGACAATGTCACTTTCCATTTCAGAGGCACTATGTCAAGCAGTAATTGTACTATATTCTGCCTCTCTCCTTTTTTTATTGCTTCATAAGAGTAGAGACAGCCAGAGTTATATAATCAAATGAAGACTGATTAATTTATGAGGTGTTAATTGTTGAAATTGGTAGTGGAAGGTGACAGACATTAAGTGTCTGTGTGGGAAAGAAATTTTTTGAAACATTTGGCAGACAACATGCATTAAATCTAAAATGAGGTATTTTAAAGTTACATTACCCTTTCATAAATTCCAACATAAAGGAAATAAATATTATTACAGCCAGAGTATATAACTACACATAGCAGTTGATTTTCTTTTTTATTGTCCGTGCAGACTAAGCGGAATAAAACAGGTATGTTATTTATTCAGAGAGAAACACAATGTTGACCGTGTTCCACTTCACTAGAGTGTGGTGCAACCGAGCCGATGAGGTGACATTTTTGAAATCTAATTTTCACAACGTAAAACTTTCCCCTTCGTGTCTCTTTCACAGCGTCGGGCTCTGAGATTGACAGCTTGCTCTCTGGGTTCTAGAGAAGGTTTGAAAGGAAATTTGCTCCACCAACTTCTTTTCTCCCTTCTCTTCACCTGCGGCAAGGCAAGATGGCCCGGCGTGTGGGAGAGACGGCGATGGGGGGGCGGGACTTTGCCATGCAGTGGAAATGGCAGTGTCAATTAAATATCACTTTCAATTTCCGTGTTTTATGATCCCCGGGCTACTAAACACCAATAATCCCCCCTCGGCAGGCCCTCCTACCTTGTCTTGAGGAAGATTGATTACACTTGTCGCCTCCTATAAAAAAGACATTTACATGAAAATAAGAAAACAACTTCTTTGTTTGCATGGAAGTGAATCAAGGAAAAAAGCAATTCCCAATTTGATTTTCATACAAAGGCAAGGCAAGATAACAATCTCATGGCGTCTCATCTGAGTGAGTTTTGGAGGTAGAGCAAAGGGGGANGTGCGAAGACGTATGTAGATTGAATAAAGCTGGCAAATTATTTTCATGCAACATTGATGGATGTTGTCTTCATTCACACAATGAAAACGTCTTTGATTCTGTAGCAGAGATTGCCTCCGACATGTGTGTTACATGCAGTATATTTCATATATTTCTGCTCCGAAGATTAATCGAGTAATTCTCCACTCCAAGTACAAGTTCGAGTGGAAACATTTCAGCAACATTATTACATTCTATAAAAGCAGTTTTGTATCCTCAGCTTTGTGTCATTTCTGTGTGAGAACAGATGAAATGACACTGACAAACTGAATAGTTTAGTTTGTGAGTATGGGAGAGGAACTGTTTAATTCCATCTGTATGTATTTTGTATTTGCTGCATCATGCCTCATCCTGTCTCATGAAACCTCATAATCATGATTCTGATCTTTCTGTAACTGTGGTACCAATATAAGCTAATACGGTATCTCTAATACATGAGCCGTAATGTTTTGATGTATTAACATTCAGTACTGCATGGCTTTCCTTTAACTATTACGCCCTGTATCACTGTAGCATAGGGAAAGAAAGGTAGGGATCGTTAAATCCTGACGCTGAAGGGAAATTCCAGAATCCTTGGGTTTTGAAACCATGACCTACAATCTAGAGTTTTCTGAATAGCCAGACTCTGCTGCTGTCTCATCAATGTTAACAGGTGTATTATGTGTGAAACGTAAACTAAATACAGATACAATATTTGGATAACAACTGATAACAAGCTTGACACAGGTAATTTTGTATTAGATTATAAAAAATCAGACAAAATCAGTCAATGAATGTTTTTCAGAAACATTCCTACATCAGCCACTTCACTGCCTTTTTATTTAAAAGCCTAAATCAGACATTCTCGGCCATTTCCACTTACCTTCCCCACTTTTACTTTCCATCTGAATACAGATACAAATACAGATATACTGTATATTTTGAAGTTACACAGTCACTTTAAGTTATACAGAAACAAGTTGCAGCTTTGCTTTACTCCTAATGTAATGCATGAATTAATAAAAGTGAAAATCAGGATGAGAAATGATATTTTATCATTTTTGTCCCAGACTTACACGTATTAAGATGCTGGGTTTAGAGGTTTATCACTTTCTGTGCTTAATAATGTTGATGTAAAAGAGTTGAATTGACACTGAACTGCTTTTCAAAATGTTTTTTGTTCATTATTTTATCAAACAAACTTTTCTATCTATTAATACTGATGCTGAGCAAAGAAGGATGAAAAATCAAAACGCAATATAACTCAAAGGACTATAAGCACACAGAATGTAAATTGTGTCTGTCTCTCACACATTGTGGGTTTGTGACAGATTTACAGTCGCTTACAGTAATCCCATATCATTTTTGTGTTAGGGGAGCAAATGGAGTATTTTATCCCAAACTTAACAAAATTATTTTACACACAACACTGCCTTACAGTGGCCACTTCTGAGGAGGTCATCTACACAAAAATTATTTCTTTTAGTTTCACAAATGATTTCTTAATAATGTTGCACAACAGGTTATTCTGCATTTTAACATTGCAATTCAGCTTATTATTTCAGTAAAACGAATAAAACCTTAATATGAGAAAGCAGGTTTATCTTTCAAGTTTTTTTGTATTTACTTTTGATCAATTTGCTGATATGGAACGTGACACTGATGGATGACTTAAAACGACGAGTTTCTCTATGAAGGGAGAGAAAGAGAGATAGAAAGAGAAAAACAGAGTTAGAAAAAAGAATGAGAGAGAGAGAGAGAGTGAGAGAGAAAGGGATTACACCAGCCATTATCAGATATAGCAACCATAGGTATTTCTCAAACAGTGGCAGCAGCAGCTGATATGTCCATGCATATATGGTAAACAGTGAAGAGAGATTAGCTTCAACCAAATCTCCCCTGTGCACCTTTAAGTCTTTTGTCAGTGCCACAGAGGCTGTATAGCAGTCGGCTGTGTTGAGCTTGTTTACACAAAGCATAAGAGTATCGGTGTCCAATAATTCGTGTCTCACATGGTCTTTCACTACTTAAACAAGGTCAGAGCACCAAAGTGAACAACTGAGCTTACCCCCTTCAAAACACACACATACACAAACACAGACACACATGCTTGTATCTCGGCTTTGAACAGTGTCGTATTGTGCCACTCTGTGTGTGTGCTGAGATAAGCCAGGCCTCTAAAGCCATGCCTAAGACACTAATAAACAAACAGTGTTTAAATTGGCCTGAAAGGAGTCGGTGATGCGTTGGAAGCACCCGGAGCTTGAATGGCTTAATCTGCCTCCTTCTCACTCTACTTTTTCACATTCTCACAACAGATTAGGTTGTAAATGGACAGAGAAGAAGGGATCGGGATCTCCCCAACTCTAGAACTTTCTACCCTTCCAGCATTTGTGCTATTTTAAGTAGTTCAGGGTCTGTACAGTTTTAATTGGAGTGGTATGTGTGTGTGTGTGTGCACCAATAGGCAAGCAATATTTCCTGTACCATGTGTCTGAATATGGTCTGAATTATTAAACTGATCAGGATGGATTGTGATAATAAATCTAATGACATGTTGTAAAGTTGTACTGTCTCTGAAAGTTGAAGTAAAAAAAAAAAAAAAAGGGTTTTGAACCCAGCAAGTTTAGCTAAAGTTGGTTTATGAACTAAATTCACTAATCTAAGGCACTAGTATTACCTGGGGACATAATCTGATTTGTAATAATTGTGGTAGTTTTCTGTCATGTTACCCCCTTTTTAATCTGCCATGTCTGTAATTAGAAAAGTAAAAATTCCACCACAAATTGCATACTATATTTGAGGAAACACAGAGGTCATAGGACAATATTAGACCTGTATCAGCATCTCTCAATTTGGGTCAATTGTATTTTTCATATCCGGTGATGATCCCTGGGATTTGATCCATAAATTTAAGTGACATACAGATTTCAAATGCATGAAGCACAGACACTGAGGTAATTCCTGTGATGGTAATGTTAGTCCTGTCAGAATAGTACTGAAGACAGTCAAACGTCTGTGCAAATGGTCCCATTAAGGTTTTTTTTTTTTTTTTTTTTTTNTTTTTTTTTTTTTTTTTTTAGCTTTTCAGTCAAATTTAATCTGAAGTCTGACTTTAGTTTTTCATACACTGAAACCCAGTCTTATGAAAACAAAAATATTTGGTGTTTTCTCACTCACCAGACAAGTTTCCACCAGAGAAGATAGAAACCAGAGACACTAAACAGCCTATTGTTGTTTATCAGGCTGCTCTGCTGCAACTTTAAGCATCAGCTCATCAAAAATGAGTAATCAGATATAGTTGAGTTACACTGCAATTTACAAAACTGGTAAAGCTTAGTTCTGTTACAGGCCTTGGGAAACTATGTGCTTGCATACTGTGTGCTGTTGTACTTGGATATTGTGTGTCTGGCTTAGTGGCAACTAGAGGGCAGACATGACTATTTCTCCACACTGAGAAATGTGTGTGTATAGACAGCCTGGCTGTATGTGCACTTATAGTGTGTATGTGAATTCTGTTGTCCTCCATCTGCCTCTGCTCACCCAGGTGCTTGTTATTAATTGAATCTAGTGAGCTCTGTTTCTCTGTTTGAGTTTTTAAAGGACCATACCGGCGATTGTGCATGTTTGAGTCCATTATATACAACCTGCATACGTGATACGTTACTAGCAACCAATTTTCAAACCATAAAACCGTCTTTTAGTTTTTCTGTCATTTTTTTCAAATCCCCTAATTTTTCTAAATCAAACGTTTAGGTGATATACCTACCTTAAAATTAAATGTTTCACCTTCTAATACTTATGCACCATTGTAGAAGGGATGCTCATTTTCATTTCTCGGTAAAAGCTGTCTTCTCCTGAGTCTATATTTTCTGGCGGACATATACTGTCTTCTAAGCAGCTCCTGTTGGATTGGTTAAATAAAGTTACTTAAAAAAAAAAACAAAAAACTAATAGGTATAGTGTTTGCTGTGATGGATTACAACTGTGTTTCAAGTCTCTAGAAGTTGATTTTAATAGCATATTGGAATGAACTGGAACCAGTGGCAGTCTGGAAGGTAAGAAAAACATCTCAAATTTACAGCTAATGTAGTATATTTTGGGAAATGGGTGTTGTAGCATGTATGTGGGCTCAAACATGCATGCTTGCTGTATGGTCCTTTAAATCTGTGTTTTGGTTGAAGTGATTGGGAATGATACTACATACGTTGCGTGCTTAACATTGATAATAAGGAATTGCACTTGTATATTTGTGCAAGTGATGCTTTTGAAAAGTATTTTAAGGAACATAATATCCATTATTTAGCATAAGATGAATATGCTATATATGTGTAATCTTTCCACAGAAGCCGTGGAGTGTGTTATCATTTTTCTGTGGTGTAGTACCAGCATTCCAGCAGGGCATTACAACAGTGTGGAGCCCTTAGAGTCATGTGTTGAAATGTAGTCATTGTGCTATTGGAGAACAAGCAGGGGGAGAAAGACGGCGCTCCTTCCGGAGAGCAATTCATCAGGTTTTTCCCAGAGCCCTCCTGGGTCAAGTTTTGATGGCGCCTGTTTGGTTTCCAAATGCTCTTTTCTCTCACCCCCTCTCAGCCACGCTATAGTGTCCAAACTTGTCTACATTTGCTTCTCGTGTTTTTGTGCATGGTAGATGTCCTTTTAAAAAGACCGATCCCAAATAAGTCTTTATTCTTGTTTTGTTGGCTCATATTCTCTGTTTTCATGAACTCTGGCCTCAGCCATGGCAACAGCGAGAAAAATGTTAACATTGATTGACAGGATTAAAAAAGGCCCCCTTCCCCGGTACGCATTTCAAACACTTTGGGAAGAATGGTGCTTGGTGTGATTGAATTAATGAGGTATCGCCGACTGTCAAAAGAGCACACATACTTTACATAAACCTGATTATCTTTGCATGGCAGAAAGAGAAGAAAAGCAGAAAGAAGGGAGCTGAAGGAGGAGGATGGAAGAGGAAAGGTGGAGAGAGACGAGAGGAGAACTGAGATTTGGATTTCAGTGGGCATCTCCTAAAAAAAGTATCAAAGTGTGCATTTGTTGGTGGGGGTGGAGACGTGGTGATGTTCTGGTGAAGTCTTGGCCTCTCCCTCATGCCTGAGTTCTGCTTAGCATAAACCAAACCATAGGGGCTTTAACAAATCTATTCAACGAGCATGGGGCCCCAGAACAACATAGTTTTTCACAAGCCACCACCCCCAAGCAAGACGTTTTTCGCAGGGCAGCCATTGTTCCGCTTGANCCCCCCACCGACCCTGAGCCAGAGCAAAGGGAGCAGCAGTGGCCTTAGTGAACCCATGAAGTGACACCTGGAGTGACTGCCAAGAGTCTCGCTAATTCTACCCACCTATTGAGATGGGAAAATAGAGTGGAGGAGCAGAGGGTGGGATGGATGGAGGAATGGGGGGGAGGTGGATAGAGATTCTGACTGAAATGCTCGCCAGATCAGCAAAGTGAACCCTCTGAAACGTGAGCTAATTCTCTAGTTAATCCTTTTAGCTGCTCTCTCTCTCTCTCTCTCTCTCTGTCACTCTTGTCCTCACTTGGCCTCCTCCCTCCATCCCTCTCTCTTACTCTTTTGCTCCACTGTCCTCTTTTTTTTTAAACTACTTTTCTGAGGTAAGTGTCAGCAAAAGGTGTTGTTGAGCAGGAAGAGAGTAAGGGAAGGACAAAATGTCTTGGAAGGATTCAGTGTTTGTGTGTGTGTGTGTGTGTGTGTGTGTGTGTGTGTGCGTGCGTGCGTGCGTATGTGTGTGTTGACCAAGTGAAGAGTGTAAGTGTGAAGACAGCTGACTGTGTAGGTTGATCCTTTCCTCTGTTTTCTCTTCAGGAAAAGCTCTGACAGCTGCGGTTTGATTTCTTGGGTTGTCAAAAGTCATCTTTGTTAGTTTCCTCTCTGGGTGAATGGCAGCGGATTAGAGGAAGAGGCGTGTTCACACATCGAGCTGTAGGTGGGCTTTGCCTTGAGTGGTTTCCATAAAGAAGGAAAAGAAAAAGGAAAATTGCAAAACATTACTCCAGGGGCCTCTGAAAGGAAAAGAAAATCGCACATTACTCCAGAGGCGCCCATTGTCTTACTAAACCTAAGCATATCAGATGCCTACAGATCCCGCCCCTCCTGCGTCTCAACGTATAGCTGAGAGCCTGCACAGAAAGATACAAATTGTCTCTCGTGCTGTGAGGTTGCTGGAACATAAATTGAGGGGAGAGCCATTGTTGTCAGTGAGTAATATATTTAGCATTATTCATAAAGAAGAAGAGGAGATTAAAAGGTGGTGGCTGTGTTGAATAAAGGTATTGAATGTGTCGCTGACAGAGGAGTTACATATGGCCTAATGTGGGTTTTTATCTGCCGCAATTGTCAGAAATATATATCCCTGCAGTTGTATCCACCGTGCACGTCATTGTACTGATATGAACAAAACAAATGGCAAGCATAATAATGCATCACTATCAGATTTGTTGCCAGCTGGTGTGAATTACAGTGTTAGCTTATTACTGCTTACCTTTTGTGTGGGTGCGATTAAATTTCTCATGTTGTTGGAAAGTAACTAAGCACATTTACCAAAACACTGTACTTGTATACAGTTTTAAGCTATTTGTACATCCATTTTGTTCTCTTTTATACTTATCTGATTTTCAGAGGGAAATATTGTACTTTTTACCCCAACTACATTTGTCTGACATTCAAAATTAAAAGATACTATGCAGATTTATATTTTAAATTCAACATAAAGTCCCATGATGTTGCTGTTGTCAGATAAAAATCTCATAAATTTTACACGATATGAATAGTTTAAAAGCGGATTATATGTAACTGTAGCACAAAAGCATGAAAATTTCCTTGAATGAAAATTTTGGATTTTTAAAAAAATTTTTTTTTTTTATTATTGTTTCATTCCAAATGCTCCAAAATTGGATGTACAAGGTTCACACTGCCTGGTTAAAAAAAAAAACAAAAAAAAAAAAANAAAAAAAAAAAAAACAAAAACAAAACTTGAATCTCCATTCTATATTGATACATTATCATGCACCAAATACGCATTAACACTCTAACAGGGACCTTTCCTAACTTTTATTTTTAAGAATTGAGTACATTTTATTGCTAATACTTATTTACAATATTTTGTAAATTAAGTGAAAGGAAACAAAGCATTTTCTTGTAATGTAACAAGCAAAAACATTACTGTTCTCCTTCATTTACTCTAACTTCTTAGAGAATGAGTTAAAAGTGCAGTTTTGTTTGACAAAATGCTCCTCAATGCAAACGTGTTTCAGATATGGTTTCCAGCACAGTCGCTGACTTGCTTGAAAGCATCACCACTCAGAAGGGTTTGAAAGGCTAATCTTGTTTTTGGCACTTATTCTCTTTTTTTTTTTTCCTCTCTTCCCTCCTCTTCTCCACTTCTCGAGCTCGACTCTGTTCTCTCTTAAGCCCTGAGGAATCAAGTAGGAAACACTGGTGCTTTGAAACGGGTTTACTTCATAATATCAAGCATATTGTTGCCGTGTTTATTAGCAAGGCTTTTCTCATCAACAAAGCTCAACCCAAGGTAAAAGACTCAAATTCCTTTATGATCCTAAGATGTTAAGGAACTGCTGGCCATTAAAGCTTAATGTAGCTTTCAAAGCTTGCTTCAATTACCAACAATGTAAATGACTCAAATATCTGAGGCAAAATAACACTGGGTTAAGCAGGGCCTTTTCTTGGAGCTGTCATAGGACTTAGTTGTAAATTAAGCAGAGGTCTGAGCTACAGCCTCTTGACTTTTATTGAGGCTGGGGTCTAATTATAACTCACCGGACCAGACCTTTTGTGTCACTGAGTACTTCATTTGCTGCTTGCAGTTTGCATGAACCCTGGAGACATTAACTCTGTCCTTTTCTCCATTCATTACAATGCTATTAGCCTCTGTGAATTGATCAATATATCATGTATAGAACATCTTGAATGTGGATGTCTGGCTCCTTTGTGAGCTCAGAGATAATGGCTTCTCCATTCAAGCTGGCTTGTAGGAACATGGAGATAAAGCAAGGCAGGGAAGAGTTATACCGCTTGCAGCTATGGAGAGGGAGCTATCTCATTCAGATTATAAGTGGGTGAAGTAAAAATGCATAAAAAGGGACAGTTTACCGTGAGAAGAAGAGAAGCACTGGAGGAGGGTGTAAAGATCTGAAAGACTCAAACTGGCACCTTTTATTCTCCTCAGGCATCCAGGAAACCATCCTTCCATTCTGCTCAGCATGGCCTGATGGAGCTGTAATGCAATGCCAGTGCCCCTCCCCCTAAACTAAAAGATGAGTCAGTGTTTGTTTAAATGAAATATCTTTAACTTTTAAAAGAACTTTTATACATTTTGTGTCATATTTTACAGAACATTGAGTTGTAAATAGTTGTTTCTCAGTCTGGTAACCTCAGTCAGCAGCAGCTATGACTCAAGTGGGCATGGGGGTCTACATATGTTAACTTGTCAAAAAAACAGACACAAACGCACACTGCAAGAATCTTTGCCTCATCATATTTCCCTTGAAGTACATCCTATCTACCTGAGCATTACAGACAGTCTGTGCATTGTGGCACCCCAAGAGAAAGCAGATGCAGAAGAAGCTCCTTGATAACATTTGTTGTTTGGGAATGAGATTTGGTGCCTTTACTGAATCCCTAGAGGGCAGTAGTACAAATGTTTTATATTCAGGAAAGACTTGCCTCTCCCTGTGATAAGCAGCAGTGATCCAGTTGGCTTGTGAGAGAGAGTAGCAAGGGTTTTAAAAGAAGGAGAAGCTGCTCATACAAACTGGAGCTCAGGCCTCCCTCTCAGATGCTGATGGCTGAAAACAACTTCTTTGTCTGTGAAACATGTAGGGGCCACATTTGCTCTGAAAACAACTAGGCTAGCATAGATTAAAAAGGCATTAAAATGAGCCAAATGTATGCTATCATGCCTGTGAAGTAGTTGAGAAGGTTTTAGGGGTTTAACCCTCAACCACTTCAACATGATGGGAGCAAACAACTAGATTTACTTTTTTTTTTTAACTTCACTTTCAAAATATGTTGCATTTTTTTCATGTTTAGGACTATTGCATTAGACATGACAAAAAATAGTTTTTAATATGTAATCATGATATCCACTTAAAACAGAGTGAAGCCTTTTATACCTATTGCATTATAAATATAATTTTTTATGTAGTGTTGATGTTAATTTCAGACAGTGCTATATCTGCTGATATTAAGCCAAGGTCAAAAACTTTTATCTGATTTAATTTTATCATTGTTATTACTCTCCATGCTGTAATAACTTTGAAGTAACTGATGCAGTGAAATCGTTGGAGAAATGTCACATTCTCTCCTTTGTGTTGTTACTTGATATTTACAACGGTACTCGGGCCTAATTGATGATGTAAATGCATCTCTCTTGGCAAAACTCCTCTTCCTGCGAAAGCTAACCAACATGGAGGCCTGTCAGACACGCAGGGCAGACGCCTGCTCCTGTTAACTGCCCTTTCTTTACATTTCCTCACTGAGTTTTGACCTTTAAGAGATGTCAGTGTGTTTAAAAAAATGCATTCCCACAGCCCTGGACGCATGCATGTGAAGGCATGGACAGACTTTCTCACACACACACACACACACACACACACACACACACACACACACACACACACACACACACANCACACACACACACACCCACCCTGGCTAACAGCCGTAGAGCCTGGGTTTGAATTCGCTCTGCGGTGTACTGTTTAAATGAGCTTTAATTTAGCATCCTGCTGGCTCAGTCAGGATTGTAATAGAACACATTACACCTTATCCTGCAACAGAAGTGCTCTCTCTCTCTCTCTCTCTCTCTCTCTCTCTCATCCTGGNCACCTTATCCTGCAACAGAAGTGCTCTCTCTCTCTCTCTCTCTCTCTCTCTCTCTCATCCTGGGAGAATTGATTTTTCCAAATGCAGGGGGAACAAATCAAAGGACGGAATGATTGTGTTGCAAAGAGAAATGGTAGACATGGCACTGTAATCAATTTGACTATTAACTCACTAATGTTTTGCTCTCCTCTACAAGAGTTTTTAGACTATTATGTAATGAGTCAGGAGCACGTTATTTTGTAGTAATTACAAACTTGATAAACAAAAACAGAGACTTTTAGATTGGTTAAAATCATCAAGAGGTCATTTGTGAAAGTACATCAAGAAGCATCAAGTAAACAAGACAAAATCTAATGCAAAGCTATTTCTACAATTCTTTAAGGATTTTCTTTAAGACTTTAGCAAAGTCTTTCTCTGTCTGTCTCTCTCTTGCATGCACCCACCGTTCTCTCAGGCCAGTGCTAGGCTGGCACCATTTTGTTTGATAGCTCCAAAGGAAATGTCACAAGTCACAATTTGTTTTGTCTTGTGGAGGTGGTGTGTGGTGGATTTTCCCCACCTCCAGCCCCTGATGGGTTCCCTGGTACTAGACTAGCACCTGATTTGGACTCAGACAGCACCCCCCTTTCCATTTCCCTGTGTGAGAGCAGTAGGAATATTGCACTGGTTGCATGGTATTCAAGAAAAGTCATCAAAGAAAGACAAGATACTTAAAGAAAGCCCCAAAGAGGAGGAGACGCTCAGCCCTTTACCTTCCAGGCAAAGATTGCTGTCCCTCATCAACATCTTCAATTCCAACAAAGAAATCTTTAGAGAGCTGATCTCCAATGTTTCTATACTTTGGACAAAATCCCATGATCTTTGCTGTCAAAATTTGTGCTACTCCTGGCACTAGCACCAGCACTTTCTTTAGAAAAGAAGTATCAGTAACTCATAGTCAGCAATAATTAATTACCGTAGGAACATTTTAACAACCTTCCCATTCCTAGAATGAATGAATGACTTATTTCCTAGTTACAGGGAGAGAGAGACACAGATGTAAGAGAGAGACAGAAGTCAACACAAATTACTTAGAAAATGAAAATACTGTAAAGCCTAGTGGATGCTGTAAGTTTTTCAGGCCGATTTTACCCCAGTTTGGTCGTACCTGACTCATTTTATAGTCAGACTGAATTTCCACCCGACTCGCTGCTGTTAGCCACTGTCGGACACTTGGATGGATTTCTGTCATGTCAGCAACTTTGGCCAACGGCCAGTCCGATCACTGCTAAAGGCACCTGAATTCATCTGCGAGAGTGGAGCAGCTCTACGAACACAAACGTTCAAGCAGGAGAGTGTGTGGACAGAAAAAAACACAGATGACAAAGCTGTGGCAAAGCAGAATGAACTCTGCCATTCGTTTTGTTGTCAACGTAGCACATTCTTCTTCATTTCCTTTATTTTTAATCCTTCCATTTCCTCTTCTTCTTGGGTTTACATCTGGTTTGAGAATGTGTGACCACCCTTTACATGGTGAGTTACAGGCACAACCGTGTTTTTCAATGAAACTTCATTGGAATTGTGAGCAGACAAAGCCAAATGGAGGTTTAAATGTACAGTATAAGTACCCTGGTTGAGATTGACTCTGATATACAGTGTAAGCATAGTGATCGGGAGCTTTAGCCATGAAGGATGGTGGATTCAATCATACAGTGTATGATAACACACATATGATCAGTGAAAGTTGTACAGTGACTTCCTGTCTTAACAGAACAACAAGAAATACTGCTAGCTTGAACTTACAGTAAAATCTAGAGTAATACGCATAGTTGGACATCAAACAAAAAATGTTTTTCATTTTGTTTTTCAGACGACAGTGACTCTATTCTCCTTTCCTCTGCCGTTCATCTATCTCCTTTCATTCTGTCCCACAATTTATCCATCCTCCGCTGTTAAAGGAGCTCACCTTGACAGCTCCACCAGTCACCCAGTTCTAAGTGGATGATTAAAAAGAGATGGAGGGGTTTTACTGGGGGCTGGTATGCGTGGCATCCCAAGAGCCCCTGCTCTGAGCTAGCCAAGCGGAGCAAGCTACAGCTGTCCTCCAAACAAGCCCACTATCCTTTATTTATTTCTGCTGAAATATTGATGCATGTTATGAAAGGTTTAAAATAATGTGTCTGCCTTTTGCTTTGCCCCAGCACACTGTTTTCTAATGCATAAATAATTCCTCCCTCGGACGCTGCGTGGACACTGAGTCCAGCACATTAGGTGGGGTATATCCGCTGTATCACATTTTTTATGCCTGAGAGAAAATACCCGTTCCTTGTAATTTCCTACACTTATACAATCGGCAGTGACAGTAAATAATTGATGTATGAATTTAGGGCTAAAACTCCAACACAATATGACTTCATGTCAAGGGTTAGTCCCTACAGATTTAAAGCCAAATCATCTCACAAAATGGATTCTTCCCCTCTACATAAGGAGGATCCGTTTGGAGTTCCTACCTTTTATTCCTCCGTTCATTCTCATCCGCCTTTCTTTCCAGTAGTGAGAGGAGATCTGGGTCTAGCAGCCCGCTTGATGAGGTCTTGCTTTGCATGGCTGGTGATAACTGAGCGATTTAGCCCATTATTAGCCGAGGAAATGTTTTGTTTTTGAACACAAATGGGTTTTTCACACTGACATGAACTCATTTTTGATTGTGTCGGCAAAGGAGTATGAGCCGGGCACAATGGGGGAGCGCCCTCTCGCTTCTCATCTCAATATCTGTGTTGTGATGTACAATTACGCCTCTGAATTTGCTGGCCAGATCCATCTGTGAGATAAAAGAGGGGGGAGAGAAGATGAAAGGTGAATGGGGTACAATAGTAATTTCACTCTCTGTGGTTCAGTTAATGTGTTGTAGCAAGTCCAGCTGCTTTCTGCAGTGAATGGCTCAAATACATGTCCTGTGGAAGTGTGGTGTGACGTGAGGGCACATGAGCCTGGCAAAGAAATTACTGCTTTTAGGTTGTTTATTGACTTAAAAGACCATATCGGTGATTGTGCATGTTTGAGCCTAATATATTCAATCATACATGTTACATTACTGACAACCATGTATCAAAGGGTAAAACTGTATTTCAGCTTTCTTGATATCTTGCAAAATCTCTTAATCTTTCAAAATCAAATATTTAAACGATATACCTTAAAAATTGATGTTTTGCCTGGTAATACGCAGCCTTATGAAGTCACAGTTGTTTGAATTTTTCAATAAATGCAGCTCTTTTGGACTATATTTCCCGGTGGAGACATACATTCAGTCTGCGTTTTTTTATTGCGCTTAAACGCTAAAATTACGTAACTTTGAAAAAATCCTGAAAACATGTCTTGTTTGCGATGATGGATTATTTATCCCAAGAATGTTTCAAGTATCAACAAGTTGATTTTAATAGTGTACCAGAATGAACTGAAACCAGTGGCGGTCTGGAAGGTAGGAAAACAGATTTTAACCGTCCCAGTAGTATGCTTTGGGAAATGATTGTCAGTAACTTTATAAATTATTAGGCTCAAACATGCAAAATGGCCAGTTTAGTCCTTTAAAGGACCATTTTGCATATTTAAACGCAGTAAATACACATTACGTTACTGACAACCAGTTTCCAAAATATAAAACTGTATTTTAGTTTTCCTGTTATTTTGCCAAATTCCCTAATCTTTTAAAATCAACCCTTACTCCAGGAGGAAAATTTCTGTTATTCCAGAATAATGCATGTCTGTGTACTTTAACTTATTATGCCCAATTTAAATAGCAAGATAAAGTTATAAAACTAAAATACCATGTAGAATGTCTGTCTCACTGCCTAATCCTCACTTCTTTTCCCTCTCTGTCCTCTTCTCCTATAGTTCAGGCAACATAAGCAGAAACACAAGTTGTGAATGGATATGTTAAACTTTACTTTCAGTCTTCATAATCATATTTAATACTATTTTTATTGCATGGCTATGTTGTAACATTAGCAGTTCACAGAGTTCTAATCCAACTGTTCAGCCAACATCCTCATACCTAATAATCTAATTCTATCAAAGCAAAATAAATTTAGACACAAACTTTAAATTATCCCCAACTAATATTTTTTAAACATTTTAGTCAGCTTGAGGCGCTAAACTAAGACAGTGATGCACTGACAAAATATCAGCCTAACAGTCTTACAACGATCAGCAGCTCACATCGTACGACCTGCAGGAAAAAAAGAAAAAAAAAAACTGTTAGTGAGACTGTTATGGGGGTAACAGGGTGACACGGGGAGGGTGAGAGAGACAGATATTGTTTTGATATAAGGTGGTCAGTCACCACACCCTCAGGGGTATTCTCCAGACATTTATCGTGAACAGAAATGACCCCCGGACTCGCCCTGACCTCAGTTGGATCAATGACATCCTTGCCTTTCCCCTTTTTCTCTATTCTGCTACACTCGCTTTGGATACAAGAAGCGCTCCAGGCTACACCCCCTTTTAAATTGTGTATGTGTGTTAGTGTGTGTCCAGGCCCTCCAGTGTATCCTTGACCGCCTTGCACTGTAATCACCACACACAGCTGCCACCTGCCCCTCTCTCTCTTTCTCTCGTTTGGTCTTTCCCACTCTCTCTCTCTCACCCCCTCCTATAACTGATGTGATCTCAACAGTGGATCCTAATGTCTCTAGCCATGATTAATCTGATAAATAATAAATATATCAATCTAGCCTCTCGACAAGGACTAATTCTAACCAGCGGGAAGGCACAAGCCCCCTTAAACTGCTGTCTGTAGCTGCCAAATTAATTATTTAATGATTAATTCTTTAGGAAATGGGAAAGTTTTGATTAATACTGTCCAGGCATCTGTCTTCAGTTGTTTGATGTATGTCAGAGAATTCAACCCTCACTCTCTCACCGTTCAACCTTTACGCATACACAAAAACACACACACAATCGTTAATGCATACACAGGCACAGGCACATGCACACGCACACACATGTACACACATCCAGGTTAGAAGAGAGACATTTTAACCGTTATGAAGGAAGCCAGAGGCTACTGTCACTGAGATCAGATGCTGAATATCTCACAATAAATTACAGCTGGATCTCAGAGGCCCTCATCCTTGAACCTTGAACGTCAGCTTTGGATAACACCCCCCCCCCCCCCNTGTGTGTGTGTGTGTGTGTGTGTGTGTGTGTGTGTGTGTGTGTGTGTGTGTATGTGTGTGTGTGAGAGAGAGAGTTTTCGACCCTATTTACTAATGGAAGGCTCTGAGGCCCCCAAGTCTCTATACATTTTTAATGATGTCAAATTGTCATTTCGTTCTGCTGTTTGATGTTCAAAGGAAAAAAAAGATCTTTGCACCAAACACAAATGTCATAAATAAAGACACAATAAAGAACAAAAAAACATGGTTGTCCTACACTTAGATTGTTGAGATTCATTAAATGATATTTGGAAAAATATGGCAACATTAAAACATTCATCGCATTGTTTTCACTTTAATTTCATTTCAGAAACACATTTTATGGACATAAATGGCATTCTAACAGCATGCTGCTGAATTCATATAATTTTGCTGTGGTCTAGTATCTTAGGAAGGGAATTTATTCTTAATATAAATGTTGACATGTTAATGACAATATATACCCAAATGAGAAAATCAGAAAACATAGTCTGTGTAAAGCCAAGTTTCAGTACAGACACATATGGTATTGCTTGTTATTATAGTGATTCGCATCCATCACATTCACATATATCACACAAATGGTCTTTTTGTTTAGGAAATCCAAAACCATCAGTACACCACATATTATTTTTGCTGTTTCAGACTCCTTGGCCTCCAGTTTGTTATATTTCACTAAAATTTTACGTGTTTAACATTGATTAAAAAAATTGTTAGTAAGCAATTTTTCTTACAATTTTTAATTTTTTTGTCACCAATTAGTTTGAGTGAATAATTACACTGGCAATTGGAAAACCATTGATATAAAATAGTTGATATAAAAACATTCACCCTCCAACTACTTCGATGTTCACCATTTACTTTGCTGGAATGACCTGATGACACTTATTGCTATGGAGTGGCATATGTGGTGACCATACATCTTATGCCAGTTGATTACATATTCAGATTACCTCAATCTGGTGTAGGTGATGGCTCTGATTGGGGGAGATGGCTCTGGTTGGGGTGGTGTCTCTGGTTAAGGTTTTAAGCAACTGATGTATGTGTCAGAATGCGATCAAGATTGTGTTACCTGACCTTTGCTGCTGGAAGAACATCACACTACTTTCTGCTTTAGGATAAAATGATTTGCAAATTAGTTGTACAACATAACTGTGTGGGCACCCACGCGGGCACCCATACAGTTATACACAACTATTGTACACATGCTCAACATAAACACATAAGCATGTGCACACAGACGGATGCGCACGCCACCCCTAAAAATGAGTGTTTCCGTTGGTGAGAAAGACAGGAGGCCGGCAACTCACAATCAGAGTGACAGACTGCATTGTCCGAGCGAGCTTTGGTGGTTGTAACAAGCATCAGGACATTAGAGCAAACAAAAGCAGGATTGGCAGTGTCATCAATCAATTGCCTGACAGTTGACTTCAGTTTGTTTGTCCCACACTCTGCATAATAAGCGATTGGATCTCAGCTAATTAGATATTGGGTAATCAATCATTGCCAACAAGGCACTTGGCTGGCTGAGGGGACTATCCCTTTGCGTGTGGCTGTTGTCATGAAATAAATTAGAAATAAAAATTATTTAGTGGCAGCCAAAAGGTAATTCCCACCAGTGAGCTGTCCAACGGCTGCCTTTGTGCGGAAGAGACACATGGAGAGAGGGAGGAGGGGGGTCTCATGTCCTAACCAATTACTGAAATATTCATTTGAGGAATTTACATAATAAATGAAGCAATGAAATATTGATGTATTTGCTTGGAATGATGTTTTAGTCTGCATAAACATACATCTGACAGTGTGTCCACATGGAGGCAAACATTTTTCATATACAGTAACAAAACTAATACATGAAATTTGTAGAATTTCATAGTTTGAAGCTGATGTACCATGCAAATTAAAATTTAAGATGTGTTGAATGAAAAGAATGTGTCTTTTCATAATCTCCAACTAGATCATAGGTTTGAAGTCAAAAGTGGCTCTCTTTCGTGTTTTTGTGTTGATCTAAATCAAATCGTTTCAGAATGGAGCATATGACATGATATCTAGCCTTCTCAGTCCCTCACACCTTCAAAATCACATTTGAAACCCTACTGAGAGCAAACTTCACTGAGAAACACACACAGCATTTGTTGTGTCACAGTTTTTTCACACATTCTCTCTTCATCCTGTCAAAATGTCTCCCTCACGCCTTCTCTTTTTTTGAGCCTCACTGGAGAGGTATTGCGTTTGCTCCTCATGGTGGCCGCTGTAAGATGCACAATGTGTGTCTCCGCTAACATTGCAAGGACAGAAAACATGTGGTTGGGGAAATCATAAGACATGACAGATATATAGAAAGAGGCGGAAGAGAGCGAGAAGGAAGGGATGGGAAGATTGAAGAGGAGGGAGCAAAAACAAATACGTGACAAAAAGTACAGGCAAAAGAAAGGAGAGTCAGAAGTTAGGAGCAAGAGAGAAAGAGAGAGAAAAAAAAGAGAGAGGTGGAAGCACTCTTTTATTTATTTATTTTTACACAAAGTCAGGATGTAAGTAAGTAAAGCAGCCAGCTGGGCCTCAGTCTCTCGGCAGTGTGTCGGATCCTGTCACCGCCACTGCCATCGAGACAGCTACAAGTTTACAACAGCTGCCGACTAATGTTTGATCAGTGATAAAATATGCCGGGGTGACAACACCATGCTGCCCATGCATTTGTGGAGGCCTTGCGCATTAAAAATTCAGTGCCTGGTGAGTAGAGGGTCCTGATGGTCTCCGTGCTGCTGCAGCTCCCTCCCCGCTCTCCCTCCCCAAAGGTACAGCCAGGGATGGAGACAACTTCACAAGATGTCAGAAACCATCTCTGCTTTGTGCTCAGCAGGCGAGACTTTCTCAGAGCAAACCTGCCCTCACGTCAGCTTTCGCACCGGAGGACCACGGCTGAGACCTTCAGTGCCACACAAGCAGAGAAGAGAAGAATTCAACAGAGGCGAAGGAAACAGCAGACGACTCTGATGGTGGACAAATAAAAATAAAGCTGTCAAACATGCGTGACATGTTACTGTACTCACGTGATAAAATGTCTACAAGATCAAAATCACTTAAGTGAAAAGAGCAAAGGAAAACCATTTTGAATGTTTTATGTACTTCTCAAATGTTGTTTCCTCATGATCACCAAGTAATTATTGTAACTAAATTTGTATTGTTTTCTTGTGATCATGAAGTAGTTGCATAATCATGAGATAACATTTTGATGTTTCCAATGAGAAAATATTGATAAAACATTTATTCTATGACCACTATCATGCCATTTTGACCGTTTATGGAATAATAATTTATAAGACTACATACTTTTTAGTTTTTATTTTTCAAAAAGTAATCCAGGGATTTATTTTTATTTTGAATATAAAATGTGTGAAATTTGGATGGAAAATTAATAACAGAAAAAAAATCCCAGGTGAAAATTGGTTTATAAAATCCTAATTTGCAGCATAAACACGCAGAAATTACTTAGAAATTACTTACTTTGAGGAATCCTATTATAAAATTAACTCATTTACTTTTTCTTTTTTTAGTTTTTCTTCACTTTCTATTACATAAAGCTGTCTGATATAAAATCCAAGGGAAAATTGGTTTAGTTTAGTAAAAATGAAAAAAAAAAATTAGTCTTGAAGATGTTTTATGTTGAGACACGGAATAGTAAAGATAACACTACTTTAATCTTGTCATACAGTATTAACTTTATTCATCCTGACTGGCCTCTGTAGCCTACAATTAAAAAGCTTTAAAACTGAAATATAGCAAAACTTGACATTTTATGACATTGTTAATATGTAAGGTTGGTAAATGAAGCTTGATCATTGACTATGATCAATCTTCTATCCTTTATTTTATGAGGCATTTCCAGCTGTCTGCTTGTCTGTTTGTTCGAGGTGAAGCCTGCAACGTGGGCATACCAAGGAGAGTCTCCTGCTAAATGTCAACTGTCAGAGAATCGAGGCTTCCTCATCAATCGCCCTGCCATGGGGGAGAGAGAGAGAGAGAGAGAGAGAGAGACAAGGTCTCTCTCTCTTCCCCTGTGACAAGGTCCTCTGATAGTTTTTTGCAGACACTCTGAGCAGTAGGTTATGATTGCCAGAGTGCATTAGAGGCCCTGTGTGTAATTTGACATCTCAATATTGAAATAGTAATGCATCCTCACACAGCATAAATTACTGCCGAGTAATTGGATTCCAGACATGCGTTACGGGGAACCGAGATGTCCTTGCTGGCTTGATAGTGCTGTGTCATGGTAGCAGGAAAGACAGCAACATGGATGTCAAAAGGAAGAAGATGAAGTTATATGTAGGTTAGAATGAATGATGGAAATTATTCACACACGTTAATCGCTCGTGTAGCCATTTTTATGACTTTCCAAAAGTCTGGTAAGCAGCGTTGCAGTACACTTAGAGCAACATTCAACACACACAACTCCCCTTCCCACGCACACAAATACACACCTATGCAGTGCTCACAGCACATCCCCAGCTCTTTTGTTCCTCCTTGTTCAGTTGTGGCTTCTTGCCCACCTAAATAATTCAGTTGTAGTGAGAATCAGCATATCTTACAGCATACTTAACATGCCAAAAAGAGCAACAGACAAGGGACAGGAGGCCTGCTTCAATTAGGTCTTTTGTTACAGACAATAGGGCGACAAATTCATTTTGTTACAGTGCCTGCTGCATTATGAGCCATCAGTTTTGTACCTGGTTCTTCTCTGCGCCCTCTCTCCCCTCCTCTCCTGTGTTTTTGTTTCCCTAATGCTGTTGACGTCTGTGCCCACTCCCTTTCCCTGCCTCATTTTATCATTACACCGTGAGCCCCAGGTATCTCGTGTGTGTGTACGTGCGTGTATGTGTGTCCTTTGGTGTCGTGTTACCGGAGATCAAGTGACAGTGGAGCCTCGAAAAGAGTCGGCTATTCTTCAGGGTCACTGAGATACTGCCGACTAATTGGATGAGGTGTAAGTCAAGCCAACAGGCCTCAGACTTTGATCTGGGCAGAGAGAGAGAGAGAGAGAGAGAGAGAGAGAGACTTGTTTGTTTCAAACACCCCACCTCCACCTGNAGAGAGAGAGAGAGAGAGAGAGAGAGAGAGACTTGTTTGTTTCAAACACCCCACCTCCACCTGTTCAAATACACGCACGCACACACAAACGGTTTCAGTCAGTGCGTAACGTTCAAATTCCACTTCGTTTACGCTGCTTCATTAATTTTGCATCCAGTTCTTTGGTTTCCTTTTGTTTGGCTACTTGCTTTTCATTTGCTCCTTCTTGTTTGTTTGCTGTTTCAGTTTATACAGGAAATGTAGAAGGTAACTGACCAAAGCCTGTTCATTTTAGTCCAAAACCTCCTGTCAGCATCAAAATAAAAATTGCCAACATAGAAAAATAAAATTTTAAATTGTGACATCAGTACTGGTTAATGAGTTGCACAGTTAGAACGAGAACAGTGTTTTTTTTTTTTTTTTTTTTGTTTTTTTTTTACTGTACTTTAATATGTAGCATTAAAGGTGTCATTGTTAACTCTAATGTTGAAGTTTAAGGGTTTCTTTCTGTTCTTTCTTCTACTGTTTTATTATGTATTTACTACATATCGGTTCCGTATCCCTGATGAGGTAAATAGATAAAATAGGTTGACAGATTGACAGGTTGACAGTAGGTTTTTATTTTTTAAGTGCCAGTAAGAAACTAAAAAAAAATTAAAGAATATGCAGTGATCAATTGAAATTCCAAAATGTACACTCAACAGTGACAACAACGCTTTAGAATACATTATTACATGACATTACTTGAAGGTTTAATCATTTCTGAGGAAAAGTAATTAATACTTTGCCGCTTTTTCTCTCTTCTGTAGAGTTCTATCTTATCCTTTAGTGATAAGATATAACTCTATGGAAGATAGCAAAAGGGGAAAAGTAATCTATGAATAGCACTGACGTTTATAGTGAATACGAGTTAACAGTGTACACTAAAAGGAATCTGGCTTTTAACCAAATCACCACCCAGCTAATGACTTTCTTTTGCAAACATTTTCATTTTAATTGATGTAACATAAACATAACATGTAACATAAAACAACAGAGACTGAAATTGGCATGTTTTACAGATTTTTAGCATGATTGTAGAAGACGATGCCTCAAAGTTCTGTAGCTGGTACAATTAAGGACAGTGAAACCAATTCATGCTATTTTTTTTCTGTAGTATGGAGTAAACTGTTCACAGATTTATTACTAACACTAAGAAAAACTCACTTCTTCACATCTTTCAATAAGAGAAAGTGCGACTGAAAGAGGGTTAGAGAAGAAAAAAAACAATGAAGGGGTAGGGTTGGAGGGGCACATGGGGTGAAGTTACAGCAACAGCTGGTGTGTCTTGGGATGCTGGCCATGGTGTCGATTCTCTTTCTTTCACTCACTCTCTCTTTCACTTCCTGCTCACTCTCATTTAAACCTACATTTCTTCATTTTCTCTCTCTTTTTCTCCGTGCATTCATATATACATACTTCCTTTTATATGTCTCAGCCTGGTTCAGTTCTCTTTGTTAGGCAGAGAAACTCCTTCTGTACTAGTTATGAATAGACCTTCCACACCATCAGCTGTGGAAACCATCAGGGCCCACTCATTTAGACAGTGCAATCAATTCCTGTGATGAATGAAGAGGACTGAGAAAAAAGACTAATAATATGCAAACGATACTGTAAAGGTTTGATATATAGACGTGACCTTTTCAGAGTTATTTTTGTGATGGTCAATTGTTTTTGTGATAGAGAAAGATAGGAGACGGAATGGATACAAAAGATTACATGGTTCAGTCTGAGCTAATACATAGAGAATTTGCTTGTTATATAACTAAAACAGCAGCTGATAGCGAGTTTGTTTATGGATATGTCGAGGAATCAATACACGGTTTACCCATAAATATAAGACAACTGCATCAAAACTAAGATATAATTATATATATATATATAGTGTGTGTGTTTGTGTGTGTGTGTGTGTGTGCGCGCCATCAAATGTCACCACAGGACATGCCAAAACATAATTATTATATGAGCACATTGTAATCCATGATATCGTGTGCTCTATTCACCATGTTGAAGTGTCTGAGCCTTAATGTTTTCAAATGGTGAAATCACACGGAGGCCATTGTATGTTGTAACATAGACCGACATGTCCCACATTGTTAAAATAATCCTTTTAAAATGTGTGAAATAATTTAGTTCTTATAATCCCTAAAATCCCCACTCTGTATTATGGGGTATGAAATGAGTGGAAAATGACTATTTACACAAGAAAAGACTGAATTTAATAGATCATTAAGGGTTTTTCACTGCAAGGGTAATTTGACATGCAATTTGCAGTATAAATGGCTATTAAAAAATAAAAAGAAATGGCTCTGTAGGCTTCTAATCTGTCTCTAATAACTCATCTCGCCTCCCTGCTTTATTAGAAGTGGTATGTTCTGCCTCTTTATTCACAGTGGGCTGTAATCTCGAGTGGATAGCACAATCATTGGAGTGGCTGTGAAAATGTGGGGACTTTTTGATTTTGAGTGCTGTTTATTAGCTTGAAGCATCTGGGCAAAGATCTTGTGATTAATTGGGGTGAGCCGCCCTCTATATAACGAGGTCAGCCCTCACCAAGCCTTCTCCACTCTTTCCATTTACATCAATTAGACCTAAGAGGGGCAGAGCTGCGCCTTGGGCCGACATGTGCACGTTTGTGAGAGCGAAAGTGTGTCTTTGAGAGAGCAAGAGAAAGAGAGAGAGAGAGAGAGAGAGAGAGAGAGTTNAGTGTGTCTTTGAGAGAGCAAGAGAAAGAGAGAGAGAGAGAGAGAGAGAGAGAGAGTTCATATATGTTGCTGCAGACACTGGTGGTATAAATATAGCTCAGAGATGAGATTGGTCTCTAATGAATTTAATGCAAATGAGACTTTTTGTCATGTTTCCGTGTCACTTTAGCCCCTTTACTTTAGATATCACTGCAGCCAATTAGAAATCCAACATGTCGCTGCAGAAAGAGAAAAGAGGGGACAGTGTTTAATCTGATTGGAATGCAGAACTCATGTCGAAATTGTTAAGCAGATTCATGCAATTTTGATTTGTCAGTGCTTGTTCGTCATATTGTATGAACATTCTTTTTCTTTTTATGCATTTAACTTTTTTATTGTCTTTGGCGGACCTACTTAATATGCATTACTGCACTTATTAGAATATGCTGAAAATCAGAAGTGTCAAACCATCCTCTGGCTTTGTTGCTTGGTCCCTGATTAACTTTATCTTCATTAGTGAATTACATTAGTGATTATATTTTCATCACCTCAGCGTCCCCTTCTGAGCCAATGTAATATGGCGACCCACCCACCCACTCACTCACATTATGAATGTTATTAGAGCCACACACACACACACATCGCACCCACACATACTGATGCTTTCCAGATACTCCATATACAGTAGAGGGCGTTTTCTATTATTTCAGACAGAGGGCGGCCTTGTGTCAGCTACACCTCCTCTCTCTCTCTCTCTCTCTCTCTCTCTCTCTCTCTCTCTCTCTCTCCCCCCCTTGGTCCCTCTCTTTCTCACTATGTTCAAAGCTTCCTTCTTATCTGTTCAATCAAATACATGAGATGTTTTGTTTCATGAAAATTTTTACTTTGTCATTTTTATTTGATCGTTTTCAGTGTAAAATCCTTTCCTGGATTTTACACTTTTTGTTGTCTTTTTCACATCAAAAGACATTTAAGAGCTAAACTGTGTTATCATGTCCAAGTTTGATCTGTTGAACAGCAAAAAAAGTGCAGGCTGCAGTGGGCACTGTTACAGTCATGTGGTCCAAATGTAGGATGGGACACTCTCACCATGGCTACTTTTACATATTTGAAGCCTTAATTGGTCATAATATGTGTGTAAGAAAAGGAAGGGAAAAACAAAAGAGAAATGGGGGAAAAATATGGCTGACCACAGTTTTTCTCCACCATCAGATAGGGAGACAATACGTGGATGAACACATGTTTTCAACTGTAGATTATGACAGAGCACTGTTATTTCCTGTACGAATACACTTTCAATTTCCTGCCCAGCACTTTAGTTTTATTACATTGATAATGCGATACCATCGACTGTAGCCATGGGGACGAAGCAACAGTGCTTACAATAGAAGGGAGAGATAAGAAAAATGATGTGAACGAGAATAAAAAGAGGATAGGATAGTCCTCAAACAATCAGGTCCTGACAGAAGTCTGCTTCAGCTCAGGATGATCATAATTACAATTGAGCTATTAGTTACAAAGGGCCATGTTATAGGGAACACCATTTTTCCAATTATCATTCTTTCGTGTTTTTCAAGGGGTTTTGATGAGATTTCCTTTGTGGACTTCATTCCGTACATTTGTGTAGGCTTAGTGAGGAGTAGCTCTGCATTGAGAGTGGCCGTTAAGGGACGTGTTAGATCACATCTGCTTCATCACTTGTGAAGAATATGAATATGATTTGATATTGTTCACTGTCATGTCCTGATTGTCCAGAACCATAAAATCTGCATCTTGTGAAGAGTGTATTCAAGACTTGTGGAGACTTTGGATTTAGTCTACATATCTTAAAAAAAATAATGCAAAAACAAAAGAAAAATTATGGAAATGTTGCATGTGTGTGTCTGTGCTGCATGCGTGCAAGAGTGAGATGTGTGTCAACTTGTTTAAATAATTTTTATTTGCAGTGTGTATGTGTGCACAGTTATGTGTGTATATGAACAGAAAACAAACATCCATCTGTCTTTTACTCATGTCCCTTTAGGCTACAGAGGTCCACAAACCGATTTCCTAGCGTTGCTGCAAATTTCTAGCCAGGTCCTGATCCCCACTTAGACCAATTGGAGTCAATTTGTTATTGCAAATATAAATTTGGTAACTTGTAATATCCAGTGAGCCATGCAGGCGAGGCCACTGGCAGAGGCCAATACTATTTTCACTTCTGACCCCTCGTTGAGGCAAGTCTTTGTTAGCTTAGGCATTCAGCTGCCAATCACAGCAGAGTTTTTCATTAAATTCACTTGAGAAACTCCCCAGGTCCCAACTGGGCAGGAACCACCATAAGACAAGAATTCATGGGATAGGGGATTCTTCACAAAGTAAATAAGGAAGAAATGCTAACCTGGTTCTCCCTACTGTGTTTAAAAATGCCCATTGCTACTTCAACTTTGTATGTCCTGCACATATGACCATTTTAATACAACATTTTAAATGAAATACTGAATTGAATTTGCTTATAGGAAAAGTGATTAAACTGTTACCATAACCATAATATATGTTGAAAACATTGCGCATCTTTCAATATCAGTGAGCGCCTTCTAATGTTTCTGTAAACATCCATTACTGAGTATTTCTGTGAAATATTAAAGCTCCCCACGGTAGAATCATAAGTAATTTTATAATTAGAAGAAATATGGTGTATGTGATTCATATGCATGCACATGTGTGTGTGTGTGTGTGTGTGTGTGTGTGAGTGTGAGTGGGGACAAGAGGTAGGAGTGGGCATTAGAACTGTAAGTACTTGCTTGACTCTTTGGCCTGAGGCAGCACACACACACACACGAACACACACACACACACACACACACACACACACACACTTCTTTGGCTTAGTGTGATTTCCCCCTNGAACACACACACACACACACACACACACACACACACACACTTCTTTGGCTTAGTGTGATTTCCCCCTGAAGCAGTTGACATTTCCCCCAGAAGGATAATTGAAGAATAACATTTGTGTTACAATTTAACATGACCCCTGCATTTGGAAGCCCTTTCATTTTACCGAGCTGAAGATGGCTGCTGACACCCACTTTCACAGGGATGTGTGTGAGTGTGTGTGTGTGTGTGTGTGTGCGTGCATGCGTGCGTCTGTGTGTGCTTGTGTGTTCATGTGTCTGTGTGCATGTCTATTTTTGTGTGTTTCACATATGTTCACTTGTTCACGTGTATCTGTTTGCATGCTTATGTACTTTTGGGTGTGGGGTATGGGATATATTAAGTGTGTGTGTGTGTGCGCGTGTGAGTATCAGCCAACATATGGAAGGTGGATGGATGGCTTCAGGCTCATTGATGGGGTATTGTTGATGTTGAAGGAAAGAAAGGGAAAAGAGCTTATTATTACAATAGCAGAGTCAATGTCAAGAGAAGCTGCACTGACCTTTTCAAGTCTTTGCCTAGCAACTATTAAGAAAAATGTATCAAGGAGGGGGATGGTGTGTGTGTGAATATGTGTGTGTCTACGTGCCACTGCGTGCACATTGGGATGTGTGTGTGTGTGTAAGACTCAGAGGTAGTGACACGGAGCAGCCGCTAAAAGCTGAGGTTAATGGATTGACTGTTACCTGTTCGGGAGGCTAAGCATTAGCTCACACACGAGGGGAATCATCAGCCATTGCTGGAGGAGCATCGGCGTTTCTGCTGCGAGGCAAAATTAACAGAGCTGCCACTTGTTTGCTTTAGGAAATTTGGAGGGTTTATCTCAGTCAAGGATACAAGGTCGAAATGCAGTCTTTAGTCACTACCTCACAGTGATGGCTTTATCCTGGGCTGGTGGGTGGCATGTGCACAATGGACATAATCCAGAGAAATATTTGTGCTATTGATCAGAACTCATTTACCTCTCATATTCGCAGGTTTCAGCTGAAATCTGCCAGTTATCATGTGATTAAATTATAATAAAAATGACAGTTGAGTTGCAGTTGTAAATTTGTTCCATTTCAATGTTGGGTTGCAATGAAAAGGATATCCATCAGCCAGGTAATACTTAAAAGTAATATATTTTTTTAAAGTAACTGTTAAAATCAATTAATCAATCAATCAATAAATCAGTCCATAAATCTGTCTGTCTGTCTGTCTGTCTGTCTGTCTGNTTTTTTTTTTTTTTTTTTTTTTTTTTTTTTTTTTTTTTTTTTTTTGGTTTTTAACTGTGGCCTGACCATATTATTTGCATTTGTATAAAATAGCATATTTTCTTTAAGGAAACTCCAATGCTTTAGTTTGAAAGTAGCACTTCTTCTTTGACTGTGTCTTGATTCCACGTTGCTATCATTCCTCTTCATCAGAGCAGCCAGGCTCACTGTTTCACACCAGCCAGCTGCACACCAACTGCCTGCTACTGATAAATGAGAGGATTACTGACTGGTACACTTTATTAAAAAGTAATAACAATTTTTGTTGGCACCCTTCACGTGGTAAGGACTGCCATGAATCACAGGATATTGGCTGTCTGTATCTGATGAATGCATCGTTTACCAGCCGAGGAGTTATTTAGTAGCGGCTATTAATTTAAATCACATTTATCTCCCCCTTCTCGCTTGGGATGGTGGAAACACAAGCTGCAGTGGAAGGAAAGCTGAGAGCTAAGAAATAGAGTTAACAGAATGGATATCAAGATGTTATATCATGGGAATTTCCTTAAATTTGATTCTTCTACTGTATAAGATAACGTTATCGCAGAAATATCACACAGTGTGTGACAACGTTGATTCCAAGCAGCATTGAGTATCTGCAGCTCTACTACTGACATGATGGTTTCTCTGTATGTCTATTTCCTTTATTTCATTTCATTATGAAACATTCTGGGACAATCAAGGGATATGTAGCATGATAATTACAACTGAAGATCGATAACTTAAATTAAGGTATCTCTTCTGTCCATTTCAGCTGGGTGCTGAATGAATTTGGCAGCTGCTAGCCTGTCGTGCAGCCGCCTCATCATCGTTAGAGTCAGTCTGGACCAAAGCAAACCACAGCGTGTTTGGATCTGATGGACAATAAAAGCCTGGCATGTTTTTGGAACATCAACGGCATAAAGATTGCCTTGATTTGGAATTATTTTGTTTCTTTTACATGTGTCATGCTACTAATTGGTGATATTTCCCAGTGCTTCCACAATCCAGCTTATTTATTATCATATTTAAGTCTGATAAGCTGAATTACTAGACATAGTAAGCCATGTCAGGCAGCTAGTTTGCTATCTTTGACATCCCTCACCCTGCAGACCATGTCATGGAACGTTGGTGGTCCCTCATTTCCTGTTTCCTGTAGGGTTTTGAAAGCTCTGCAAATATAGAAGGGGACTGTTTAAATACATAATGCCCTTATCCAGACATCAATTATTCAATACAATAACAATGTCTCAAGACTGCTTCAAGTATAATTTGCTCATAGCTATACATTAAACTGAGACAAGCTGAATTTTGGCAAAAAAATGTAGTTTTGTTTTTGCATTCCTATATTACTAATACAGAATACATAGCTGAAGGATCTGTATGAACGTTACAATTTTTATTCATGGCACACTAAACACTCACTGTTTGCTAATCACAGGCCTGTTCTGCCTTTTAGTTCTCTTTATGACAACTTCATTCAACGCAAATGATAATATCTGGCTTAATTGTAGCCCTAATTGCTTGTTCTTATAGTTTCTAAATCCTTCAGAATATTCACTGAATAATAAATTAGTTTCCTAGTTTACTGTACGGAGCACTTGAGTAAAGCTGACATTTTGAGCCCTGATTATCAGGCATATAGCCAATAATGTCTGGGTGTAAAAATGTAATGAAGCTGGCTTTTAGTGGAAATGACTTCTGTGTGACCTTAAAGCCGAGGGGCCAAAATTTGAATTACCAGCCTCGCTCAAAAACAAGTCCGAGCTCATATTGACCATAAGTCTGGGTTTTAACTAAATTAAATACGCAGATAGAAGCATTCAGGCTGGAAATGTATGCACCTACAGCCTGAGTATATACTACGTCATGTTTGCTTAACCTTCCTATGGACTTTAAAGGTGTGTCTGGTAATTGAAACATAACAGAATTAGGTTACAAATGTCTAACAGACTGTGTGTGTGTACAGTAGAAGCTCATACACCACTGAGCTTAGCACATGTTTTCATTTAATTAGTTTTTCATTTGGCTCTGAATGCCTTGTATCAATACAGACAAACAAGTTGGTGCGGTGGATTTTTTGTGTGTGTGTGTGTGTATGAGTTATGCCCAAAAATGTGTGCTCATTTTGATTTCTTGCTTCCTTCATTTGGAAAATATTGATAAGTAACATATTCCTGAATGGTAATCTTAGTCCAGAGATCTCTTGAATGTGCTTGAATTTTTCTTCTCTCCTCCCACAGAGAGACCAGAGTAAGTGTGTCAAAAGTGAAGCTCAAAGAAGTATGAAACTCTAAAAGCTCATGTACGACTGACTGCAAAGTGCTATTGATCTTTTTTTTTTTTTTTTTTTTAATCTTTGGCGTTAAAGAAGGATGCATCTCCACTGTCAACTCTTATTCCTTTGCATCTTTACTGCACACACACACATCAGCTCGATTCTCAAACCAGAGGCTTCCAAAAGATAATTTCAGGTTCTAAACTGTTTCTGCTGGATTCCAATGAGCTGCATGCTGCATTTTTTCCCTCAGTAACTGTTTGAAATATTCACATGGAACATTAACAAGTTGACAACCGTAAGCTGTAATGCTAAAAGGATATTTACTGTAGGTTGAAATCATTATCCCATGTATGGGTATTTTTCAAGCCACACAACAACAAACCTATTACTACTAAAAATCCACCTTTATTTCATTGTAACTTTGGAAAAGTTGACTTTCTGAGATACTGTTGGGGGGGGTTTGAACACTGTTGATATGTATCTCTATTTGCACTGCTCTCGCACTCTGTCTTGATGATTAATGTAAAACAGTTTGACAGAAGGCCAGGCCTCATGTCCCTCCTGGGCAATGAGCGATAATCTGCCAGCTCCAGGCAGCTCTGGAGCAGGAAGGGAAGCTGTGTAGGCCTCCCCCCCCCCTTTCCCAGGNCCCCCCCCCCCTTTCCCAGGTGAAGAGCCCCAGGGGCTGGAGTGTAGAGCCTGGAGGCTGCCCAGGTGTTCACAGTTATAACTGGCTGTCTTTCCCGGCTAGAGAGAGAATACCACAAAGTTCATTGAATTTAATGTTGCATTCACTGTCAGGTTGTGCTCTCAGCCTGTCAGGTTTGTCTGACTGACTGTCTTCCCCTCGCTCTCATTCTCTGACCTTTCACATGCACACAGTCAGACACTTCGTTTTGAAATAGTGTTTTACATGACATTTTCATAAGTTGCACTGCTGTGAAGTATTGGTGAGATTGTTTTGTGATGGATTCTTCCATTCTCACACCCTTGAAAAACACTTTGAGAACTTTCTATGCTCATGTGAGAAAATTTTGTGGCATCTTTTTATGAAATTTACTTCCCTTTCTTGCATTAACCAATTTTATCTGAGTTTTTAGCCGAGTTTTAAATTGACATTGAGCATAATACTGCTTTAGCTGTACCGTGAAGGAATGACAACTGGCAGAGAGGAAGCATAATTTCTAGGGCACAAAGCCGACACTAGATGGCTGCAGATAATGGAGAAAGCAGCTAATGATACACACATACTGTAGGCAGGGTGATGGAGAGAGAGAGAGAGAGGAGGAGGTGGGAATGCGAGGGAAGAAGGAGGAGGAGTAAATAAGGCAAAGGGAGGTTAAAGTGAAGGTAAAATGATCACATGAAAAGAGTAAGAAATATTGCTATTGCTTTATCATCTTTAATCAGTTATACAATTATGCCAGCCACGTCTTTGGCGATGCCAAACAAGCTAAATGTGTCATCATGTGTTGAACTAATGCAAATTATTATTACTATTATATAAGTAAGAATACTAATTATTAGTATTATGAGATTATTTATAAGTATTATTAATAAGAGAGATGGATAGGTGTTTGCATCTACCAGAAAAATGTCAATTTCAGTTCTCACAGCATTTGCATGGCCACAAATCAGACCCATTAGGGCAGCGGTTCAAATGAAAGATGTGAGCAAAAATATGGGCCAAAAATTGATTTGTGTCACATTTGATCAGTTTTAATCGATGCAGTTTTTTTAATAATACAATATTTAATAAGACATAAAATTTAAATCTTTAAATTAAATTAAATCTTGGGGGCTTTTGTGTTTTTATATCCTTGTTTCAGGTCATTGCATCTTACGCATTGTCTGATATTCAAGTTCTACAACATATGGATGTTGTATGTTGTATGGATGTTGTATGTATGTACTCTTTTATATTTTTGGTGTAATATCAAAACATTGGGTTGAAGGGAAAAAAACAGCTAAAGTTAAAAAGCAATTCACACCTGTGAGCAGCAATATTTCACATGAAAATGCAGTAATGTTTCTGCTCCAAAATGGGTGGTATACATCACTTTTGTCTATGAAAAGATGAAGCTATTTCACAATCAATAGAGCAGTCAGAATATATTTTACTGGGCGCATTACACTGCAAATGAATTGTAGAGCTTGGTGAAAGCCAATTGGATAGGTGATGGAATATCAGTGGGTGACTGTCTGACAATTGGTTATATTTCCAGAACATGTAGATTAATGTGTTCGCAGCGTGCCACATCTTGGGCATTCATTACACACATGTACACTCGCTCACATGCACGCACGCACACATACACAAATGCTTGCACTTCATTTTAAACCATTCAACACCCAAAGAATGCTGTAGCAGCATGGATAACAAGAGTCATTGATTATCTCTAAAAGGCGAGAGGAGGATCATAATCTCACAAGTGGGGGAAGTCTTGAATATAGTTTAAATATGTTCTCAGCACCTCTGAAATATTTATCACTTTTGAAATGCAATTGGTGTGTTTGCCTGGAGTTTATAGCATTTTCCTTTGCTGCTGCGGAGGGAATAAATGGGAAAGGGGGAATATAAAGGATAAGTCTTTATCGGGATTGGCTCAGACAGGCTTATTAAGAGCTGCTATGGTATGTACAGTACTAGAGACTCTTGTCTAGAGAGCAGATCACAGCATTAATATCAGTGGAGAGATTGGTCTTATAAATTGTAGGATATGAGTAATATAATATATTTCCATGGCTTTGGGACTTCCCTTTTATTTATGCGATGTGATTTCTGGAGAACTATCTCCATTATTGAGATAAAGAGGCTGGTTAAAGTGTAGATTTGCTCTAGGAAAACCACACTGTTACTGTATCCTTCACACATTTGCAAGGAGTAAGAAAAATTTAGCCAGACTACCAGCCAACACAAGTCATTTGAGCTTATTATTTAGATGAATTGAGTATGAACCCTGCTGTGTTAAGTCATTTTCAATCCTATAGTACTTTTACTCTGCTCAGAATCAATGAGAAAGTTGTTAATGCATTTACTCTTGGTTTGGTTTGGTTTCACATTGAAAGTTTCAGCAAACGGAAATATATCAATAAATGCCCTGTGACAGCGCCTTGCTCTACCCATTGGTCAGAAATTTCTGTGGGCGAGAGTGAGAAAAATCTTGTAGGTCAGTAAAGTGGCCTAAGGACAGAATTGGCATTTGTTCATCGTTTTAATAATTATTTGGGCCACTTACCAAGTAAAAGAGAATACTGAATTTCAATGCACTTCAAGACGAAAAACCACATATTGCTTCACGGCTTAAGACAATGGAGAGCATATTGAGTATGTATAGCACCATGCTAACCTTCAACATATTAATCCAAAGACTCATCAGGTATGTGTGGTATGGTACATAAGGATCTTTTCACATCTCTTTCATTTGCTATGGGTAAAGATGGAGTTTACCATATGTTAATTAACCACATGCAGTTCTCTTTGGTTCTACTTTAGGAGATCCATAGATCTTCTTGGGGTTGATTCAGGATGAGTTTCGAATCATGTTCACACAAAGGGCTCCAGAGTTTGTTTTGCAGTGGACTGAGATCACGTCTTTAAAGGGTCTTTGTGCGTTTTGTATGATTGCTGTGTTCACATCAGCTTTCATGAGTTGCAAAAATTTATGGAAACATGTTTCCTTCTTAATTTCAAACTAAACTCTATCAATATGTGCACCTGGTATCTGCAATCACAACACAACCAAGGTGTTCAGAAACCTGTAACTGAAATTATCCAACCAGATGAGTAAAGCTATCAGTAACTACGGAAATTCATTTTTAGGCATATCGTCACACTCGGTGATAAATAATCTGCTTCCTTTTGTAAATAAGAAACTGATGCCTGATACTCAGAATAGTAAATTTCAGGTACGTATGCCTTAAAAAAAAAAAAAATCATCTTCCTCACTTCACAGGCCTGTATGCATGGCATGAGTCATGAGCGACCTCATCTTAGATACTTGGGTTCACTCACCCATGTAATCAGAAACCCAGCAAGGTACCCCCACACGTACATATGTATGCAGAAACTCACATGCCTGAACAAACAGATAATACATTTACTCACACACATGCAAACACATGCACACACAAGCAACTTGCTTCTTCTATCATTGTGAAGCTCAAACATTTAATTCTAACCCAGTTTTCTTACCCCAAAATTTTAAAAATTAACTTCACACTAACAGTTTACCTAATCCTAAATTAAGAATACACCAAATGTTAAAGGAAGAGAGTTCTATTTTTATTTTGACCATCATTCCCATGAGTTATGATATTTTACACTAGCTTCATGAGGCAACAACATGGCCCGTCAGTTTGAAATGTCCCTTTTAACCCAGTTATTATCTAAACCGGATTATTTTTGAAGAGAAATCAAAGGTAAACATAAAGTTACTGCCCAAACAGTCCTTTCTAAATATCCATCAGAATTTGCTGAGCCACTGCAGATCTGTCATACTTACCATTGCTACTGTAACAAAGCCATGCAATGATCTTCACAGATTTTTTGAGTGCATTCAATTTGGGTTCACTTTCAAATAACTGCTTTAGAAAAGTGGGTTAAACTAGGGATGTGTTTAAAATCTGTGTGATTGTCTGGCTCACTTGTGGCTTATCCTCGTGCACTCTCTGTTTTCCCCAGATGGCAGAAATTGGTGAGTAAAAAGTTATGATGGCCAAGATAACAAGAACCAGTTTGTGAAAAGTTGTATTATCCTTTAACACTAAACTTTACTTTAAATCTCCAGTAATAAACACAACCTTAGCCCAAAATGCCACTTCAGTTCAAGTAAAATGTAACAGCCTGATCCTGTTGTAATTTTAACACCGAATGTTAATACTTGACCTTCCCATAACTGCAAACACAACCAAAACTTTAGCCCAGAAACAATAATTTGGTCAAAACAAGAATTAACACAAATGTCCTCACATTGCAGTTTTTACTGATATTACCATGAATCTGATGACATGGTCCTTAGAACATGCTCCACTGCTGCATTTGCTGTGTTGCTGTTAGTCTGGCATTAAAAAAAAAGAATCATAAATGTAACTGAAATTCACCTGAGCCATCACACACTTCCTGCCACATACACACATATACACACACAATTGATAGCCGATGATGACTTTCTCGAGAAGCATCTCCCTGACGTGAACAAGAAAATGTATCTGTTTGAAAGAGATACTGGCTCCTTCTCAATTAGCTCCACTACTCATCTTCTGCTATTGAATTTTTGATCTCTTTTTCTATACATTTTCACTATTCACCCCATTACATTTCAGTATGGTAATTGGATTTGATACAGAGTGGGCCATAATGCTAAACCACCTTGTGGAAGAATCTTGATTGTTGAGATCTTAAGTGTCTCATTCCCAAATGCAGCTGTATATTCCACTTCTCTTTGAAAGTAGGAAGTTGTTGTATGCCAGAAAAGCAATTTTGGCAGGAATTTAGGTTGACATCTCGTCACCGTTTCCAGCATGCAGCAAGCAATCTCTCCTTCTGTACTGGAACAGCTGGATTCCAACCCTTTTGTCAGAAAACATGTGCCCTGCAGGGTTGCCCTTGAAGAAAAAACTGAATCCATTCCAAGTCCAGAGCACAGAAACAAAACACAGCTATGGCATTTTAATAGAGTATTTGTTTCATTAGATTTTATAGAAAGGAGAGTGACAAGAAAAAGGGAACTGAGAAATCTTTAAGGTCTCCATACCTTAAATATCCCATAAATCATGTTGTCTTAGAGCTGTAAATGACATTGCATGCAAGCCAACTTCTTACAGAACAAAGGAGCCATTTTTTTCTGCAGCTCATTATCAAATTTACAATAGAAGATGAACAAATTCAAATTGGCTGACACACATGCCCTTTGAGGGCAGGCTAACAATCTACATACAATAGCTCTCCATAAGTTAAATTAGATTCTCCCTGAATAGGAATTTGATGCTTATTTCAGAACTTCAGAGGCATGTTCATTACATCGGCAAACAACATCCAGCAATGAGTGATCTGACATCGACGGGCTTTGTTGTTTCAAAAATGCAAATACTCTCAGTGTAGGATGGGTGCAAAAACAGAGACAACACGCATCCCTCCTTTCAGTCCAAATTAAGGAGAAGGCAAAGAAAAGTGGTTCCATTGGGACATTATCTTTTTCTCTGAGATTATCTGGGTAAAGAAATTACGAGTAGCTGATTTTAGACTGAAATAAACAGAATTATGAAGAGACTGTATGTGGGTGATACATCAATGCATCATTAAGCTTCACAAACAAAGTTTTAGTGATTAATTACTATATTTGAATTTCTATAATTTGTTTCAGGAATATTGAGACTTTCTCTCAAACAGCCACTCTATGGAAAATAGCAGTGCTTCTCAGCTATACAATGAAGAATGAAGAAACAAAAGAAAATTGAAGAGGAGAAATTTCTCTTAGTTGAGAAATGTGTGGATTTTGCTGAAACTGCTGACATTTTACATTTACAAGTCAAGAACTAGAGGCCATATGTGAACTCACTATTAATATTTTACTGATTAGTTTTGAAATATTAAAAACATTAATGCTGATGATACAGCTGTTGCTCTCTGCACTCCCCAACACACTATTTTATGTACAGTATATATAACTGCTGGAAATACTTTGATATGACACCATATTCTTGATATGACATCATATTCTATATTTTGCTGTTAATCAGCGATAAGAAAAAAAAATGTACTGTCAAACCTCAAAGTGTTCCTTGAGTGCAGAGCTAATAGCCTTTTTTAATACTGTTAGATTGTTTTTCAATGGATTTTTTTCATTTGCCATAGGTCCAAAGGCCATATTGTTTCTGTTGTATTTTTTCAAGTTTATCTATGTTTAAAAGTTACTTTCATCATGATGGCAGATTTACGTGTCTGGTATTCAGGCAGAAATAATACTGCTGACAACAATGTATTTTTCTGCTGGTGTTGGAAGTAGGGCTCCTCTAGGGTTGGCCTGGGGCCTGAGGACCAAAGAACAGGACAGGAAGTCCCTTGTTACAGTGCTGGTAACATCTTCATGGTTCATGACGTCTGAGCAAAACAGTCAGAATACAGTTTGTTCTGGTTATCGTTATCTGTGAATGTAACAAAACTTCTTCCAGAAATGATTTGCGAGCTTTTTTCATAATTGGAATTGTAGGTTAGTTATATCTCTGCATGCATGCTCATAAATCTGTGGATGTCTGTTTAATTCAAATTAAATTTCATAGTTAAATGTTATTTAAAGGAATAATATCTAAACTAGTGTTTAGTTACATAAAACCACTGCCACCATATGCATTTTTATTCACTCATGTTGTCATTTCCTTAATGGGCTCTTCATAGGCACGCACCTTTTTTTTTTTTTTTNCTTTTTTTTTTTTTTCTTCACACTTGGCTACCTAAAGTGATAGAGAAAAAGACTCCACCAATTCATCATCATGGGCCTTCTATCATGCCCTGAGGCATAATAATAAGCTATGCATATGACCTGTGTTAATTAATGATATATATTCTTTAATATTAACATGCTATGTTCAAGGTAAACGAGGATCAGAGTTAATTTAATTAAGTGCACGGCTTCACGTTCCTCTGGTTATGTTTCAGTGGTTTCATCTAATTTGGGGTTACTCATCACCATTATTTCTTACCACCTCTGTGCTCTGCCATCATTACTGAAATATTATGCTAATTACCATAAATACGTCTAATGGAAGGAGATATTGGAATCCATTGCCCAATGAAACCTTACCTGGAGAACGTGGAGTTCATTGTTATAATATTCACTTATCCTCAGAGGTTATACTGATCATTTTTATTTATAAATTTGCACAAAAAAGAGAAAAATCAATGAAGACAACAGAAAAAATATTAAAAGTAACATAAAAGTTCTACTAATTGAAACCAGTGTTATATGACACAATGTGCAGGAGAGGCCAAAAAACTAAAACAAAAAAAAAACAACCTATAACAGTTTATCTAGAAAGGAGTTAGAAAAACTGAGATGAATAAATACATACTAAATCAAGTAGACTATACTTAAAACAAAGTAGGCTATGGTAAATAAACTGAAGTAGAGGCCCTGATTGTTTCAGAACTTGTCTTAATTTATTGTGTAACATTCACTGTGATGTTAAAAGACGTCCTCAGATATGTAGGGACTGAACTAAGACTAATACTTGAAAAAGAACAAATGCATGAGTCTTCTTCCCTGAGGCATTTCCTCAAGCATTTCCAACCAACAACCAACCTCGACCTAATTCTACACTGCACATCTTGAAAACAAGATCTTGTGCACTACTTGACTTTGCCTTTTTAGACAGATAATCCTTTATGACCTGCAATGACCTGCTTTCACTTTAGTATCATTGTGACATTTTGGGTAAGAACAGGACTCTTGTCACAAGAGTCCTGGGAGTGTGAAGCCTCTCTTTCTCTCTTATTTCCACCCTGATCTTTGAGACCATGAGACCATCTAATTCCTATTAGTCATGAGAGGTTACATGAATGATCCTTTAAGCCAGGTGAAGAGAGAGAAGGACAACAGTAATATTCCAACACAGGTTTTAGTTTCCAGACCATCTCATGTTTTCTCTACGTCATGTTAACACTGCTATTTGATACGTCGGGCAAAGTAGACATATTCATTACAAACAACTAGTACAGCTTCTAACACCCCTAGCTAAGATCCAGGCTGAGATAATCAGGGAGAGGCAGAGGATGTCTTGTTGTTGTTTAAGCACTGTCGTTATAACATTTAAAGTACAAAATAGGATTGCATGACTTGGTTGGGCACTGTTACAGTGTCGGCCATCTTGTACAGAATCGCTGTGGACTCATAATTCAAGCCAGAAGGGATCACATTGCACATGAACAAACATGCACTTCTTCCTCTGTCTGCATATAAACATACACTTTTGTTTTTGGGATTGTGACTGGGACATGTGACTTGTTTCCACGAGGTCTTATCTTTATTTTTTAATGTCAGAGCAAAGTGAGCCACAAGTTCGTAAAGTTTCTCTCAAATAATTTATTCATTTATTTCACACCTTCTGTATCCAGGATCACAGGGAAGCTGGAGCATAAACCAATGCAGGCTTCCAGTCCGTCACAAGATGTGTTTGTATTCTGTGTATAATGCTGCAGTAATTAGTGCATTATGTATGTTCATTGAAGAAAAACAGAAATGTGTAATCTCTTTTTTATGTTTTGTAATGGTGCTTAACCAGATTTTTCCATGTGCTTTGTTTCTTTCTGGCACGCTACTAAGAGAATCAAGACCCAAACAACTCAAAACAATTACTCAACCTCATTGAAAGGGCTGATATAGGAGCATATTTTCCCTCTCCTTCGCTTCCACAGTGAAAACTGCATTTGTGCATATCTATGCATGGTTGGTCAGCCATATAGATGCTCATCTGTGTCTTTCATCAACTTGACAGCTTTTTCCTCCTCAGAAAGATAACATTTATTATAAACGTAAGCAATACATATTGGCCTGGAGTAAGTTTGTGGCACATTCCCGTACCTCATAATCAAGGCTGTCTGCAGTTAAGTATCCCCCATGATCTATTGACTCCATTTTTATTCACTGCCTTTCTGTCCTGGTAGGTAGCGGGGCTCAGCTAAGCACTGAATGCAGAGCATCCATAATTCATAAAATAGCAGGAAATGAAATAATAAGAGCAGTGAAAGACAATAATTACACATATTGCTTTTTATAACTAATCACTTGTTAAATCACATTAAATACTCACATATTTTGGGATTGATAGCCACTGGTCGTGTGTTGCGAACAGTAAGATCATGACAAATATGACAAAGGTCTGGTAAATTGAATCTTTAGCAGGGCTCTTGTTGTGCTAGTGCTGCGTTAACCTTAATTACAATCATAAGTTATTATTCTTTTGTGTTTGTGGATATGCACATCAGGCCTTAAGAGAATTGAGCCGACAATGGAGCAAAGCATGAAAAAAATACCTCCATAGAAAGTCACTGGGAAATTAATGTTTTATTAATTATGTTTAAGATAATGCAGGATAAGACTAATTTTACTCCTTTTCATAAAATAAATACAAGGGAATCATATCTCACGAGAAAACCACATTCTTTAATTCATCATGAAATTAGCTTTTCTACGCTAACTGCCGTTGTGCCCTGGGATTTCACTTTGTCTTGTGTTCCTTTCTCATATTTTAATCACTCTATGGGAAAATCACTCTTGCCCCCAGCATTATGCTAATATTTAGTTTGGTTTGTATTACCCTAGTGTTTACAGCAAAATATGCTGGGGTCAAATGAGAGTCAATATTGCTAATGTGATCAAGTTTCATATAGTTTTACTCCACTTTTCTATTTGTTTACAATAAACTGCTCCCTTAAATAATGTTTGGGATTGTGGTGTATTTTCTCTGACATTTAAGAAAACTCCAGATTGAGAAAATTTCTTTAAGGCACAGAATTCCAAGCAGTAATATATCTAAGGAAAGAAACTCAGAATGTATTATAGATGTTTTACAAAAACTCAATTTTTTCCCCACATCAACCCTAACATGATAATCTCACACTGTCATTCTATCCCTCAAAACAACAAAGCTTAATTGTCATGTGGGTTTGCAACATTTCTTGGGATATAGAGAGGAGAGTTGCCAGTTTTGCCAGGTCAGTATGCCATATGGCTTGTGCTGGTGTGTCTCACAAGTGCCCCTTGTCGTATCCCAGCCTAGTGGCTTTCGATTACCGAGCTGTGGCAGTTCCTTTCCCAAGCTGCCACTACTTCTGGCAGATTATAATAAAGATGACTCTTTCACAGTGTGAACTGCTCTCTCATGGCCAACAAACCAGACGCACACACATGGTGAGCATAGGCACAAGACACACATAAGCACACATACATAAACACACATCACACCGTGCTAACAGCAGACTGGAGCTGAGCTGGTGACTGTCAGGATGAAATGTGAGGATTAATGGATATTTATATTTCATTACGTTTTTACACTGGCCACAGAATAATGTATCACTCTCCTGGAGATATTGAAACATATGTCAATTCCTATCTACTTACAGATATAATTCAATCTGACTTTAAACACACTGATCAAATTTTATTAAAGCTAATACATCTATTAAAAAAAAAGGTCACAAATACAATATTGCTTCCCCACATTTATCAGATAAAGGGCCATGTGACTGGCTGTAATCTGGTTTGAGGCATTATTTTGGTGAGAGTTTGAGTGGCAAACAAAGTGATTGCTGCAGGGTGATACCAGGTGAAAGATTCTTACCAAATTGTAGAAACTGACAATTTAATAATAGTTGGGCCACAAACTCTATAGTTGTATTGGGGATTATATTAACAGTAATACAGTACGTCATATCATGCATGGTGTAGTATGTCTTCAAATATATGATCTGTTATGTTTGGATGAAATGCTTCTTAAATTCTGTTTTTGCACTATTTATCTTGTGATTTATTTAAGTGGTGTCAGATTTTTCAGTAGAATCATACAGAGTCTGGTCAGTGACATTTGTGAAATACAAACAAACAAACAAAAAAGAATGCATGGCCACGAGTGGGTGCTAATGTAAGAACATCCCATACCACGACTTATATGTGGGAACGATTTAATCATAAACATGCCGTGACCATAGGATAGCTCGCCATGCCTACAAACTGATCTGAACTTTATTGTAACTGCTTTGAAACAGCTGGAGGTTGTTGGAAGCGATCGTGTGTAAGTGTATTACACTTTGTCACACTCAACAAAGTATTCTGGCAAAAGACATGATTAATTGCAAACATTTATGGGCCATAAGAATAGGTTTGCTTTATTTATAAGTAAGTCGTTCCCATGGAATAATAACTCATGGCTATGCTTTAAGTATCTTGTGGCCATGTTTTAATTATTTTGTTTGCAGCATTAGTAAGTCGTGGCCATGTGTTATTAATATTATTATTTATTTTATTTTTTTTTCATAAATGTCACTGCCCAGGTTCTGTCATAGCAATATAATGTCAGATAAAAGAATTAAAATTTACTCAATTCCATCACTATTTTGTACAGCAAGAAGGCTTGGACAGTCAAACCCATAGAATTGAATGCATGAGCTAACAAAGTTATCATCCTCAAATATACTGGTATATAACATTTTGTTATATATTGTGTTTAAACTTGTGAGGAAAACCTCCCACTTTAACTGCCAATGTGAGAAATAACTATTTTTAAACATCAGATTATGATTGTCAATTATGTGAAAAGTAACTTGTAATGTACAATAACCTGTCAAAAAGCTACAACAGCAGACCCTCTACCATTCAAGCAACAATGTGCTCCAGTCAGTTACCAAACCAGAAACACAAACAGAAGAAGGCATTAGCTTACCATCAACTTCCTGACACAGGTAACCAGCCTCCCCACTCAGCCAAATGACTCATCACCTCTGTGAAAGAGCCGCACAGCAGCCCGGACAATATGCTTCAAAGGCAGTGACAGTGGCTATTCTACAGCCACTGTGTGTGTGTGTGTGTGTGCGTGCGTGCGTGTGTGCGTGTGCTTGTGTGTGTGATTGTGTGTGTGTGTGTGTGTGTTCTGCAGGTTTTATTCAACCCGCCACACTACACTTGGCTCCTGGTGTTGCCAGTAATCAATACAGGCCTGAAATCACCTACTGTTACCCGCCTCCCATACTGCCTGTTTTGTCCCTGACTTAATAATGAATTAGATCCCCCTTCTATTGCAGTGGCGACTTTCTTTGTAGCCTGTCATCGCGCGCGCGCACACACACACACACACAATCAGGTGATTTGACCACTAAGAAATTTTAAATTAAGCAAAAATCTAGTTCCTGTAGTCCTAGTTCCTGAGTTCCTGTAACTGTAACCCACACACACACACACACACACACACACACACACACACANACACACACACACACACACTACTCAGCCAGCCAACATCAATGGTAACATTTCTATTGCATTTGCTAATCGCTGATCAATAATTCAGAACCTGCTCTCATCTTGAAGGGTCTCTGGCTCCCTGCAACATATGGTTGTTGTATGTGTGTGTGTGTGTGTGTGTGTGTGTGTGTGTGTGTGTGTGTGTGAGACTTATCACACAGGCCTATCTGTTGCGAATGGACCAAACAAGGGAAGGAAGAACTTGGTTGCAGCTGTTTTTCAGAGCTTGACTTTTATTCTGGCCCTCGCCTCACCATGTTACATCTAACCATAGAGCATTTAATGGCAGTTATAACAGCCAGCTCTGTCATTTGCCGTGTAAGTCGACACGATGGTTATCTGTGTACAGGGCAACTTTCATTTCCTCCAGGCTGGGCTTTGCCTCGACTCACGCTGTCGTTATCTTTGGTGCGAGGTCCTTTGATAATTTGTCCATCATGGATTGACTCGCTAAAGGTCTCCTGTTCTACCTCCCCTCCCCCATCTGATTAATTGGCTTGTATCAATCCTCACACTGATGTTTGTATCTTAAAAAAGAATAAATAATTAAATAGATATGTGCTTAAATAGTTTCAAGAGAGAAACAAATTTCAACAAATCAAATTTTCTTCCTTTTTTTTTTTTTTAAAGTTCATTTGTGGTGCAAATGGAGTCAAAGGAGGACTCTAACTCTGGGATCTTTTAAAGTCATTTACTCCTTATTTTCTTTGTCTTCATTCATGCTTCATATTTGTCATTTTATTCCTTCCTTCCCACTTTAATCCTCTCTGTCATCTCCTTTGCCACCTCATCCTTTATAAAGCAAAGCATCATCTTTGCTGAATAGTGATTTGCTATTTTGAGCTGCTATATATTTTCTCATACTTTGATCCTTTCCTCATTCCACCTTTCCTTTTCTTCTTTCCACCCTTCCAATTTTTTGTAATTCCTCCCTGTGAGGAACAAAGAAAATATGAAAACATGGTTTCTGTTGTTGCTGATTTTCTTCAAAAAATTCTCATTGCATTGCTTAAAATACACAATTTGACCTAATCTATTGCAGTCCTCTGTTGTTAATTTAGCAAAGGGACCAATGAAGTACTTGTGGTGTAAGGTTTCTAAAGAGGCCAATAATAAAGAGGAAAAGTTAATATTCGTAAAAACAGACAGTGTATAGTGAACAGTTGTGTTATAATCTTTTGGCCATGAGTCTTTGTGTGTGTGTGTGTGTGTGTGTGTGTAATCTGCCCCTGTGTGTGTGTTTGTGTACGTACATGTTTGTGTGTAAGCATCTCTTGCCCATTGAAGGATGACTCTTCTCAGGCTTGCCTAGATCACGCTGTGCACATGATAAATAGAGAGAGAGAGATGGCCTTAGTGGTTCACAGGAGGTCCAACCGTGACCCTGCAACCCCCCCTTGGCACTACAGTGCTAGCCTTTGTCCTGGAATAAACAACTAAACAATGGGCTGCAAACTTTTGTTGAGAAGTTGAATGAGAGGAGGGTAAAGTCAGAGAAAGAGATGAGCCTAAATGTGATAAATCCAGGAATTTTTTTTTGTTGTTTGTTTTGTTTTGTTTGTTTTTTTTTACCATAAATGATTGTCATATTCCACTACATAGAGACAGTTGATAAATGCATTATTTGTCACAGGTGATTGGTCAGAAATAATTAGTGTTGATAATGTTATCGGGGGATAATCACCAGAGTCTCTTTGGATCACTGCTTAAAGGACCATACCGGTGATTTTGCATGTTTGAGCGAAATAAATACTACCTGCATAGATGTTACGCTACTACCAATAATTTCCCAAAAGATAAACCTGGGCATTTTACTTTTTGTGTTATTTCACCAAATCTCCTAATCTTTCAAAATCAAATATTCAGATGTTACATCCATGTTAAATTCAATGTATACGTCCAACAGTAGAAGGCACGATTGTTTTTAATTTCTTGGTAGAAGTCAGTTTCTTCCAGGATTATATTCCCTGGTGGAGACATATGTTTTATTCCATGCAGCTCCATGTTGGACTGCTAAAATGAAGTTACTTTGACAAACAAATCAGAATGATGTTTGGTTCACTGTGATGGATTATTTATCTCAAGCACGTGTCAAGTTTCTACAAGTGGATTTTTATAGCGTACTGGAATTAACTAAAACCAGTGAAAAAACAAATCTAAAATGTATCGCTCTGGGTGTTTGTCTTGGAACATAGCTGGCAGTAATATAGCGTTTATGCAGGTTGTATTTATATTTTAGAAACAGAAGGAGATTTATGAGAAGTGTGTTATAGAACTGAATCTCGTCCCTTACTTATATATTTCCCTACCTTACCCTCTCTTGTTAGGCTAATTCTAATGAAGAGGCCTCAGATGACTTCATTTAGACTGAAGTTAATTGGGTTTGGTCCTACACGGCTACACTTCCTGCCTGGCTACTTTCCTACATTTCCCTGTTGGTTTAAACGAGGGGAGGGGGGGTACAGAAAATAAGCAAACAGAAAAAGGTGGAGATGGAGAGGAAGATAACAACAAACAGGAAGGAAGAGAGTCAGATGACAAAAGGAACGTGAATAAGAGAGAGAACTAGAGGAAATGACAAATATAGGAAATAGTGATGAGTGAGGGGCTGGGGCCCCTCATATCAGGTGCGTCACCCCCGTTAGCCCGGGACTGTAATTAGATCTGGCAGCCACCCCATAATGATAAATGCCGGAATGATGAATGGAAATGCAAATGTGTGTGAAGTAGCCCCAGCCATCAAAGGGAGAATATCATTAACACTTTCCTCCTGTCAAATCCATCATTGTCAAGGGTGGCTCCCTGCATCCCCCACGTCCCACCAGCTACACAGGGGCAGCTGAGGAGTTAAGGAGGAGGCAGTGATGAAGAAAGTGAAAGTGTGTGTGTGTGTATGGAAACCACAGTGCTCGTGACACATATGTTACTTTACAGAAAGTACAGTGACCCCTGCTGAATGTTATTCTAGTTATTTTGTGTGGTGTAGTGGATTTTTCAAGTCAAAACCCATTCAACTCATTTGAAGAGACTAAGAACAGACAAAACTGTACTGTATATACAAGGACATACATTATTCTATAATGAGAAGAAAATGGACAAAATTGGGGTAGATGTAATTATAACAACACTAAATTATATACTAAATTCTGAAATACATCATGATTAGAGTGTTTAGAATAGTCATAATGTGTGTATAATATATACAGTATATATATATATATATACTGTATATACTGTATAATTGTGTGTGTGTGTGTGTGTGTGTGTGTGTGTGTGTGTGTGTGTGTGTGTCACTGAACAAATGGAAAACCAGTGCATTTATAATGGATTATATAACCATTAGCAAGTACTTCTGACAGGAGAGATGCAAATAACCACGTAAGAAACAACAGATGTGTTTTCCCTCTCTCTATATACTCTTTCTCCCTCCCCCNACCCCCCCTCCCCTTTACACACCTGCTACATCACTTGTGCATCTTGTTCTTTGCCCTTGCCAAGTTTGTACACTGTGCCAAAAAAGAGCCAACACTTCTGCATTCAGGGCAGCAAGCAAGGCCTGCTTTACTCAGATTAGACTGGATTTGATTACTGTGTGTGTATGTGTGTGTTTGTGTGTTCGCACACACCCTTGTCTAACTTACCTGCTTTCTTCTGCATGTAAGAGTCCCCAAGCTCTTGTCAGCTTACAGGATGTTTATATGCTCACATATGTACCTGTGATGCCATTTTGTTTGACCTTCTTTCTCACAGTCTTTATATTTGTCTGCCTGTACATGCATCCATCAGTTGGCGTGCTAGTGTTGCAAATGACGCCTGTCTGCCTGTCTTTTTCTTTTTCTTTTTTTTTTTTTACCCAGATGCAATAACTGGATTGACCTCTGAGACACAGGCGTGATCCAATTACCTGCTCAAGGACGAGTGTGTAAGTTATACATGAGTAAATCTCACACCATTAGTCACAGTTACAAAAAATGAGCCAGGGACACAAGCCGTTTAGACAGTGGAACTTATCCTCATCATATTCTGGTTTTAATAGGGTAAACAAAGTTTTTATGGTGCTTTTTATGAGCATGGTGGGTCTGCACAGTGTACACGCTGATAAGGTGCTCTTAACTATTATGCGGGCTACAGATTTTTGTAAGCAAGACAAATGATAGTATTAGAGTTAATCTTTGTTTCAAAGCCAAAATGCAATTTCAGCTTCATGAACATCCATATTAAACTTGGTGAAACGGGTTCAAGAGTGATTGTGAGAGTTTAATCTGTGATGTACAATGCCAAGCAGTTCTCTATTATTCCATATGATTTAGCCAATCTACATGGTGTATTACAACTTTTCAGGCATAGAGATTACCACACTCTGCAGTTTGTAATTTTAAAAACTCAATTTCCACAGTTGGGAAGCATTTTCCTTACATACATTTTATTGCAAGTTTTCTCCTGACATTAAAATTAAGTGAAGATTGCACAAACAAGGTTCGTCTAAGATGCGGACATTACATTCGGGAACTTATCGAGTAAGTCGGTCATATTCCCATTTCCTGTATTCCTGTTCGTGTCCAATCTGTCACCTCTAAACACCTAGACAAATGTTTAATTGTGACAAAAGGTGGTGGCGGTGGTGGCATGGTGAGGGGTGGGGGTGTAAATCAGCGAAGCAAGCGATGGTGTCTTTTACAGGGGTTGTATAAGCCAGGGCAGCTTTGTCTGACACCTTGCACTGAATTATTGAGTGGCGAGGGGAGAAGCAACAAGGAGGACAGCCTGACATTACTGCTTGTTGTGGCTGCTGCTCATACTAGCTTATAGCTTAGTGTGTGTGTGTGTGTGTGTGTGTGTGTGTGTGTCTGTGTGTGTTGATATGATGATTATAATCAGTGGAAGGAAATGAGGAAGAACTGTTTGGCAGGTTAAGTGATACCAGCTGTTACCTGGTCATTCAAGATGATGAAGTACTCAAGTTCATGATTCATACAGTGTAAATACAAAACCCTGCTGGGAATGTATGTTGCTGCCTATGTTGTAGTTTCACAGTCTGTTCCACAGGGATCGTTTATCCATTTGGGATTATCAGAAAAAGTATGTTAGGTATGGTGCTATTCTCATATAAAATGCAATATGTCTGTTAAGAATGACATTTGTTTCTTCCAGATCTACAAAACATATAAAATTTACCCCAATGTGACATAATATCAATGGAAAAGTGAACATAGTAGTGCACAGTGCAGTTTGAATGATTGCTAAAGGACCATACTGGCGATCATGGATGTTTGAGCCCAACAGAATATACAGTATATAACCCACATACATATTACGTTACTGACAACCAATTTCCAAAATATATAACTGTATGTTTGTTTTCCTGTTATTTTGCCAAATTCCCATAGCTTTCAAAATCAAATGTTCAGGTGATACACCTACCTTAAAAGGCATTTCACCTTCTAACACATTCATGATTGTAGAAGGCACAGTCATTTTAATTTCTTGCTGAAAGCTGGGACTATATTTCCTGGTGGAGACATACATCGTCTTTCATGCAGCTTCATGTTGGATTGGTTAAATAGTTACTTCAAACAAGAGAAACCAACTAAACATGTTGTTCACTGTGATGGATTAAGTATCTCAAGTGTGTTTCAAGTCTCTACAAGTTGATTTTAATAGCATACTGGAATGAACTGAAACCAATGGCTGTCTGGAAGATAGGAAAAAAAACTAAAATTTACCGCAAAAGTAGTATATTTTGGGAAATGGTTGTCAGTAACGTAACATGTATGTGGATTGTATGTGGATCTTGGGTTCAGACATACACAATTGCCGGTATGTTCCTTTAAAACAATAACTCACCCAAATTAAAGTGAATAAAGCACAGTACATAAAGGGAAAATCCGCAGCCAAATGTCCTTAGTGTAAGATGTTGTGAAACCGTGGCTCTCTGTCAGAGATCCTGCTATCCTCTTCCTCCCTGACCCAGACACTGATCTCACCTGCAGTAATAAGGGGGGGGCCTCTCGGTTCTAATCAAATCACTCATTAACTATTTAGTGGATCAAAAGTTCAGTGGACCGTTGCTGCTGCTTCAAGCAGAAATGGCAGATAAACCACCTGAATTAAATACACAAACGCCAAGACAAACAAGTGAAATGTACAGTTGCATAAAGTTACAGATGGTTGTACAGACTCATTTATGCAGAGATACACTGCGACTTTGATGAAGAGGACAAGGGAAGGGTAGTTAGTCGGTGTGCTGCTTATAAATAATTTGGTTGTTGGGCGACTCTGTTTACCGCTGTCTGTTGGCAACTAGGAGGTCATCTGGGCAACTACATGAGAGCAGATCAGAGTCACTCAAACCTTAAACCAAAAAGTGTTTAGATTTTTTTTTTACATTGACTGAATTATAAATTTTATAAACTAACAACAGAATGATAGCACATCCCTCATGTAAATTAAGATAATTAAATTAAACCCTCATGTAAATTAAGATAAGAAACCTTTTCTTAATTAAAATGGAAAGCACTACCACTGCTGCACAAGGTTGTCAAGTTAACAACAGCTTGTACAAACAGGCGCAATTAACAAACCTCTATGGTTCAAGTACTCGGTTTTGTGAAATCACCACCAGAATCTCTGGTAACATTTCAGATTATGTCCGCCAAATGATAATGAAATTATTTTGTAATTACGGGGCTGTTAAAAAAGTCATGGGGTTCAATAATGTAGTGACAAGCCAAAAGTCTGGCATAATGGAGTGACAGTTTGTTATGTGTAGGGGACTTATGAATTAATTATAACTGTTTTTTAATTAGTGAATATTATGTTGTAGATTAATGTCATTATAGTAACAACACCAAGTCACAATTTTGAAAGCATGCAGAATTTATAAATTCATTATTTTGTGACGATTAACTACAATATACTAACATATTAATTACAGGTTACAGTAGCAGCATTATGAAAAAAATTATGTTATCAATTGATTAATTATTAGGATATTATCAGGTAATTCTGAATATACAGTAACATAGACGACTCCTAAGTCCATGTCCTTTGTACTCTGTGGTAACAGTATATAACCACCGTTACGTATAATATGAACAAAACTGATAAGGTCTATAGCTTAGTGTCTTCATTCACCTGTCCTGTTGTCTATATGTGTGTTTGTAGAGTGTGTTCGTAATGCAAGGTGAAACATTCCTGACACAGCAGAGGGATGACAGGCAAATGGATACAAAGTACACACACACACTCACACTGTAGCCCTCAGACACACTTCGTTGTTTGTGTACTAGAACAGGACATCTTGAGGAGAGATTCTGATGGACCTCTGCTTTGCTTAAATCTTTTATGGACAGATGTCTGCTGAGGTTTGCGGTGCTGTGTCCTAAGGATGTAGCCTGCAGCTAAACACTCTCGTACTATAGGTGGCCACTGCTGTATTACGATGATTTTCCTTGTTCCTTGGTCCCTCTTGACCCCAGAAGAATGCCCTGTAATGGAATGGAGTCACACCTGAAGGGCCCAAGAGCAAATGCAAACCAGTGGCAGAGGAAGTTAAAGAGACATGAAAGACCATTTGTCATTTCCAGTGTCAGACCATGTAGCAAAGACAGTGACCAGTGTTCTTTTTAAACCATGACTTATTTAGATATGTCGGCATGTGTGTATGACCACAGGGAACAGGTTAATATGAGGCTTACAAAGGCAGGTGTATTTGATAGAGTCTAATAAACACATTAACAGGTTGTCCTGTTTGGTCTACCTGAGACTTTAGACTTTACAATACCTGTTTATACTTAATGAACCTTTAAAACTTAACCTTCTCAAAGTGGAGCTTCTAGTGAGAAGGTTAAAGGAAATCTAAGATTATGGTTACTTGATTTCTGATGCTTGTCTAGATCAGTGGCTTCCACAGACTGCAGCTGCACCATGATGTCATTTTTAAAAGGCCATCAATGTCCTACATAACATATAAAGTTACTGTTGTTAAGGGCTTATTTTTACTGCCACATTTCAGTCACATTTATCTAACTTGCTGCTATCTGGTAAACTATTTTTTTGTCGTGCTATCTCAGCTGTAATAACTATTTTAAGTCAAAGCTAATGCAAGGCAAACACTTTCTGCTACTGCTTCACATTCAAAGCATTTAATCAGTGAACTCCTGGAAGATTTTAATTGTGGATCATCTGAAGGAAATGTTGACTTTGCCTTCAACTGTCAAAATCCTTGTTGATAAAAATTGTTTTTGTAGCAAAATGGGGCATTTTGCAGTGCTTTTTTTGTTGGCAAATCAAATCAATGAACAATTGAATTTCAAATTTTGCCAATTATGAGTAAGAGCTTCATCAAAATGGCTTTGTTCCCAGATATCTAATATGACATAAATATTATCAATCAAGTTTACACAATATCCCCAGGGACTTGTTAAAGTTAATAACATCTGCCTGTGTTAATAATTCAGAAAGACAGTGATATAAAGGAAAGCAAAATTATAGACCTTTATTGTACTTCAGGGTGATAGCAACTCTAAGAAACACAAATACACATAGACTCAGACCGACATAATCACACACACACAACAAAAACGCACACAGAGACACTCATATTTCTCCAGTGTTTGAGCTTTGATGTGACGCTGTCTGACGTCTGCCAGCGAGACTGCATCAGGTTCTCAGCCAAGACTCTGCACCTGCAGCTACAGACATCTTGTCAGGCCCCAACAATGTACACATGTACACACACACACACACACACACACACACACACACACTGCTCACAATAGTTCATGAAAAAAAGTGGAGAAACAAAAACATTGAAAGGAAAAACTACAAATATGTCTGAAGATAGGTAAACCACACCTACTTCCTCAATGTGGTCCTGTTGGCCCTTTTCCAGGCACGTGGATCCGACATAGAGTTGTGTTGCAGGCCTGAGCTCAAGACTGGACACAAACAGCAACACAGCTCAATGTGTTTACTGCATTATGACTCACCAACTTTAAATTCAGGAATACATCCACTGAGTCCTTAAGCCGCTATCAGAGGTTGAGAGAGAGAGAGAGAGGTCAACAGGTCAACTCCATAGTATCTTATTTTTGGTACACATCAGCATCTCAGTGTCTCTGGTCTTGAATTCTTATGCATTATAAAGTGTTCTGTCAGTCAGATATTACATAAAAAAAAAAAAAATTGAAAGCCTTGACCATAGCTTCTTGTGTGTTTTACATGTTGTGTATTTTGTGTTTGTAACTCTTTCTACAGTAACAGTGAGTTACAACTACTAATGAAACACTACTGAGTGTAACAATGAAGTAAATGTGCTAGTTGTCTAGGACAATCCTGTCAGAATTTCCACATATAAAAATGAGAACAATAAATGATACTTATTTACTGTGAAAATATATTTTTTTTTGATTCTCAAAACTGCTCTCAATTTGACCTATATATTATCTTATCCTTAAATTCTCTCAGGCATTAACTCAGGTATTATGTCACCTGTTCAGCCATGGGGTGACGATCCCATGGAAATATACTACACTACACAATTATGCCATTCTCAAATACATAATAGAACTTTACAATTTTGTATTTGCTAGAGTTATAAGAATAATGGGACCTAAAAACAAGGTCAGAGGTCAAATAGTTTAAGAAGGACAAACTACAAAGAGACTACAAGTTACAAAGAAAGCACACTTGCACACTTGGGCAACTTGCATTTACTTCATATAAAGTAACTTAGAATGTTTTAGAAATTCTTCAAAGAAATATACAGAATAAAAGATTGTTTACAATCCAGTTTAATCAAAGTTAATTTCTGAATCACCAAGGAGAATATATTCATTTTTCATTTCAATGGAGCTGCAGTTGTGGTGAGAATTCCAATGTTTGCTTGTTTGGGAGAAATCTCCAGGTAACTGCAGTAGCCTCAAGGTCTGTCTGTCTGATATCTGCCAAAATGCTTTCATCAGGAGAAGCTGCACTGGCATGTTATATCTGCCATTCAAAATACACAAAAATAAAGAGCAGCTGTTTGATATTTATTGATCTCACCTTTTGATTGTGCTTACATAAGCGATGCTTGAACAGATTCAATAACATTTTTTGAGATCCTCAACAAATCCTTAACAGACCCCAAGACAATTCAGTACCGAAAACTAAAATCAAAGCGATGTTTGAGGTATTTTTCAATGTCGATGATAACTGACATGTCAATGGCATTCATTCACAACAAGGTAGGAGATTTGATAATGAAATCATATCATCTGATCATTTCGCTATTTGAAATTCTGCATCAGTTGTCACCATAAGGGTTAAATGTAGGACTGAAACATACAATTAAATTATTAAAGCGCAATCATGCTAACAACCAAAACCCTGCAGTCAGTTTAGCTTGCTGTCATTCCAGTCTTGACAGTTATTATGGTCTGGAATTTAAAAAAAAAAAAACAAAACAAAAATCAACTCTGGTTTAGCTCCATGCATATCATTGACTAGTAATAGCACAAACAACAAATTACATGGTAATAGTACCAAACCATAAACTAATCCAAGTCAAAACAACTCTAAATACAGAATTATTTAAACCAGCAATGCTCAACACCAAGCCAATATTACTAAACCCTCCCCCTGGGAAAAAAAAAATCTAGCATTAAAAAAAAAAGTTAATATAAATATAATAAAATAATACAGCATTTAAAGTTGGCATTGACAAATTCCAGCATTGTCATAAAGTTAGCTTCTAAGGACAAATATGAAAACCATGACATTTCTTAGCATGACAAAATAAATATGAAGCATGGTTCTGTACTCAGGGTGGGAATTTTTTTTTGGAATAGTTTTGCTTAATTACCTAGACTAAGCACAGAACAATGCCATTGTTGATTTAACAATGATTTACTGTTAAGCCAAAGACAAAGCAAATTCCTCCGTACAGACGATATCCCACGATCCCTTTTCAAACGTGTAATACCGCAGGGACATAAAAGACAAGCGAAGGTCTTACATAATCAAAACTAACAGCATCAGTGTCGTGTATTGCATATGTTCCTTAATCCTGACAAGCAACCTTTTGATGGTGATGAGACGATCATTGTTGTACAACCCCAAGATGCGATGAAAGAGCTCGTAATGCCAACACTTAAAATATTTGACTTGGCACATTTACCTCTTTCTCTCTCTCACTGCAATTTGCATATCTGTTGGGCGGTGGGGGAAAGGAGGAGTATTTTAGAGAGATTGGCAGCGTAGGTGCATCAGATGATCAATCACACTGACAGAACTGAAATAAACAGAATGGAATGAAGATGTGGCAGCCCTGTTTGAGAGCCCAGGTGTTTCTCCCTGATGCTTATCACCTCTGTTTTAATCTGTCACTGGTTTTCTTTTTTCACTTTTTCCCTCTTCCCCTTCTCTCTTCCTCTCTGTTTCCTCTAAATTATTTTTATAACATTGTTTCCTGAAAGCAGTTTTCATCCAGCCACCTTTCCTTTCCAACACACATATGAGGATGGTCGACGTCAGTAGACAGATCTGTTCATTTTTTCTCTATTGTGGGACTTGAGTGAGGGTTATTTGAAGAATCTCTTACCGCTGTTCTTTTTTGTTTTCCAAGCAGATATAATCCTCTTAACTCTTTTTAACTCTCATATTATGATAGATTCTTCACAGGAGTGAGTTTAACAGCAGGAAAGCAACATACCTGAAGCTAGTTATACTCTGAGTGTGGGATAAAGTGAGCTGCTTTGCTTCTGTCCCCTGGTGAAGCCAAAAGGCCAATTTATACTTTCCGAGGGCTATCTAGGGTCCACTAGGTCTGTGTGACGGAAATTTCATCAGCTGCTAACATCACAGGGTGTACACACAGACCTCTGTGTGCCTCCAATTATTTGTGACTGCGTCGACTTGTACATTTCTACCAGAGTGCCAACTGCGCATGTGCTAGCTAGAAAAACAACATAGACGTTACTTTTGAAGAGGGGTTATGTGAGGAGATCTACCTGCATTTGTGTAATTGTATAATTAGCCCAAACATTACATTGGGAGGAAAGGAAAGTTTGTGCAGGCATAAGTGGAAGTATCTACGAGACAGATTTGTAAAGGCGCAGCAGGCAGGGAATGTGTGTGTTCCTTGATTGTTTCCCTCCTGAGCTGGTTCTCTGGCTACATTAAACACCGGGACACAGTGTGTCCCGCATATGTGTAACACGTCCTCCAAGTGGACACCAAAACGTAGTACAGAACTGTGTACGCATCCACTGGTGAAGTCTGTGTCCAATACTGTACGAATATGCATCAGTATGGAAGTGTAAATGGGGCTTAAGAAATCCTGTGTGGCCATCAACAGCATCAATCAGATAAACAAAGTGACATTAAATGCAGCACAGAAAACATGAACATATTCCAGTTAAGTGAGATAAATAATGCTTTCTCAGCTGGAAACAAGCTGAAGACTGATAACGTTGATCTATTCTATCATGTGTGAGTATGAGCTGTTATATCACTCAGGAGATTGTTACTTCACAATAAGGCAGTGCATTATATCTACATTTAAAGGACCATACTGCTTGACAAATATTGGTTTAATGCTGTGCTCTCAAAATGTCCAGAAATTACATGCACACAAATTTATTGCTGTTTGCTGTGATACTGTTATGTAAAATTAATACATAAATTTAAAATAATGCTAACATAATTCAGGATGCATAATGTATTCAAACAATTCTTCTCTGTCACCCCCAAAATAGTTAACCCCATCAAGTCAAGCTAAACATTTATAAAAAGAGAACTGTTGNCCCCCCGGTCAAAGTATCAACTAATCAATTGATATTAGTTTTAAAATATATATATAAAAGATACCCAGACCTAATCACAACCAAAATATGATGGTTTTAATACTTTCTATCATGTATCTACCAAATATTTTCATGCTTCAGTAAGTTTTAAACACAGGTCATTGCAAAGGCACTGTTCCTCACTCCATGTCCCACTGAGCACCCATGTGTGTGTGTGTGTGTGTGTGTGTGTGTGTGCGCGAGAGAATATAGCATGACCGCTGGCAGCAATAAGCAGTGAATGCATATAGGTATGAGTGTGTGTGTGTGTGNGTGTGTGTGTGTGTGTGTGTGTGTGTGTGTGTGTGTGTGTGTGTGTGTGTGTGTGTTGGGCTGGCTGACCGCTGGGAGTCTCATAAAGCTCTCAGTTTGATGACCAACTGAGCAGTAAATTAATTAATCATCATTTTATGCCTCATCAAGCGCTTTGCCTGCACCTCGCCACGGGAACCCATCCCAATTAGCAACAGCGGAGCCAATTGTTTTGTTTAGCTTAGGTATAAGAACGAGAGAGAGACAGAGAGAGAGAGAGAGAGAGAGAGAGAGAGAGAGAGAGAATTGTGAAATTGTGAGGAAAGAAGAAGCTCTCAAGCAAGAGAAAAAATGTAAGAGCGAGTGAAGAGTGTAAATTATAAACTTGGCAGAATGGCAACATAAGAGTCAGTGTGAGCATGTACAGTATGTATGTGTACATGTGTGCGGCTACGTATGATTTGTGTGTGTGTGTATGTGTGGAAGAGGAGGGCAGAGGAGGATCTGACAAGCTAATAAATATGGCATCTGTCTGCATCAAGAGACTGCAGGCCTGCAAACCTGTAAGACCCTCTGCCAGTGGGTCTCTCTCTCTCTTTCTCTCTCTCTCTCTCTCACACACACACACACACACACACACAGAGAGAGAGAGAGAGAGAGAGAGAGAGAATGTGCTTCTGCAGCAACCTCCTCAGTGACCTGCTCCCTATAGCTACAGTAGTTTATTTAGAGCCTGTACAGACAGAGAAATGTTGAGGCAGAGCATACTGCAGTGGGTGAATGCAGGTGTGTACAGGAATGTGAGTAGAGCTGCGATGGTATGAATGTTCCAAATGTTCTTGTGTGGGTACGGGTTAAGTTCATGCATGTATTTTTTTTAGACAAAAATTAGGGACCAAATACAGACAAGTATAGCCCATGTGTGTGCATGTCTCTAAATAAGCTTTCCAGATTATTGGAAGTCTAGTCTTTATCTGATGTAAATTCATAAATATTCTGTAAGTACCTCAACTGAATGATTTTAACAGCTTCTTATTTTAGTGATCAGTCTTAAAACTAACTAACTAACTAACTAACTAACTTTGTAAAACTTAGAAACTGTCCCTTTTGAAATGCTTTCTTAGTCAAAATCATGCGTCTTCTTGGAACTATACGTACATTTGCATTCTGGAGCAGTTTTTAAACAGAGTCATTTCTAATGATACAACAGCAAAATAAGCTTTAAACTGTGAATAACCCAATCAAAAAAAAAAGTAAAATAAATAGAAAGAAGTATGTGTCACCTAATATGGCAATGTATTGCAAAAGAAATAAGTAGTCCAGTGATGAAGAAATAAGTCAGTATATTTGTTTTCTGTCAGGTGGAGGCACATAGTGGAGAAAAATAAAAAGATATAATAGGGCCAAACCAGGACAGCTGTCCCCGAGTCTAAGGGATCCAAAGAATCCCGCACAGAGTAATCAATTATATTTTCTTCATAAAAAGCAGGACCCATTACATTAAGTCTTGTCCTGAACCATGGGAATATTTCCAGCAGCCTGGAAGAGGACACCACGTCATTTCATCAGGTCTCCATGTTGTCTGGAAGCAGGCAGATGTGAGGAAAAGCCTGATTGTCTTTGCACATTTTGGTAATGGCTGACAGAGAGGCAGACAAGATGACATTGTGGCAGTGCAGCCGCGAGGAAGCCAGCAGCCACGCCAGGGGCAGGGATGGATAAGCAGATGTTGTTCGTCACCCAGGGGTGGTGGGGGTAGATTGTGTACTTGCTTATATGTGTGCGTGTGTGTTTGGGGAGTCTGGTAATGCATGAGTGTGTATGAGTGAACTTGTATGTAACTCTGCACGTTTGTGCACATGCGTTAATGTGTCGGTAAGTCTGTGCATCAGTGTGTAAGAGCGCACACGCCATACTGTATGTGTGTGCATGTGCATGCATATAAGTGTGTGTTCCTTCATTCGCAAAGTGCTTGGGGAGGAGGGACCTACAAAAGGCATCTGGCAAGGAGAGCCAAAACAACAAAGGTAACCTTGCCTCTAGTGATGTACTCGATGTACAGCCCAAGTATGTGTGTGTTTGTGTGCACGTGTCTGCTTTTTGTGTGTATGTGCATTTTTTTCCATTGATGCATGTATTGAGTACATGAAGATCAGACTGAGAAATACTGTATGCATTTTTCAAACACACTCTCTCCACTCAATACTTGTGATAAAGTTAGTCTAAATAACTTTTTCTGAAAACATTGTAAATATTGTGAATTTCAATCAGCCAACATCCCTTATGAATAAATAGTTAAATTTAGAAGAAAAATTGTTTGCACATTACTGCAATAATACAAGCCAGATGAAGACTTTGTAGAAGCAAAGGAGTGCTTCAAACTTATTTTCCCAAGGATTACATGTCCCAACACGCCCAAATGTTGTGCACAGTAAACAGTGAACAAGTGCACTGACAGTTCACCAACAGTAGCATATGCTAATAGCATATGCAAACATGTAGGTAAATATAAGGTAGAGCTCCTTAAGGTGCCTTTCAAAAGCTGTAAATACTGCTTTTCTAACCTAATTTCTACCCAGATTTTTCCATCATGGATTTATTTTTTCATTTAGTTTTCATTATTGTTTAAAAAAAAAAAAGCAAAGAAGGCTCAAGTCAAGTTTAATTCTCATAGGGCTTCACAGGTCACATATCAATGGTTCCCATCCTTTAAAGGACCATACCAACCATTTTGAATTTAGAGCCCAATATGTTCAATTTTCATACACATAACGTTACTAACAATCATTTCCCAAAGCATACTACTGGAACAATGAATTAAACTGTTTTTTTCCTACCTTCCAGACTGCCATTGATTTCAGTTCATTCTGGTATGCTATTAAAATCATGTTGTTGATACTTGAAACGTTCTTGGAATAGGTAATCCATCATCGCAAACAAGACACAAATTCAGAGATTTTTAAAGTTACGTAATTTTTAGCATTTAAGCACAATAAAAAGCGCGGAGTGATCTGAAAATGCTTCCTGTTGTCAGTTCTTACTGCAGCACTTGAATGCACCACTAGGAAGCATTTTCAGATCACTCANGCTTCCTGTTGTCAGTTCTTACTGCAGCACTTGAATGCACCACTAGGAAGCATTTTCAGATCACTCAGCTTTTTTTTTTACTGCGCTGACAAAATTGATGAAACTAGCTGTGCTATCAACTCTCAATCTGTGCTGTCAGGTCTCAGTGAGCCCAACGCCATGTCAACCCATCATTGTCATGGAGATGATGGGAGGCTGAATGTGATTGGACCAAAGAAGAGTAGAAATTCTCACACAGATAGTGGAGCAGTCGGACATTCAGTTTCGCTTTCTCTGCTGCTTGCAGTGGAAAAAGTGGAGAATTTTGACTCGTTGCGTCGCAGCGATGTCTCACAGATAATACAAATATTACAAATGAGAGAGATTACCTCTCCTCAATGGGTAGGTGTGCAATAGGAGTCAGGTAGGAAAGCAGGCAAATTACAAAAGATACAAATAACAACGAAACATTACAGGAAGATGTAAAAACAGCAATTAAGCCATGATACAGAATCTCAAGTCTAAGAAAGATGGAGTCAGAATATCCCAGTTTCTAGATATACTTTGGTAAAAACAAAAATATTGATCCCTACATACAGTGGCTATACCACCACAGTAAGAATATCACTGTAACAACTGCAGTACTAATGGATGGTGCAAGTTGATGCATGATGAGAGAATTTGTCCATGACTATCCTCAGTATGTCCACAGTCAGCCTGAGGTAAAGTGAGGCGGGAAATATCTGAGACTGATTATCTCACAGCATGCGTGTGTGTGTGTGTGTGTGTGTGTGTGTGTGTGTGTGTGTGTGTGTGTGTGAACATGAATGGTGCGAAATACCTCTAAGCACGTTTGACTGTTGACCCAGGTATTACCTTTAATAGGCTGCCCATTTGAAGGATCAGGGAGTGTATTTGTCCTTTTACCCATCAATCAAAGATCTCAAACCCTGCTACCTCTGCAGCTGGGGGGCTCCTGTGGGGGATGNGGGGGGGGGGTCAACGGACAAACATTCCCCTGAGGTCCCTGATAAGAAACTTTAAATATCAGGGAGACTAAACTCATAGTGTTATGAAATGGACACGTCTCTCACACACAACAAACAGTTCCTTAGCCACATAATTAAGACCTCTCAGTGTTTTGTTCTGATTCTATTTTTATTTTCTTTAGATTGAGTCAGGTATGGAATGAATATGTATTTTCAACCTTTTATACTCAATGCTTACTTTTTATGAAATGCTATGTGGAAAATTAAATCCTCTAATTAAAACACATAGAATACACGTTGGTAGTGTATCCAGCATTCTGTGTCTTATATCTTCCTGAGGAACTCTGACGCCCAGTCGGTTTTTAAATGTGCTTTATTAACACTGCGATTTTGTGTGATGCTTCAAATGGTTTTTGGATGGCAATCGCAGGTTTGTGATCATCTCAAGTACATCAGATTAAGTTTTAACATGGTGCAATTAACCTCCTACTCCTTTCTGACAAACTAATTTCTCTCCATCGTCATTATCAAGAGTGAAATTTTGATTTGAGTGAGGTGCAATCTGACCCGCATCAAAATACAGAACATCACAAAAGTGCTTTAAAGTATTCAGATCTGCTCAAAATCACATTTCGAGAAATCGTGGCAAATGGAAAAAAAAAAAAAAAAAAAAAAAAAANAAAAAACACCTGACTGTTCACTAATTAGTTTCGGATTTCAGAGAGCCACACTTGAGCTCGCCCCTCTTGTGTTCGTCTCATGAAGACTTTGATTGGCAGCTGGTTCAAGATGGAAAATGTGAGAACCACTCCTCCCACATCATTTTCATGTTGCTGTTATTGCCCTGAGAATTTTCTCCAGCAAGAGATAAATTCACAGTGGAAAAAAAAAAAAAAAAAAANAAAAAAAAAAAAAAAAAAATGTATCTTCACCATCTGAGCTTATCTTTCCATCAAATATCCTGCAGGAGGAGTGTTGTGGTGGCGCGCGTGCAGGTGGGGAGGTTATCAAACGCTGGGTGTGAGGCAATGTTCGACACAGTCAAACTACCCTGATGCCCTGCACAGCCATTTGTCAAAATGAATTGTGGTCAAGAATCTTTTTAATAACTTTTTAGGTCTCGATCTGGTCCCAAACAAACTCTGCAAGCATTTTGTTTTTAGTGTGACATGATCCAAACTAACTACAGAACGAAGGCAGCATGTCTTTTTCACATAGTGTGAGTAATAACTGCTTTTTCAGACATTGTCTTCAAGTCAAATTTGACATCCTGCTGGCATTGTTGTGGTCGAATTATGGCCCAAATGATAACTATGAGTAGGAACCTATCCCAATTCTGTCAATGTTCCATGTTGTCTAGCTCTCCTGGTGCAGTAAACTTCTTCCTGTGTTGATTTTGTCGCTGTCAACCCCGTGTATTTCTGACCAGTGAGGGAAGTGAACATTCTTATATGGCCTTTGTTGATATGTTTTGGTTCATTTCAAGTTTTTTTTTTTTTAATATGAAACCAAAGGTGTAAAAGGAACATTATAACAGTTTGATCCTTGATTCCTTTCTCTCTCCCTCTGCTTCTCCCTTTTTCTGTAGCGTTTTAAAATATTTCCCAATGAAATATGTTGAATTCCCTTGCAGACACTGTACATCGTCTCAGCTGTAGGGCTTTGATAAATCGCTGGCCAGGTGCTGCTCCAATTTGTCTTCATCATTAATTTTTGCTGGGCTGTAACCTATCTGTCATTGAGCAGGACCCCTAAGCAGAGGTTTTGATGTGTTCACATGTGTGTGTGCTTATACAGCTTTTCACTTTCTTAAACTCCCCCAGTTAATTGAAAGGGCCTGAGGCAGATACAGGGAGAGAGAGAGAGAAGTAAAAACTGTCTTTCTTTCTCTCTTTTGTGCACGTGGAATATTACTCACTGAGACAATGTGTATTTAATCGCCTCACATATTTAATCACATTCGGCAGCAGGTTTTGTGAGTGATTTGTAGTTACAGTGTACAGCATATATCTTTGTTGCACATTCCAATGATGATCAGTCATGAGGAAAGTTGCCAGTATCAATTCTGATAAAGTTGTTGGCTCTTGTTCTTCACAAACTTGTGACAGTGATCATATTGTGTGTGTGTGTGTGTGTGTGTGTGTGTGTGTGTTTTGAGATTCCAGGGTGTGCATCCTTTGTGTGTATGTGTGTGTGTGTTTGTGCATGTTCTGCTTTCTGTGTAAATTCCAAACCTGACTTGCAGGATTTTCAGTCTCTGTTGGCAGGCGACCTCAAGTTTGCCAGAAAGAGTTCTAACAATTTATGTTCAAAGCTACTGAGTCAACAGTCAACTATGAGTGTGTTTGCGGTGGGTGGAGGTGTGCAGGTGTTACGATGTGAGATAAATTCAGGTAATTAAATTTGGCCTTTATAATAAAGGTGTCATTATGATACACTGCACTGTGAAGCAGAATTCACCAATGGTTGGAGCGTTCACATGAGCTGGGTGTAGACCGTCGTGAGACAGGTTAGTATTACCCAACTGATGATGTGTTGTTGCCATAGTAATCCTGCTCAGTAAATTTAACAACGTGTGTCAAACCATCAAGGATACTGACACGAACCCTCAACAAATGTGCATGAGAATGTGTTATTTTGAGCATACAAGGATGTATGTGTGTGTGTGTGTGTGTGTGTGTGTGTGTGTGTGNAATGTGTTATTTTGAGCATACAAGGATGTATGTGTGTGTGTGTGTGTGTGTGTGTGTGTGTGTGTGCCTCTATAGTTTGCTATGAGGTTGTATGCTTGTGCACTTTGAGTGTTTAGGCATGTTTATGTGTATTTGTGTATCATGCAGCAGCACATCCAAGACACACTCATGGTATTTGAGAGAGAAGAAGTGGAGATAGAGATAAAGGACAATAGGATGGTAAATGTTTAGTGTCTCTCTCTCTGTCTCTCTCTCTCTCTCTCTCTCTCTCTCTTTTTCTGTCGNGTAAATGTTTAGTGTCTCTCTCTCTGTCTCTCTCTCTCTCTCTCTCTCTCTCTCTTTTTCTGTCGCTCTCGCTCTCTCTCTCACACACATACACACACAAACACTTATGCTGCTTAATGCATGCCTGCAGACACACTTCTGGGTAGCTAGAACTCTATGTTATCTGCCCAACCTGCAGGTTCTTCGAAAACCTAATTCTAGGTTGCATGTGTGTGTGTGTATGAATGTGTGTGTGTGTATGGATGTATGTTCTCGTGTGTCAAGTAACGGCAGAGAGGATGTGAACAGCATCCTGCTCCATCTGCAGTGCAAAGCACACATGGTAATTGACAGTGGAGATCCGGGAGAGAAAGGCGGGGGGTGTTGGCACAAGGGACACTGGAGTGATGCTTTCTCAGTCTGGTATTCCTGGGACTGGTATTAAATTTTTGCTCAGGAAAAATGAAATAAAAATTCCTGAAATAACCATTCTGGTTTTTCCCAACTATCCGTGCGTCTGTGCTGGTGAAGGGTGGAGACAGCTGCTGTGTTAACACGGGAAAGTGGCCCCGGTATTTCACAGCACAATCTATACACATAACATTCATGGCGTTGTCAATCACGTTGAAGAATTAACAGCACAGTGAGAAAAGACATGACAAAAACAAAACATTTTCCAATTTATGGTACTTTCTTTATGAGTCTGATTTTCTAGTTAGATGGTGTGTAGCAAAATATTTTACGGGATGACCAGACAAAAATGTGATACTAGAAGTGAACTCATTGGAGCTCATACCTTCACCAAGGCTGAATAAGCTGAGAAAAATGTTGGATCTTTATCTGGATCCAGACTTATCAATAGTCTATCATGAGATAAATATTTCTGGAAAAATGCCCTGAAGAAATCACTTTAAAAATTCCTGAATCCAAACCTGGATCAAAGGGAAAATGTAATGGGTTCTTCCCTGGGCCATGTTCCATCATTCCACCAAGTTTTGTCAAAATTGGTTGAGAAGTGTAGACGTGGGTGAAAACAGAACCTAATTGGTGTAGGTAACATGAATGCAGCATTATTTGATGCGAGCATTTCAAATTCTGTGGTAAGAATTACAACCTTTAAATTTGCCATTGTTAGGATTTGGAATTCTACACAAGTTTTACAAAAATATATCATTAAAATGACCATATTCGTGCCATAATAGATTATATTGAACATAGGTAATTGAATGCAGCTGAAAATTCATGATAATGCAAATTTGTATCTCCAGATAATTTCTAATAATTATCAACATTTAAGTTGATAACAATATATTAAAACTATACCACACTGCAGTAATGGTTCATTTCACACTTCAACTTGCTTAACCCCATTTCTATGAATATGAAGTAAACATTCACAATGAAAAACACCACAGTGCAGTGAGGTTTGATGATCAAAGTTGAATGCTGAAGACATACAGGAATATCAATTATACATTATACATACAAACATTATCAAAGAGGCGACATGGCAGGATATAATGATCTTAAACAAAGGGATTCTTACACCCATTCTGTTAATCGACACTGACGGTTAATGAAGTTTTAATTTACACCTAATCAGATCTTGTAAGCCATGCCCAGTCGCCTCGGCCCATACGGGGAGGCAGAGGGGCCAAAAGCGTGGCTCCTCAGAGACCTCCACTCCACTCCCATTAACGTTCCCAGCTCTCTCCTCCCACTCGTTGGCACAGAGCTCTGCAAATGTATGCTCTGACTCAGTCAGCATGTAATTTCAGTGTTATTTTTATGTCAGTTCATCTTTCTTATGTGGTTAACAAATGAGATTGACAAGCAAAATGGGAAGAGAAAGAAGAGGGTTAATATGAGTAAGACAACAGCTGGACTGGAACATCAAATGTTTCAACTAAGTGACTCAGCGTAGGAACATCAAACCATCCCACAATTTTCCAAAGCATTCCGTACATTTTTAGATTGATTTCTTATCCTCCAAGCAGAAATGTTCGTCACAAAATTTCAATACAATAAAACTGTCCAGAAATATTACCACCTGAGGAACATAATCTATACTTTTATGAAGTTAAGTGTTTGATACATACTAAAATCTCTTCTCATGCTTTTCCAATAGCTCTGTATGGCATGTAGCTATTTCATAACATATCAGGCCGTGATCATTTGCATTGCTGCATGACTCATGCTTGGAAAAGACCATCTGGATGTTACACAAGACTTCTGCACATGAGGGGAGGAATGCACAAATCTATGTTTGGAAGGGGAAAAAAATCCACTGCACACCAACACCAAATGCATAATATTTTGGGGCTTTTTTGCCTTCCTCAGGCCCTGGACAGCTTGTGGACATTGAGGGAAAAATGGATTAAAAAGTGTATCAAGAACTTTTGGAGGAGAATGTCAGGGTAGAGCTCTGTAATAGAAGTTGGATGATGCAAGTAAAAAGAAGGAAATTCATGTTTTAGAATTACCAAATCAGATTGCAGTTCTTAAACAACCATAGCAGTAGGTTTGCACGTTTGAGCCTAATAAAACCGCATTTTAGTTTTTGTTACTTTCCCAAATCCTTCAAAATCAAATGGTCAGGGGAACACCTTAAAATTCTGTGTTTCGCCTGCTAACACACGTTCACATGTAGAAGATACTGTCATTTTAATTTCTCAGGTAAAAGCTGTTTTCTCCTGGGGCTGTATTCCCTAGAGGAGACATACATTTTCTTCTGCATGCTTCCATGTTGGATTGGTTAAATTAAGTAATTTCAACTACAAAAAAAAAAAAAAAAAAAAGATGTGCGGTTCACCGTGATAGATTACCTATCCTATCTCAAGCACATTTCATGTCTCGACAAGCTGATTTGGTCTAAAATTCCTCCTTACTGTTGTCCAAGTCTAATCAGCAGCTCCAGGAAACATTTGGCAAAGTTAGTTATTAAATACAATATATGTTTACCAGCCTAAACTATGAATGGTTAAAGAATATGCGCAATTTAAGTCTTGTTTTGAATTGTTTTTTGTACAATTGTTTTGTGTCATTAGTTCAGACAGGATGTATGTATCTATCATTGTGAATATCAGAGTATATTTGACAAGTAATTAATGCAGCAGTCCAAAAACTTCCAAAACTGCCCTAATTGTTTCTTGCCACTGTATAATATGTAACTGTTAATACATATTGCATCTGTAATCAAGTGTAACTCTGCAAGGATGCAAACATGTTTTCCTTAATTCCTATACAGTTACCTTCAATGTTTCCTGCCTGCAGCCATGATATATGCAGACTGACAGGTTTCTTTTATCTGTAGTTTCCTCAGTTCTAACAGTGTACAAGACAGTGTGTATTGCAGACTATGGACTCTTCAAAATAACTTGTCAGCTGTAGCTGCGCAGCTCGCTGGGTTATACGATACATATTCTAAGACTGACAAAGCTGCCGAGTACTTTGAAGTAAAGATCTTTACTTTTGTACAGACTGTTGTGGACTTCTAATGCTTTGGCAAAGCACATGGTGAAGAAAGGCCTTTGTTGTATCTTTCAGCTATCACATTCACAACCGCACAATAGAACCGAGACAGCCTGAAACGTGCTTGTGCATATGTGTGACTTGAGTAAGAGGAAACAATTGTTATTTTTTTTCTCCAACTCAAATTCTCTCTCTGCCTCTCTCACTTTTTCTTCCTCCATCTGCTTCATCTTTACCTCTTACAGACCTACACTCAACCATATATTACACATTAATTATCACACCTAGGTCTATTTCTATGCACATTACAGCTGACACCTCATTTGTTCGGAAAAACAATAATAGCCTTTTGGAAAAGTCATGATTCCACTGGCAACTAAGCGAGCGTAAGTCTGAGCGTTTTCATTTAGCTCAGTAAACACAAAGACTGTGTTACTATCAACCTGGCAGCAAAATAACAAAGATGGGCTAAAGAGATTGAAGTCAGGTGAAGGCATTTCTTGGGTTTGCACTGACATGCTTTTAATTAAATCTTTCCCACACGTCTCTGTTCCAAAGGCCTGTGAGGTAAAATAAATCATTATTATGGGCTATGTGTTTATGCATTAATGTGTAAAAGTGCAGCTTGAAATCAGAAAGAGGCATTATTTTCAAACTGCCTGACAGTAATGCAGGGTTTTCATAATACCTGTTTATTATAGGTTGGCACTACATCAGTGGCCTGTTAAGACCTCACATCTCCCATTTTATCCTTTCTGCTTATATTAGACTTGACAGCTGATATCTTCGACATAATGAAGATGAGTAACAGTGGAGAAAAAATATTGCTTTATAAACATTTTGAAGCCACATGGGTTGAAAAATAAATTGGAGACTTGTGGAGGAAAGAATACAAAAATTAGAATTAAATCACATGAATCATTTACTCTCAAAATCTACTTATTTGTAATCTCTAAGCATCTTATTGTCAACTGAGATGATGTCATTATGAATAAACTCCCACTATACCTTGCAATAACATAAAATCTGTATCCAGATATGTTATCCAGATATGGAAAAACAAGGTGCAAATGCAACCCGTACAGCAAGGACACATTTGTTCCATAAAATCTGCCCTCAAGTTGAAAATCTCACCCACCTTGTCTTCCTGGCACTGCATGTTCTTATTCATAGTAATTTTGAATATAAGTTGTGACTTGATTTAAATGAGTTCCTGTACCTGTAACACACACACACACACACAACACACACACACACACTCACACACAGCAACAGCTCACCCCAAAAAAAGTTGTTACTTAAAAAAATAGATAAATCTAGTCCACAGAGGAAACACGGGTTTAAATAACTTATACTGTACAAATAACAGAATCAGATACAGAGATCGTGTTTTAATGCAAGGTGTTTAATCAGCCACTGTCAATAATATTTGTGAAATATTGTTGTATTACTTTGACAAAAAAAAAATGGATGAACCTATGAGGTAATGGGACTTCCCCACCCACCCGAGTCACCTACACTTAAATACTGTTTGTTTCCTTGATATCTGATCTCCTCTGTTTTCTCTCTTTCTGATAGTCTCTTCTCAAATGTGATTGGGTGGATCATATAAGTCATACCTCTGCTAGGCCAAATGTCCTAACAGCATACTTTCTCATGAGAGAGCGAACTCAATCTGTGTGTAGTGTGAAATCTATGACATGTCACAGCAGCCCCATCAGCTGTGCTGTTCATTCACATACTGTATTGTTGACTCAAAATAAAGCTGGTTTGATTTCACTCTTAGTAAAGATGAGGAGAGCGGCGAGATCAGATTCCATTTATGATACTGTCAACTGTAAAGTGTATTCTCCAAGGAATGTCACATCAGAGATCTTTGAGATGTGTGGTGGTGAAGGGGAATGGTTATCAAAACAAATAAAATATCATAAGGTTACTCAGTGACAGGCTGCGATGGGAAAATGTATCCCAGTGTGGCTGACATTTGTTTTGGCAAACTTTCCCTGTCAAAATCTCATTGATTTATCTGTCTGAGTTGCTTGGTTGCTACTGTAAACATTTGCAATCCTCTACTTATATGATATTATACTACTTTTATGATCTATTTTTACAATATGCTGCATCAGCCAAGATAAATTAGTAACCATAATAGTGTACAGGAACACTGACATTATCCCTCACGCATTGATAACATTACAAGAAATTCAGTCCAGTGGGGGGGGACAGGATATGCATTGGAACAATATATATATTCATCTTCTGTTGAAAAAGATAGCATTTTAGGTAAAGTGATTTTACCCCGCCTCTCGCCCTATGACTGCTGTGATAGGCTCCAGCTCCCCCCGTGACCCTTAACAGGACAAACGGGTAAAGAAAATGGATGGATGGATGGATGGATGGATGGGTGGATGGGTGGATGGGTGGATGGTTTAATGATAACAAGCCTAAGAAACTCTCTAAGAATTTGCATAGCAATGTTTATTTGTTAAATATATGTTGTCTCATGAGTTCTGCGTGCATGGCAATTGTGGATGCAATAGTGATTTTTTTTTTTTTTTTTTTTTTTTGTGCATCTAGTTGACACCATTTGCAAGAGATTTTCACACTAAGTGCAACCATAGAGGCAGTCATTTTCAGTGAATTTCTTCTCAATTATATGATAAAGCCTGGTTCATGTATAACGCAGGTGTGATGCAGATGTGGACAAGGACACACAGTCCGTGGTGTCCTGGAATTCATGAATTCATGGTTCTCACATTTTCATGATGACCGCGCACTTCAACTCCGGGACTTTTGGTGGCGTTGTCAGACAAAGCTGCTTTTAAACCCAGAAACACAAAATCAGACCCAGCTAGTTTCCAGTGCAGTCACCGCACCTCTTTGCTTGGCCAATCATCGATGATGGCACATTCATATCACACAAACGTCATCATTTCAAATATTGAGTGGTGTGCGACCTTGCAAGTGACCTGCAAATATCTCTGTAGGTGCAATTACATCACATTTTCCACGTGCCCACGTTAAGCATAAACCGGCCTTTTGATGCCACGTTATAAGGTAGAATGGTAGATTGTCATTTTCACAAACTGTGATAACAGTGATCTTACAAATTCATTGCATGTTGCACTGTGGGCATCATAAAATCAGAATTGTAATCTGTGTCAGATTTTACGATTTCAAGTTTGATGCATGTCAGATTGTGCAACTAATGCCTCGTGAATTGAAATGCTACAACAAGCAGAAGAAGCACATGTAGGCAGAAACGTGTCAGCTCATCATCCAGCAGGTTGGTTTATAGATGTGGGTCGTAGCAGTCTAAGTGAGATTTCAGCCCTGAATTTCTGTCAGAATTTTATCACAGGCTCTCTTTGATAGCAGGAGCACAAAATTAGTCAGTGTGCATGTCTCATACTGTGATAAAGGCCCATTTTCGAATGAGCACCAAATACTTCATCACAATTCTCTCAAAATTGTTAGCTTTTGTCTGCATGGCAGATGAGCTATTATACTGTACGCTTGGTTGGACAGAAAAAAAGCTTTTGGCATTAGCGTTTCATTGTAAACGTAGTATTAAAATAGTTGAGGGTGACATTTCTCTCTCTCTCTCTCTCTCTCTCTCTCTCACTTCTGCTCATTCAAACAGAAGTAACAGCAACTGCCAGCAACACATTTTGACATCTGCTGTTGGTGGCAGTATTTCATGACAAACATCCACACTGCCTGTCTACATCCACATTTGACATGAACGTGCAGCCGTCATCACTGATTCCACAAAGCAGCTACAGGCCACTAAGCCGCAAATCCTAGTTTTGACCACAGCCGATAATTCTTGCAAAAACCAGAGAGTCAATATTTTATCACAGGGATAAAACAAACACATGCAGATTCGTTGTTGGTATGTTTTTCTCTTAAATATTGATTCCTAAGCCACTCTCCAGCCATCTGGTCTGTGGAGTGTATTTCTGCATGAAACACACATACACATGCACACACAGGTGCGTGCAGACACATGCACACATCTATACCAGCATGCACACCAAGGCACAAACCACACACACACACACACACGCCAGGCACATGAAAACGTGCAAATGCAGAGACACACACAAACTGGAAGTACACACATGTCCTGGCTCAAAGAAAAGAACCTTCTTTCCAAAAATGAGTCCAAATGTAATTTCATGTGTGTAAAGCACAGCCATGTTACCAGCAAAAATGGCCTTGTTCCACTCATTTCCCTCTTTCGCTGTATGTGACCACTGAAGTGCCTTTGTACATCTTCAAGCTGCAGATGTTGCTGCAGCACCTCCTTCCTCCGATACAAGCACATTTTTCGTCAGCGTAATTGTATTAGAATGCACCTCCAATCCTCTGTAACAGAAAGATGTAAGCTGCTTTGCTTGCTTGTGGTGGGATCAACAGTCTCTCTTAAAAGCTTTGCAAAGAGTGTGTGTGTGTGTGTGTGTGTGTGTGTGTGTGCGCACGCACGCATTTGTGCGTGCAATTCTATGTGTGTGAATAGTGTACACCCCACACCCCAATACACATACTTTACCATACACACACACACACACACACACACACAAACACGCAGTATAAGCAGAACCATCCCTGTGTAGTGTGATTAGGTATAGCTGTCGCTGAATTGTGCTGAGCACAGCCAGGGCATTGCTGAGGATTGGACTGCCCTGTCTCCATAGAGAACAAAAGAGAGAGAACACACACACACACACACACACACACACACACACACTAACTCAGAGAGAGAGACAGAGAGAGAGAGAAAGAGTGAGTGAGAGAGAGACAGAGAGAGAAAGACAGAGAGAGAGAGAGAGTGTCTGTCTCCACCTTGTCTTCAGCCAGTCGCCAAGAAGCAGCTGGCCTGAATATCTGAGTGCTTTTAATGAATTGAAATCTTTTGGGTGCGAGGATTCCATGATTAAATGCAATAAGACTAATATTCCTGGGTGGTTTGGGAGTCGAAAGAGGACTCTCCTCAGAGACAGAGATGGAAGAGGGCAGAAAGAGGAAGAGAGGGAGGAGGGTAGTTGGCTCAAAGTGCACTTCTCTGCTCTCCTTCCCCCACCCCTCCTCTTGGGGAATAACCCTATTTAGAGCAGAGGAAGAGTATGGTTGGAGCTTTCAAAAGGAGAAAGAAGGCAGGAAGAGAGATTTGGCAGAAAGTGGTGGGATTTGTGACAATGGCTTGAGGATTACTTTTCATTTAATCATGACATGGAAACATTGATGCACTTTGAGTTTGATCTGCCAAGACTTGCCTAAAATAGTATTGTCGCTGTCTGGTATTGCAATATAAATATGAAAGCTATAACTTTTGAATCACTCAACAGGCTATGTTGTGTCAGCTACAGTACACTAAGAAATACAGAAACAAATAGTCAATGGCCAACTGTCTAAGTAACTACAGGCTGTGCTGTAAATAATTGACTGGAAGGTGTCCAAGGATTTTGGCTGTGGACACACCACTGTTTTTTTTTTTTTTTTTTTNTTTTTTTTTTTTTTTTTTTTAACTTCAGTTCTTCATTATCCAGAGACATGCAGATTAGATGATATGGAAATTAATGTTCCTGCAGGTTGAATGTGAGCATGAATGCCTCTATATGTCAGGCCTTGATGGAATGGTGTTCTGTCCAGCGTGTTTCGTACCTCTGTTTGTTGGGATAGGCTCCAGCTCCTCACCACCCTGCACGGGGTAAGCGAAAATTGAGATTGGATGGATGAGTATATGTGCATGTCAACTACGGTATGGTTAACATAGTCACAGTTAGTCATAAAAAAGTGCTTGAGGTAAGAGGCTGAGGTTAGAGAAAGGTCAATGTTAAATATCAATACCATCACTGACTGTTTTTAGGAGGTGGAACATGAACTTTGGTAAGAAAGATGAATGCATTAAACTTCCAATTTGTAGTTTTCTGACTCTGCCACTCTGCCAGACATGCTGGCTTCATGTAGCCGGTTGAGGTGTGAAAGTGGGAGGGTTTTAATATCTCAAAATCTCCTGTTTTTTTTTTTTTTTNTTTTTTTTTTTTTTTTAACAAAATGTGTCTGCTGTGTGCAGAGAGAATTGAAAGTGAAACTGTGCGCCGTTATCCCTGTTTATGTCCCAGTTTATACTTGAGTCAGGATCACAAAATGCACAGCAGAATTCCTGTTAATAACCCCTCCCTTCTTGTGAAAGTTAGTGTTGTTTTCCCGTTCATATGATTAATCATGTTGAGATTAGAAAAATTATGTATGGCACTGGCTTTCCCCTCCACCTTCCACTGTGGGTATTCTGAAATAAATATAAACAATTTTGCCTCTGGACGAGGTCTCTGACCAGCTCGTTGGGTGAGATGAAGCATGCTGTGGCCTTGAACATTTAGAGGTGACAGGCACAGTAATTCATATGGAACTGGCCAATCCAAGCTGACATTAAGATGAGTCATCCTAGTTTTCTGCCCTAAAGCTCCAACTGTCATGAAATAACTAGGTTTTCAAAACATTGCTGGAATTTGAAAATGAGCTCAAGTGGAACTTGACATGGTTATTGTCTAACATTGATTCCTATTAATATTACACTGACTTTTTAATTTTTTTAAGACTGCAAATTATCATAGCAACCTGAAGTTGTGTGTCTATAGAGATTTCCACTCATCTTGGCCATAATATAGCTAAAACATGTAATTCAGTGTGGTGCAAAATGTTTGAATTTTTTTTTTTTTTTTTTTTTGAATTGAATGTTTCGAGAGCTAATGCACAATGCTTCAGACCTCTAGACATGCCTTGTGTCATTTTCATCTGAGGAACTGAGGTTTTCTTCAATAATTTACATTTAATGCTGTTTGATTTGCAGCCTGCCCATTTCTCAGACAGTAGCTTGAGTTGAAAGCTGGAGATTCAAGTGAAAAGTCGTGACAATAAATTGTGCGCTTAAAGCAAAGCTTCATTTAATTAGCCGACAAGACTGACAGATACTATTTAACAAGAATCACTTTCCTGGTATGTCTCATGCAGTACGTGATGGGAAAAGGTGCCATGCAGACATGTTGAGCTCATTTATAAAACACTCTAGACAGACAGGAGAAGAAAACCATGTCTTCTAGTATCTGTCTCATCCACTGGTTGGTCTCACTGATCCTAAACACTGACAGTTCACAATGCAAGATGGAAGGTTAACTGAGTGTTAACTGTGTTTAACCAGATAGTGTCTCTATAACATGCAGAGAAGCAGTCACATGCGTACAGAGCATATGCAGTTACATGCAAATCACATCAGGAGTTGCCAATCTAATGCAAAAAAGGTGCAATACACATAAATGTGGTTTTAGTGTTGTGAATTTTTTTCAATATGTTTAGTACATGACTTTGATTTTACTTCTTTTTATGCTAAATCTGCTTTTTTTTTTTTTTTTTTTANTTTTTTTTTTTTTTTTTTAAATGAAAAAAAAAACCAGAATAATAAAATAATTATAAAATTTGGTTTGCATTGACTTTGGGTTTGATTTTGTTTTCTCAAGGTGCAGCAAAGACAAACAATCCACCTAAACATAAAAAACACTATAGGAATATAAAATAAAACTTTATTTTGCTTTTTCATTCTGTTGGTTTCTGTCACTGTTTGACCATCTGTCTTTTTCACCCCTTTTCTGCCTACACAGATCTGTAATATTGCTGTATCTTTGATGAGCCATGGCATCCAAAATCTGAACTTGGTTTGGTACTGACATGGTAGAATTCCCAGACAATTTTCTGTGTGTGTGTGTGTGTGTGTGTGTGTGTGTGTGTGTGTGCATGTGAGAGAGAGAGAGAGAGAGCACAACAGTAGCATCCTCTTACTTTTCCTAAGTTGTCTCTTGTCATGTGAGAATAGTGACATTCAAACACAGGATTTACTGGAAATGTGAATAATCTTCATATATATTCATCTATGTAATAACACAACAATTAGGGTGCTGAAGTGTATTTTCAAAAATAATATGACTAATAGAGCAACACAAAAATGTATCTACACCAAACATGCAAATACAAATAAATCCACGTGTTGTGTAAAGTTTTTTTTTCTTACTAATAAGTGCGCAAAAAACTGAATACTCACAAGCACTGCATTAATTTCAGCAGTAGCTCCTTAAATTGCATTTTATGTCTTTTGCACCTCACCTCCTTCATTCACCTTTGTGTGAATTTTCCTGACTGCCTCCAGCACGGGTTTCCAGTTTTGCCTGATTTACAGCCTAAAGGTGCAGTCCACTACTCTCAAGTGTGTACTCACCACAAGCATTAAACATAACTGTCAATTACCAGTGGAAGTCAGGGCTTCTAATGGCCTTGTTTGGCATGAACAAACATTAACGTCTCTTAGTGTGTGTGCGTATATGTGTGTGTGTGTGTGTGTGTGTGTGTGTGTGTGTGTGTGTGTGTGTATGCCCATGTGGGTCTTTTTTCATGTGCAAATGCTTGTGCCAGTGCTGTGTCACAAGTGCACTTTTTTCTTTGTGTGTGTGTGTGTGTGCGTGTGCGTGTGCGTGTGCGTGCATGCATGTGTCAAATTGCTGTACAGCTTACTCTCCTTGATCATTCGGAGTAGTGAACATTTCACTTGACACCTTTACGAGAGGACAGGACCCTGGACTCGTTTTTAAAGTCCCCTGTCTACTTTGATGTGCTTTACTGAACACACCTGTACCTGATTTGTATGCCGCTCTCTTTCGTCTCTCGCTCTTCCCTTAATATTAGTGCGACTTAAGCTTAAGTCTGAACATCAGCAGTATTTATGGTTAGCTCTTAATGGGTGGATTTAACCTGAAAGATAATCAAAGAAAGTTAGAAGGGATGAAATAAAGGGAAGGTTGAGGCAAAGGGTAATTTATTTTCACTTTCTTCTCCTTCTGTTTTACTTAGGAAAACAAATGTCCCATGTAAAATAACCCAAAGTGTGGCTGGCCTCACTGGGTCACACAGCATGTGTGCTGAAATTCAAGTTTACAGCTTTGCTTTTTAACAGGAAACTGGACATTTAAGGATCGTCTTATCCACAGATAATTTATCTCAAACATCATAAACTGTAAGATGCCTTCCCACATCATTGTCCATGAATTCTCAGTATTACAGATTAAGGAAAGGGTTAATTATTCCACCCATGTGAGAGAGAAATGAAAGCCCATAGTTGTCTCTTTTAAAAAATATTATATGTGATGATAATTCTCCTGTTTATTGGTCTTATTTAACAACCCACCCCATTATCCAAATAATTACTGTTTGCTGTTAAACATAATAAACCTCCTATTGCTATAATAAAACTTTCACCACATAAACTTCTTGTTGGAGAGGCACACAGGTGTGTGTCAGAGATTAATGCTGAAGTGTTTGGGAGGAGAAAGGGTTGATGGGAGGATAAAGAATACAAAGAGCTCATGAATTATCTGCATATGCAGGCTGCTTATTTGATCAGCGATAAGGGGAATGAGTTCACTTGCTCTTGAGTCTATACTCACAGGAAGCCTATGAGCTCTCTGATACCATCAATTTAGCTTTCAATGACAACTAGGCCTTAGCATGGATGAACACACCCTCATTGGTAAACTATATGATAGGATTATTTCTCCATTTAATATGCCATGCATGGAATTATCTATAGATAAGTTTAAATTGTTCCCTCACTGTAAAGCATAGGCTTAGCTAGGCCATGTACTCTACTAGACTTGGCAATATAGTATCTTGTCTGTTTTGCCCTTGAAGATCAATATCTCCACTGTGTCAAGGACACCCCAGCCTTTTCTGCTAATAGTTAAATAGGAAGAGAGCAAAGAACAGCTTCTCCAAAAGGGATAAAAATGCTTTTGCACAATTATGACTAATTGTGATATAAATTCACAGTCAATTCTCATAACGGGCTTCACAGTTTGAGGTTTGTCGTGCAATGGACGCCTTTGCTCCCATTTTCACCTGCGTTTTCTCTCAATCAAACACAGAGGTGGGGTGGAAGTTTCTTTTCATGTGTTCAAAGGCAACCGGTTGCCAAACATTTTTTTTATTATTTTTTTTAAACAGAAACAATAACTCTTTTTATTGGGAACAAATGTTGACATTTGGAGGGAGCAGCAGCGGGTGAGTAGAGAGAGCGAGAGAGAGAGAGAGAGAAAGAGAGAGAGAGAGAGAGAGNAGAGAGAGAGAGAGAGAGAGAGAGAGAGAGAGAGAGGTAGGCTCCTGTTTGCTTTGGAGAGAGCCTCTGGTGCTATTTGACAACAGTGCCAAGTCCCTGAGGGAGCCCACCTGAGAATAAAGCATGCATTTCAATAAATCAACTCCTAATGAAAGCGTTTGGCTGAGGAAAAAGAAGCTGGCCGGGGGCTACAGCGTCCTTGACTTCCATATAGGTGGCTGCCAGTGATGTCGAGTAAATAAAAAGGTGGTTAAAATATATCACTTCCAGATGGTGATGATCAAAAGGCAAACAACCCTAATTATCAAAAAATCAAATATATTTTCAGAAAATCATTACTGAATGTTTCTTTTCCTTCCAGAACTATTTACTGAAACTTACACAATGAATTTATTCCATAAAGATTTCTGTCAGCATAATAGGTGAGTTACTGAGTTTAGCTGGATTTTTCCTCCACTGGGTCTCTGGTGGCAGGCAAATATTACTTAGGTGGATGAGGAGGTGGGAGGAGGAAAACTGAGGTGAAGGGGAGTCCCAGGAGATTTGAGCAGCACTCAACCCCAAATTCAAGTGGAAAACGAAGGATTAGCTTTTAGTCTGGCTGGGAGCAATGATGGAGGCCTCTTGTAGGATACACATAGGAATAAAGACTTTTTTCTTTTAAATGGGTCACAAAATTTTTGAATTGAACTTTCTGAAACAATCAAAATAAATGCAAAACAATATACAGCAATTAGTCTAATAACACAAAGTAGTTTAATAATAATAATAATAATAATAATAATAATAAACTTAGCCACATACCTAACCTTTTTCTTTCTTTTTTTTTTTCTAAATTGTTTAATTAGCTGTATCCTAAGCCCGCCGTAATAACCAAGCCATGATGAAAAGCAGAGGAAAGCCTGTCCGATTAGGGCCCATCACACAGTCCATTGGAGCTGGCAGATGCTTAGATAGACTTTTATGGATTGCTCAATGCCGTGCCGTAATGAAGCAGGCAGGGCTGACCCATCCTGAACCAGGCTAAAAAGCTCCAGGGACGGGCCCCGCTGGGAGCCCATAATGCCCGATGCGCCCCACGGCTGTATTAATCACACTGAAAAATAAATGTGTGGCAGGGCGANGGGGGGAAGGGGAAAAAGTGAAATAAGTATGTCGTTTATCCCAATCAAGGTCGTGAATATGAGGCCAAGTGAGATTCAGAATGAGGCCCTAAAAGAAAATGATGATCCATTTAGAAAGAATGGATTGTGCAATCTGTGAAAACTCATAATGTTTGTGAAAAGCCAAATTCATCAAGTCTTTCCCATCTGCGTCTGACTGACAAAATAAGAGAACAATGACCAGAGCTGTTATGAATAAAAGAATGAGCCCCAAAGATTTATATAATAGTCGGGAAAACAGTTTAATATTTTCTCCTTTGAATAATGGATATCATACCTCGCCAGCACATCTATACTAGCGCGTTTTATTTTATTTACATTCAAAGATATAAATTAGTAAAAGTACTCCCGTTAACAAGATTGTGTATTTTCTCCCAAATGCGTCTCAAATAAAAACCGTTCATCATATATATTTACAAAACAAACAAACGATGTCAGTTTCCCATTTTTTGCAATACAACTTGCATAAATTATAGGCATCATTTCGCCATCATTTAAAAAAATAAATATCAAATGTAGGCTATTCCACTTTGAAGTCCTCAAGTTCACTTAAGTTCTGTCCGCCTGGCGTCCCAAAACATTCCGCTTTACAAACACGGTTTCACATAGAGGTCAAATGATATTTTCCACACGTAAATATACTAAAATAATATATCGTGGCAAAGAAGCAAACTATATGGACCTGAGATATAACATGTCAAAAAAAAACAAAAAAAAAAAACAAATATATATTAGGAGATCTTTTTCAAACCAGCATATGAAATTATTCACATTGCATCGAAACAAAAATGTGAAATTATACGGTAATAATCTGACAAATACGTGGGGTGTTGTGGAGTGTTTCATGGAGCTGAAGCAGCGATAGCAGCGTTTATTCCGACTAGATATGGTGGCACTAGATCCGGTTTGGAGCAAAGGTTATGCGGGTTAAACATGGTGTCCTTCTCCTTTATAGTTATAGCAATTGTGACATCTACCTATGGACCAAGGAAATAAAACCCCACACGATGAAACGACCGAATCCCCCCGTAACCCCAGAAAGTTTGTCAGGCTGATTCTACCCAAAACAGGTCTGTACTTACAAGTGCTTAATTAACCTAAAACCAAAAAAAACCTCCAGAGGCGATGCGGCAAAACTTTCTGTGTGAGAAAAATAACCGCCGCGTTACCAACGTGAACAAGAAAAATGATGTTTTAAGATGTAAAAGTTGCGCAATCTGCGTGAGTACACAGAGCAGGTTAACCGATTTGTTTGGTTTTGGCTGACCCTGTGTAATTGTAATTATTCTAAGCTGAAAGATAAGGTTCAGGGATAATTGTGCGCGCGCACACATACACACATCAGAGGGGGCATTAAAACCGAATTCCTACTCACAGCTATGGCAACATTTATCGACTTATTGAAGTCTCAGGCTGCCACTGTGTGTGTGTGTGTGTGTGTGTGCGCGCGCGCGCGCGCCCGTCCTCGTGTATATGTGTCATGTCTGTAGGTGTAATACTTTTGTTTACTGTAGGATTTTCTTATTATGCCAATAATAATTGCTAATGCAAACCTGCTGCAAAGTTACCCTCCCCCTTCCCCCCTTCCTGCCACTTAATGATCCGACGAGATTCAGCAAGACCAAAGCAAGTCCGACTAAAAATGAAAAATATAATACATCCTGATTTGGGTCGACGGTGCTGTGAAAATGTCCATCTTAAGTCATTTAGTCTCATGTTCACTTGTAAAATCTCATTGATCTGAAAAGAAGTGAAAATCTGCTAAAACGGTGCGATAATGATACGTGTTTCTAACGCAAGTTCGCTTGACTGTTGATGTCTGTGTGTAAAACTATAAATTTTCTTGAGATAAAGCAGAAAAAAGGCAGATCATCCTCACGAAAATGACACAACGAAAAGTTGATTTGTACTGGAAACAAGTGAACTTAATTTACATCCACCATGGAAAGATTTTTCCTTACATGTCTGAAAGAAGAAAAACACCCCTCCAGATTCAACACTAGATTAAATAAGTTTTCCAAATGTTGTCGTTTGTTATGGGTTACCGCGTCGCGTTATTACGTACCTTTCTTTGCCTCTAAATTTGCGGGTCTGAAATGTTGCTGCTGCTGCTCGACAACAAGGATCTGGTTTGGATTAGTTTTGAGGAGGGGGGAGTCTGGGCTGTGTTTGGTGTTGTTGCTCGCCTCCACAGCCTGAGACGAGCTCAGACCCTCGTTTGCTGCAGCAGCAGCGGCGGCGGCGGCGGCGGCGGCGGCAGCCAGACTCACTCCAGNCTCGTTTGCTGCAGCAGCAGCGGCGGCGGCGGCGGCGGCGGCGGCAGCCAGACTCACTCCAGATGAATTAGTGTAGCGCAGGATCCCTTGGCCCTGCAGGGGGCTGAAGTTGCCATAGTTTGTGTAATTGCTATAAAAGGGAGAAGTGTAATAAATAGGTCTTCCCAGGATGGAGGGGGCCGGGTAGAGGGAGGGGGAACTGGCAGCCGGGGAGGTGGTGGAAGGCGTGGGGGGAGTAAGGAGGCCAACGCTGGAGGAGGGGCAATTTGGTTGCCCCAGTTGCTGTTGCTGGTGATGCTGCTTTTGGTCCGAGGTAGCAATCTCCGCCAGCGACCACAATTTGGGCTTGACTGTGGGATTCTGAAGCGCCCCCGAAGAAGCTGTAATTCTGCTATCAAGGCATGATGCTGATTTACTGGTATTAACATTGTTGTTACTGACGAGGCTCCGGGCCAAATCCTCATGCTGGTTGTGGAGATGCTGGAGATGATGGAGGTGCTGGTGGTGATGGTGATGTTGGTGGTGACTGAGAACTGGCGCTTCTACTCCCGTTAAAGGCGACGATGTGACGGGTTTAGAGGAGAGCTGAGACCGCTGATCCTGGTTCTGGTCCTCGTCGCATTTGTCGCCGGCCTGGTCAGAGCCCAGATCCCCTCCTCGACAGCTGCCTTTCTCTCCGTCAGACTCAGCCGAGCAGGAGTGGTCTGTCAGAGTNTCCCCTCCTCGACAGCTGCCTTTCTCTCCGTCAGACTCAGCCGAGCAGGAGTGGTCTGTCAGAGTGTCCACGTGCAAACTGATACCTAAAAATACAAAATAATAATAATAATAATAATAATAATAATAATAATAATAATAACAATAATAATAATAATAAATAAATAAATAATAATTAATAAGTATTATTAATAACAATAAATAATTAGATCTGTCATAATACTCCATAACATAAGAGTTTAAAATCATTGAGGCCACTTATGATTGTTGTTTCTGCGCTGGCCCGCCATTAATCACATCTAACTTTAAAATAGTAGGCCATCTTACAGTTTAAGCTCTATCGAGAATTATTTTCATAAAAATACCTCAGCAAACACTGTGACAAAATTCCAAACTTTAAGGTGAATTTTCCTTAAATGTGATATTTTTTTAAAAATACAACCTGAGGCCAACTTACCAGTATAAATATGCATCTTCAATTTAAAATATATTTGAACAATTGTATTTGTATTAAAAATTCGTTTATTATACTTTTTATAGGATATGATTATTCTAAGTGAATAAGCAGTAAATAAAAGAAGCATCCCCCTCCCCTTTCCCCCCGCCCTCCTCCGTCCTACCCTGAATTGTTAAATGGATCATTGGCTCGGTCACAAGATTATACCCCACCTTCATCCTCCGCGGAAGCCTCGCTGTTATCAAGGATTTTTTCTGAGCGCTCCACTTCCTTCCTCTCTCCGTCCCCATCCTCCTCATCCTCGTCATCGCTCTTATTCCTGGGGGCCCAGGTCATCTTGTTCTCCTTCTTGAGCCTCCTCCTGGCGTTAGCGAACCATGTGGAGACCTGCGTCAGGGTCATTTTGGTGATGATGGCCAGCATGATCTTCTCCCCTTTAGTCGGGTACGGGTTCTTTCTATGCTCCTGAAGCCAGGCCTTCAGGGTGGTCGTGGCGTCCCTGGTGGCGTTCTTGCGGTAAGCCGGGTCGTTGAGTTGGTAGGGGTACCCTGGACTCCCGTATGGGTGGTAACTCAATGCCCCAGCCATGCCCGTCGTGTGCGCGTCATATGGAGAGCTCTGCAGAAAGTTTTAAAATAGATAGATAGATAGATAGATAGATAGATAGATAGATAGATAGATAGATAGAAAAAAATACATAACAAATAAAAACAACCTTGACACCTCATAGCTNAGATAGATAGATAGATAGATAGAAAAAAATACATAACAAATAAAAACAACCTTGACACCTCATAGCTGATGTTTAATGTTTTATTTTTCCAAGCAAAATGCAACAATAAAGTTTAGGCTACTTTTATCCTACACAAGTCCACATAGTTTATATATATATATATCATGATCTTCAAAACACGTGAAACAAGTTAAACAATTAAATACATATTCTGGCAGATACTATTCTCAGATTTTGTTTGTGAAGAAAATTTGATTTTAAGAATTTAATAACTTTCTATGTGCTCTAAATAATTAACAAATGCCTTTACCAAATATATATTTACATGTGAACAACATGCTTTTATCATGTTGTCTACCCACTTAAGCACATTAATTGCAAGCAGGGCAGTAAACACACAATGCGTAAAAGCAGGCCGCAGAAAAGCGTGAACTAATGGTTAACTAATGGTTAAGATCATTATCGGATTGACTAACAGAGCTTCTGTTAATTTAGCTGTTAAGATAATAAAAGGAGATTTTAGTTTTCTGTAATCAGCTATTAACTAACTCGTTTTCTTTCAGGATTGCTGTTTTGTTTTGTCGTGGCAGCCCTTGCAGCATTGCAAATCCCATTAGCAAATCACTTGATATGCACCTTTCCCAAAACGCTTGAACTGCCCTGTGACAGTCATGCTTTTCATGTCAAAATTGTTTTTATTCAATTCAGAATAAATTCAGCAACTTTATCCTGATTTTAGTGTCCTACTGAAGGAGGGGAAAAAATAAAGCTTATAGCATATTAATTTTCTGTGACACATATATTCACTGATCAGAGGCCAAGGTTCACATAAAATTCGTAGTTGGGGTTATTCAATTTTACATAATTAGTTGCCTAATGAGTCGGTCGAACCATTATAATTAACAGCTCATGCTTAAAAAAAATCCATGTGGGAAAAGAGGTTTTATAGCGAAGACTTGAACAGCAGGCCGTTGTATATAGAGCAATCATGCACTCAATAGAAAAGTTCCACAAGGACTCAATACTGCATTGTGAACCTGAATCAAAACATGACATTTGACGCAGTTATAGATTTTAAACACATCGACGCATTCGCTGGCTATGGAGTTGTATCTTAAAGAAAGATAGAGGCAATGTTTTACCATGTATGATGGAAATCCTGTGGTGGGATCCGTGGAGTATGAAAGTGGACTGGAGAAGCCTGCACCAGCCGAGGCGGAGAAAGCAGCCGATCCAGGGTAAGGGCTGAAGGCTGAGCCAGAGGACGACCTCGCCAAGTCTTCATTCCGCGGCGCAGCCAGAGCGGAGGCCCCATAAGCCGGACACGAATAAAGAGCCAGAGAGCCCGGGGGCTGGTAGAGGTAACCCTGAGGATAGGACATTGGAGAACACGGTCTAGATCGCCGCGATTCCAAAAAGGGGGGGAAACGCGCAGGGCGGCGGGCAGCAACAGCCAAACAAAATTAATAATCAACTCAATAATCAGACGCGCAAACAATCATCAGACAATGAGAAAAAAAAAAAAAAAAAATNAAAAAATCCTCCCTCCACAACCCCCTTAGTGGGGAAAAAAACACACGAAAGATCTGTTAAAGTGCCCACATAGAGGCAATGTGGCATGCGTCTTGATCCCCTAGCGTCCGATGTTTTTAGTACGCAGTGCTATGGAGTGAGGAGTTCGGAGGGAAGGAGCCGGTGGAGTTTCAGACACGCAGCATTGGGGAAAGTGGAGCTGTCACTCCGGCTCATCTGAATATCCCATCCCCGCCCACTTTCTGCCTCAGAGAAATAGAGCCACGGAACAAAACCAAGACTCCACACTGCAAAAAATACGACCTGTCCACCCTTGCATGTCATTTAGATTAGAATGAGATATTTCAAAGTTATTTTACATTTACATCAGCTGAGACTAATCTGCCCGTTTTGGAGATAGTGAAGTAATTTGATGTTCATGCGTATCGATTTGACCATAGGGGGTGACCTGCCTTATTTTTCTTTAATTTTATGAAAAAAAGCAAAACAAAAATCAGACAGGTGAGGTGTATTTGAAAGGAAATGTGCCTCTTTTTTTTTTTTTTTTTTTTTTTTTTTTAGCATTTTTAAATAATTTGAGATACACGGACGTTTAAAGACTCAACCACAGATTAAAGTTGTTAAAGTAGATATTTTTTGTAGTACAGTAGAGAGAGAGAGAGAGAGAGAGTGTGTGTGAGGAGAGAAAAAGTACGCAGAAGTTGTTCGCCTGTTTTAATATAAAACTCACTTCTTTTTGCGTCGTCGGGGTGTTATTTTAGTTTTTTAAGGTCAGGTGTATTGTGGTTATATGCACACAATGTCAGTGAAAATAAAACATAACTTAATTGTGCATTGTTTGAGTGTGTGTGTGTGTGTGTGTGTGTGTGTGAGAGAGAGAGAGAGAGAGAGAGAGATTCACTTGCAGTTGGTTATATCGTCGAGCCAGTTCAGCTGGCAGCTGGAGCGCACAGTTTGGACACATGCATAAATGCATGCAAGCCATGGAGCTGCCGTGTGCGCGCTCTTCACGCAGTGCGCGCTCTGGCCTGCGGGAGGCGTAACTGACTCTACAACTAAAAGCTTCTCAGACAGGCTCACCCTGTATTATTAAAAAATAGCATTAATCCATAACAATATAACCGCTGGTGGTGACTGATTAAGTCTGTATTGGTGAGAATAAATTCTATACAGACTCCATATGTTAACCCTATTCACACTGTTGAGGCCTGTTTATGTTTTGTGTATATGCATAAATGAGTGCATGCATTGTGTGTGTGTGAGATTATGACACAGAGTATGCTCATGCACTTTTGTGAAGTGAAAACAATACACAGCCATATTCTTTATTTATTGTGATTACAGGCATCTTGACCTTTGTTGAAGACTTGTGAGACCTGAAACTGTGACAGCAGATTTTGAAACAGGCAGTAAAGGTGGCGACTTTTGTGAAGAAGATTTGTCTTTGCAATCATCCTCCTCATCATTCATCCAAATGAATGTATTCAACCATCAGGTACAGCAACACCACAACTTGAATATGTGCAATACAGCTTGCCTGTTAGCAGGAACATTAATTTATTTAACACATACATAAAGGCATGTGCTATTTACTATACAATATTCCATAATGCCCTCCAATATTAATCACAGCTATGATAGGAGCACTTTTTCAATTTGGACTACTTCAAGATGACATGACATTGTTATAAGACTATTATATAAACATCTAATAGCCTGGATTGCTGTACAACATATTATAATGACTGTGTACAGCCATCATACCAGGAACACCTTGCCAACTTTATTTTTTATTTTTTTAACGAAACAAATTCCTAAACACTTAAGCTGCAACCCAAACAATTCCTAACTGTGATACCATACAAATCAAGGAAAATACCTAAAAATAAATAAATAAAAATCAAGTAAAATAAATAAACAAATAAAATATAAAAATTATATGCTGTCTCTATTTTAGGAATAAAATTATCCCTCACACATGTCAAAGAAGTTACTGTTTAAAAAACCTGAATGCATTTACTGTATAATATGGTGTGTCTAAAATATTTTCATCATGCATGACTACACATACATATGTGCATAGCGTGAATCAAACAGGTGCTTCAACGTTCTCCCTTCTAAAAGATACAAAGTAATAATAACTATTATCAATAATCCACATTTGTAACATTTAAGATTCAGTATCTTTACTTATTAAGTTATATTGAAACCTTAACAGGTTCTAAACTATTCTTGATCTAAATTATCAAATGCCTGGATATTGATAGTATTTGGTGTATTGTTATATTTTTTCCCAAAAAATTATCAAGGGATTACAATTCTTATAAGTATTGACATCACAGATGAACATCAAATATCAGACGAGCCCATGATAACCCTGATATGAATGCAGCTTACCAGAATTATTCAAAATTTTTAGCCTGGTAAAGTTTTGCATCTTTTTTTTTTTTTTANTTTTTTTTTTTTTAGATATAGAGCGTTTATTATAACATTCATTATTTGCTTTAATCTATCTGCAATACAGGCAATGATTTTCATTTTAGAATGACACAAGTGGTTTCTTTGTTTCAGGCATGAGTAATCTATCCCAGAATAGTAAATGAGTCCTGTTTGAATGGACAGCAGATTGGGGTAAGGTGTGGTGTGATGGTTGTGAATACAGTTTGGCCCACACCAGGGGGCACTGTCTCCTCTGTGCAGAGACTGCTGCTAACCATCAGTGCTGTGTAGTGTGTGTGTGTGTGTGTGTGTGTGTGTGTGTGTGTGTGTGTGTAGGTGTTTTGTGGAAGTGTGTTTATACACCTTAATGTATGCAACGCCAAGTGCATATAATGCTATATGCATTTGCGTGTGCATATAAATGTGTTTTTGAGTGTTAAAATATCCTTGTCTCAGTTAAAGTAACGTGCACCTGTTTGTGTGGAAAAAGTGTGTGTGTATGCGCACGTGCGTGTGTGTGTGTGTGTGTGTGTGTGTGTGTGTGTGTGTGTGTGTTAAACTCAACAGTACATTCCAGGTCTCAGTTTCAGACACACTGGATCTCCGAAGATATTTTAGTCCTAGCCTGATGAAGACATAGGAGATGAAAGAAAAGGGACAGACAGACAGACAGACAGACAGACGGACACACACACACACACACACACACACACACACACACACTCACACACATGCAGAGAGAGAGACAGACAGACAGAAAAGTGGGTAGATCCAGAAAAAAAAGCATCAGCTCAGACAGAGATCCATACAAGAAAAAAAAAAAAAAAAAAAANAAAAAAAAAAAAAAAAAATCAAATATCTTGCTTAAATGTCACACAGACCTTCATCTATATAACTCTAATCTATGCTAATCTATATATTAATATAGTAATGTGCCTTATTCTAGAAACAATGTTCAACATTGAATACAAATACAATACTGAGAGGTTGGCACAAATATGACTAGAACATGAGAAACTGACATAAAAATATAGCTTATTGACATGACATACACATTTTACTTCAGGGTATGAAGTTATGAGAGAACACAGTCACACATTCTTTCTTGAGGAGGAAAAAAAAACATCTAAATGAGCTTTTTATTTAGTTTTTATACTTTAATATTTGAGAGATAACAGATGATAACAAGAGATAGACAATAATCCCAGAAAGCCCAAGAAAAATACCTAAAAAAGTTTCAGTCCCTTTCCATGAATACACCTTACGCTGTTACACAAATGCAGTCTCTGGCTCCAACACTCTAACGCAGTGTGTTACAGTTAAATAAAATTTTTAAAAAAGGGTTTTATCAGTTGCTAAATCATTATTTGACTGTTATAAATTATTGATCTCTCATGATAAGTATGTATAACTGCTTGTTGCTTAAAGATGTTTTGTTACCTTTGCTCAATGATCATAATCACATAAAAAGATCTTGTCTTCTTAAAATAATAATAATAATAATATCCTGCATGATTAAAGGAAACATTTATTGATTTCTTATCTATTGTGTCCAAACTGAATTTATCGCTGAATAATGTGGAACAGGCAGAGTTTTTGTATTGGATTAGTTAATGATTGCTAAAATCTTTTGTTAGGTAAATAGTCCAGAATTGATTTGAATGGCTAAAGCATATAGATTCAATGTCATGCTCCTTGCTTATTTTTTATGGCTTAAAAAGCAATGATTTCTTATTTTATACTTTCAAACCTTTGGAGTTGTGCTTGAGTCTGACTGTTGTTCACATTAACTGCTATCACCATGTGATCTTAACTTATTAGACTGCATTCTGAATTTGTCCACCTCGAAAAGGTTTTTTGTCTGCCTGTAGCCTTGTATTCTGGGGCTCATCATAATGGTTTTTTACTAAGTGAGGTGTTGTACTAGTTTCTGCTGGGCAAAGATGTGATTCCATAAAATATACTGGACAATATGTTCTATCCACATGACTAAATGCGATGGTTGTGCAGCTCTGTGGGTTGACGCAGGAATGCTCCCAGAAGTGCAGAACGTGTGTGCTGCGTGTGTGGCTGAGTTTGTGTGTGTAGGCATGCAGAAAAAAAAAAGGAAAAGAAATTGCATTGTGATCTCTTATTGTGCAACTGCTGTTAGATAAGCAGACCACTTGTCAGCTTTATATGATCAAAACAAATCCCTCCAAAAGTGCTTAAAAATCGCTTTAAAAAAGCCAAAATGCTTCACGATGTGTCTGAATGTATCTGTCATTACAACAGGTTAACATTTGCTGCATTTTGATACAGTTTGTTCCCTCCTCCTTGAGCTTGTCAGTGAAATATCTTTGGTCTTTTTTAAAAAGTTTGCACAACGGGGGAGGGGGTGACAGGGGGAATGAGGGGTTGGGTGGCAGACTGGCGACAGGCCGTCATCTCTCTTCCTTCCTGGCATCTGCCCACTGCTGCCAACCCTCTTCTAATCAGCAGCCGTCCATGTGCTTGGCATTGGAGGGGGTTTCAAATCAGCCCCTCGCCCCGAGTTAAAAACCCTAAGCCCTATCACTTTGTAAGCGGGTACCTTTAGGGCAACTAGAGCAGGGGCGCCTCTGATGTGCTGAAGTGGAGAACATCGGTTGCCACGTCGCCTCAAATACGTTATGCTGCTAGCGCTGTTGTTGCAGTTGTACTTGTTCTTGTTTATCGTAGTTTCCTTTTTTCAACCAAAATCATAAAGCAGCTTTTTCTTTAGGTTTGATTTGTCTAACATGCTGCTAACTGACATGGATGTTGGGAAAACAGTTTTCAGGGTGGAAAGTAAGTCAGTGAACTGATGGGCTTGAAGCATAATTCCTCTTGAAAAACAACAACTGCACTTGTGGTGAAACACAAGTCTTTATTTTGCTTTATTCTGACAGTGTGAAGTGGTGAAAGGCATGCCTGCTTTCTAATTTACAGTTGAAAAACATCACTTTTTTTTGGCTATGTATTGACTAAATATTGCCCTCCAGATTTCAAGTTGGAGTCCAAACATTTCACTCAGGATTTCAAATAGGATAACAGGATTTCTGGTTTGCAGCTGTAGTCTTCAGATGTCAATTTGAAAATAAATCATGTGGAGTATATCATGAAGCTACCAGGTTCATTCTTCTGTGGGGAGGAAGGTGGGGGATTTAGGTGGGATGATGGTTGGCTTCAGAGGTAACAAGCACAAAGAACAGCCTATGTGAAAGGGGAAAAAGAAAAAAACCCACAAATTATAGGAATTATGTGGAGCATGGGTTTCAAACACACACACATCCAGACAGACTGATTGATGAACCAAACGAGTTGCCGAAAATCAAAGGGGGGAAATAAAGAGAGACACAAAGGGGGAACAATTTGAAATGGACTAACCCTCTCCGGTGGCTCTGTAGCCAAGGGTTGGGCAGATAGGGTTGCCTAGAAAGAGTCTGCTGACAGCCAATGTCACTGGGCTTTGTAATCATTGTGCTGGACCTGATAGGGTTACTAGCGGCTAATCCAGGTTGACCTTGGTTAGGTGCCCTGAATGAGGACGGCTTTGTACAGTTGGGACAAGCTAACAGTATGACGGTGATGCTGACATATAATGTCTGCGTGGGGACTTGCCACCACAGCTCTTTTGTTGTGCTATCATGTTGCAAGTCCCAGCCACACACACAAAAAATGTTTTTTTCTTTCTGTCTGAATGGAAGAAAGCTGGCATTTAAATTGTCACTGGGGAGAAGGTAAGGTTGTATCTGAGGGTTCAAGAGGTCAGCTCTTGTGTTGGATGTTGTTAGAATGGCTTCAAAACAAATCCTATCATGATGAAATTTCATGTTGTTGCCACATAACGGCCTGTGTGTATTATTGTGAGTGTGTGTCTGTACTAGATGTCATAGAAATGCCACTACAGATCTACAACATGTTCCTACTAAAGGCATCTCAAAGGCAAGGCCAAACAGATACAGTGACATTTCCCTCACCTCATGCCTTTTCACAAGAGAAAATGGGCATTTTCAGGAAAAAAATACTACTAATTATCTGTTTCTTCAGTTGTATCAGCCAGTCTCTCACTGGTTCATCAATACAAAGATCCAACAGTATAAATTAAAAGCCATTTTATGATTTATCCTTTCCAAAGATTTTATTCATTAACAGCACTACATTATTAGGTCTTTTTAGCCTTTTGTTTTTTTTTAACGGTGAAGGTATCATGTAAAATATGCTGTAGCAGTGCAGCTGGTTATTCACAGATGACACAAAATAAACCAGGAAATTTATTGAGTTTTTTTTTTTTTTTTTTNTTTTTTTTTTTTTTTTTATGTGTCATATTGATGAAAGAAAGGGAGAAAGGATGAGAAGCTTCATTTAAGGTCAGAAATCAGACACAAAACATGCCATCACCTGCACACATCCATTCAAATACATACGCCACCCCCACACCAAACACATACACACACACACACACCCACACACACCTTTAGGCTGTAACCGGTGTGAAAGCAGTAGAGAGAAGGCATCCTTGCTTTTCTTGCTGCCAGGGAGAGCTGTAAACGGGAATGGGATTCCCATCCCCTGGAGCCTGCTACTAATCCACAACAGGCCCACTGCTGGATTACTGGGGACATCAGCTGACATGCCAGCCAACACACACATGTACACACACGCACGCATGCGCACACACACACACACACACACACACACACACACACACACACACACACACATCCACAAAAACAGCCACATACATTATGAAGACCTGGGGTACAGCTCATGGCTTCAATACATTGGCAGGACAATATAGATTTTGCCATAATTTTCCAGTCAGGAATTGGCAGTAATGGCTAAGTCTGTCCTCTGTTGTCCCCGCTGGACTGGATGACAGTTGATGTTCACGTATGTAGCCATAGAATCCTTCATTATGTCATTGTCACATATTTATATGTTATTATCATGATTATTTTTCTACAGAAACGTATCTTTCTAAAAGTGCATTTCACCAGATGTTTCTTTGAGTCTCCCATTACCTGTCTCAAAACCAAAATCCGACACGTCCACATGAATCCTCCTGAAGACAATTCAAATACTGTATTCATCAAAGCATTCATAATGCATTTTGCACAAGTATATTTCTTCCTACTCATTTGCTAGAGTACTATTTCTATAAAGAAGATTATTAGGAAAATGTATACTGTAGTCTAACGAAAATAACATGTTAAACAATGAAACTTTTATTTTAGGACTGATGTCAAACATTTTCCAAAGCACATTGATGATTGTTAAATCAGTACTGAATGGAATTCAACTTGCATAGTTTTGAACTTTGCTTCAGGGAGGGAGTCTGATGTTGTATGATTTTTTTTCAAAGTTGTCTTTTTGTCGTGTGATAATGAGGCTAAAATGTATAGTAACTCAAAAACCACCATGGTGCATACATGTGCCAGTGAGAGGCTCTGAAATCTGAAATGTAAAACTGAGATCAACAGAATTGTATTTGTTCAGAATTGATCCGTGGCTAGCTGCTACTTGATGTTATACTGTTGTTATACTTAATGAAATAGGTTATTGAGGAAGATTGATTTTAATCCACAAAAGTCCACACAACAGTATCATCAATGAAAAGATTAAAAAACAAAGTACATCAGAACAGACACAAAAAGCGGAACTTAAAATATAATTTCACCAATACAAATGGCACAGTAAGGGTACAGTTTCACCCAACAAGATCAAGAAATATAATTGTCTTGTGTCTGTGTTTTATGCAGTATAGTTTCATTGCTTTTGTGTGGGGGATGAGTACAAATGCAGCACCAACTGCACAGTGAATTGTTATAATCAGACCAATGTGAACTCCAACACAAACACAAATCAGCTGTAACACATTTCAAATGCAGTCAGGTAAATCCGAGCCCATGATTAGGTCAGGCGTGGTGGTGTTATTTGTGGTAAACACTGTTCCGCTCTGGGGGGCTAAACGTTAGTGTCAGTAAAGAATAATTACACTCTTCCACGCTGTATCTATTGTGTTAATCTTGGTCCACGGCAGCCACTTTATTCTCCAGTTTGTTTAATAGCTCACCAGCAGCTTTATTGTTCCAAAGTGTTCGATAACAAACCTGTAAATTCTCTGTTCAACATTTGCCCCCATGGCGTTGTGGTTCACAGGTGCCGAATGCTGAAATAAAGCAAACAGTCATTGATCTGCAATCAAAGATCCAGGACAGGAGGTCATTTACATGTTGAGAAGGGAACCATTAGGAACTATGCTGCAAGGCAAGTGTGGAGTTAAATTCATTTAGCCGTGGTTTGCTGGCAGTATCGACTTGCTTAAAGGACATTACCAGCGATTTTGCATGTTTAAGCCCAATAAACTCTACCTTCATACACATTACTTACTGACAACCAATTTCCAAAACATAAAACTGTATTTCAGTTTTCCTGTTACTTTGCCAAATCCCCGAATCTTTCAAAATCAAATGCTCAGGTGATAGTCCCACTTTAAAATTCCATGTTTCACCTGCTAACACGTACGTTCAAATGTAGAAGGGACTGTCATTCTCAGTACAAGCCATCTTTTCCTGGGACTGTATTCCCTGGCAGAGACATGCATTGTCTTTCATGCTTTATTTAACCGATCCATGTTGGATCGGTTAAATAAAATTACTTCAACAAAAAAATTTAATAGACATCTTGTTTGCTGTGATGGATTACTTATCTCAAGCACATTTTATGTCTCTACAAGTTGATTTTAATATTTAAAAGGTTTGAGTTCATTCCAGTATTAAACAGGGGTATTAAACTGGAATCAACTGAAACCATTGGCTGTCTGGAAGGTAGGAAAACAATTCTAATATTTACCACTCCTGTAAGCTATTTTGAGAAATGGTTGTCAGTATTGTCAGTAACATACAATATGTATACAGGCTGTATATTGGGCTCAAACATGTAAGATCACTGGTATTGTCCTTTCAGCAAGGTACATGAGACAGATCTTTAAAAAAAGAAAAAAATCACCACGTTCCAAAATTTTGTGTGTAGCCGTGGTAGAATGCTGTCTGTTGCTAATTAGAAATGGATGTACATGTGTGCTGTACATGACAGCCAAGTTAATTATCTTGGGACCAAGGGAGAGCAGCAGGCATTATACCATAGGCCTTGATAAGAGGAATCACATATAGGAGGAAAGTGGCTCTTGAAAATTGGGCGCAGCCATTTATTGGCAGTTGGTCAAGTTTTCAGTTGTCCCACGAGTCCTAAATGCTTATGCAGTGTGTTGCAGGCTTCTGTTAAATTTTGATGATTAAATGGGCAAATACTTCCTAGATTTGTAAACGGAAAGTGGGGGCTGTTTACTTTATTTATTCATAGTGTGAATATGAATAATTTACTGGTCAGCAGTTTTTACTGTGTGTGGCAGGCTAAAGGTTTGTGATTTTTACATTTGGCACTTTTCCATTGTATTGACAGCTGCCAGCTTCCATCATTGTTCTTTCTATTTGTTTCCAAAGCAATCTGTTGTGATGCAGGTATAATAGGTCATCTTGTGAATTTTGTAAAGCTCTCTCTTTTGTTTTATATTTTTCTTTTACTTGCATGTTTTCCAAAATTATGGGAAGATTTCCATGTGTCTTTGTCATTGGTTAATAGTCAGACACTACTTGCAGGGTTTACCAATAGTGTCAATAAACTAGATATACTGTATAAACTAGCTAGCCAATAAGCTAACTGTCATCAGTTGACTGATATTTTGTTTTAGCTTTCGGTACTCCACTGGCTCATGTATTTTCATTTTGAAAAGAAAAAAGGCTTTTTTTTTTTTTTTTTTTTTCCAGTATCTGAATGTCTATTCATCATTGAAATGTATCTCTGGAGTGCTTTATCAGCCCTGTCTGCTTTCATTCAAAGCATAAAATGGCCATTTGATCAGTACACCAGCAAAGCTGATTCCAGAGGACATATACAGATTCCCATGTTCATTCTTAGTTCCATTTATGGGTCTGTTTTGAAAATTTTGCAATGCTTTAATTTAAAAAAAAACAAAACAAAAAAAAAAACATTGAACCACTTGTCCTTTGCTACAGCACCACTGAAAACAAGCCATTTTACGTACTGTCTCTTTAAGACCCACTCTTGAAAAGCCTGCTTTGTTCTGATTGGCTGTCAGCAATGTGGCAGATGCTGGCCACTCGCTTGCCTGCTTCTACCTGGTATGTGTATCTAATTAGGTTTGTTACATGATGAAGTCAACATGCTATGAAAGTAAAGCATGAGTCAAATACAACCGTTTCAGAGAAACTTAGGTTTGTCTTACCAGATGCATTTCGATAGGCAATACTTAGCACATATCCCCTCTTATATTACACTATGAAAATGAGGGAAACTAAGACAAAGCAAATGTCCCCATTAACTGGTAGCGCTTATAACCAAGGATTTACACAGATGCAGTTATATGCCAACAAAACCACTGATAACAAATCTATACAATTGAAACACAAAACAAATGTCCAGTGACATGGAGATTTAACCCACTGAGACAATGTGGATTGTCAAGCCATGTCTGCCAGTCTATACTGTCAACCACTCTTTTAAAGGACCATCTTTTCTTTTCAGCAGCCATTTTGCATGTTTGAGTCTAATATATTCAATTTTCATACACGTGGCATTACTGACAATCATTTCCCAAAGCATACTACTGGAATGGTGTTGATCTTTAATAGTTAATTTTTTTTTCCCCTACCTTCCATATTGGTTTCATTTCATTCTGGTACACTATTAAAATCAACTTGTTGACTTGTTGATACTTGAAACTTTCTTGGGATAGGTAATCCATCATTGTGAACAAGATGTGTATTCAGGTCTTTTTTTTTTTTTTTTTTTTTTAAGTTATGTAATTTTAGTGTTTAAGCACAATAAAAAGCACAGAGTGAATGTATGTCTCCACTGGGGAGTATAGTCCCAAAAGAAGACCTGCGTTTATCAAAAACTTTAAATGACCATGACTATCAGCAAGTGAAACATCAGTTTTTAAGGTGGGGTGTATCACTTGAATATTTGATTTTGACAGATTAGGAGATTTTGCAAAATATCAGGAAAGCTGAAATACGGTTTTATCCTTTGTGAAGTGGTTATCAGTAACATAACACACATGAAAATTGAATTTATTAGGCTGAAACATGCAAAATGGCTGGTATGGTTCTATAAGGTAGGACTGTGTTAAAGCCAGGACAGAAATACTCCAGTCTGGTTTAAACTCAGGATCTAATTGTAGTGAGGAGATGTGCTGCATCAAATTCAGGATATCACAAAAAGCTCTATATATAGAAATGACAAAACACATGTTCTTATTCGGACAAAATGTACAACTTTTAATAATGAGAAATACAGCACATTTTCAAGAAATCCACCATATGTCAAAAACCTTCAGCTGCTCCACTTATGTGGCATAACAATTATGCTGAACTTAACCTACTGCTGCTTTTTTACAAATGACATTTTGAATTTGTGCAAACAGATGGACGTGCATACAGACACCAAACTCCTTCCTTCTCTTTTTCCTCAGCGTCTTCTCTCCTCTACTCAGTCAAGGTCAATTGAGTTCTCCAGTCTGTTATCAGTGTGGTATTTGATGGAAAAGTGGAGATAACAGAGTCGTGAGCAAAGATGGAAGGAAACAGGAGATCAGAAAATGAAGGTGTTCAAATTATTATCGCACATTGTCCTCATCACATTAAATAAATTTTAAATATCTATCTAATTTTCTATCTGTTTTATGTTTGATCGAGTGGAAGATTTGTTTCTATTTTACAAAATTCAGATAGCTTTAAATAGTGACAGATCCATGGATGCCAGTGAGGGTCAATCTGATGACATATTGTCAGATGCCAATGTTGTCAAGTTTAAGAGGTAAAAATTGAGCATCAATAATTATTACAAATGTGTTACTATCCCATAGAAATAAGACTTTTTGGCACAACAAGCAAAGGAATAATATTGTCTGTTGAGCTCCAGAATTGGTGCATTTTGTTAGAGAAAAATTGTACAGTACTGTAGATGATGGAGATGTTGGCTGTCATTTTAGAAGCACCACAGTACACTGTACAGACACACACATATACACACACTGCAGTCAGGTCCTCCCTCAGTCCATGGCATCATCACTAAAAAGTACCGACAACACTTTGACGACCTCGATCTAACCGGGCCTTTTCCCATCAAGGGACGATTATGTGACTACCCCCAAGTTACTGGCAATAAAAGAAATGTCTCTCTTTTTTTATTGCATCTCCCAATCGTGAACAATGGAACGTTTGCCTCTAAGCTATTTATTCTGCCTCTGATGTATGATTAGCACAGGGTAAATCAATACCATGTTGGGTGATCTTAACAGAAAAGTACTGTGATTCCCCCTTCGTCACTGGGCCGAGCGCTGATATTTGTCTGTCAGCAGTGACATGCTATCTCTGGCAGGGGCAATGGGGCCAAAACACAGGTATTGATCCTGTCAACATTGATGGCCCTAATGGCATGGAAGATGAGTGAAACTGCCTGGAAATGTAATGCACTGTATGGGATGACCTCGCTAACCAGCGGAAGGAACACAATGTTTGTCTGCTTTATTTGTGAGTTATACGGAGGGTCCACAGAGAAGACTGCAAAGTGAGACAGTGAATACGCTAACAAGAGTAAACATGAATGATCCTGAATTAAAGAGAAGCTTTTCCAGCATTGGTCAGCAAACAATAACAACAAACACTGCGCTTCTATGCACATAGGTTGTAGGACTACAGAGCATTTAATAAGACTTCAGAGTTTTCTTTGGATTTCATTTTTTTTAAATATACTGTAGAAACATATACATTAGCATAGAATAGAATATTCATAGAATAAACTAATGCCACATCATAGCATTTTATAGCCAAGGCTAATTTGCAAAGTTTGTCCCTAGTTGGACTTTTTCAGAAATACTTAGCCTACAGTATAATAAAATGTTAAAATACACATAAGGCAGTCCATGGTGCATTAACAAAAATCTTGGCTGTTTGTGATTTTTGTGTCGATCTGGCTTGTAGCATTTGTTTTCATTATTTTTAACGCCTATTCTGAAAAAAAAAAGCAAAATAACCACTATATTTGAATAACTTCTCATGAATGTGGCTGTATGTTTTGTGTGCTCGTCTCCTGAGACCAACATGTACAGTACTGACATACCATTACATGTGTTGTGCTTTACGATGAGGGATGTCATCTGTGATTGTGACATTTCTATACTTTATGCCACGTAGAAGCTGATCCTTATGTCACTTACACACCATATGACTTTCAAATTCACATTGCTCTACTACTCACAATACACAACTTTCTGTCTTGTAATCTGGTATCTTGAAGTCATTGTGGTTTGCAAACTTTAAGACTGATCAGAGATAGGAGGCCGAAAGTGACTTATCTTTCACCAGGAGAAATTCCCTGTGAGTCTGTCATGAAAATAAACATCAGAAATGACATAGCAAATGATGCATGACAGGATTTCCTCCTCCACAAGAAGGAGAAGGAGTGCGATTCAAGTTGTTTGTGTGCTGACTTGCAATGAAAAAACAAGGAAGAAAAATAAAAGAATTTGGAGCCAAGTTGGCTGATGTTTTGTTGACTCCTCCCCCTTCTTTTGCCACATCCAGTGTCTTACGCTCTCATTGGCTGTAGCTCGCACTGCTGTCATTCACAACACATTTCACACTAAAGGATTTGAACTCCTGGACAGATATTTACCCTGCTAGATATCTGTGATGCAACAGGACACATCTTAAAGCTCATCTTAGTGAATACATAGAGATTATGGGAGGGCTTTTGTCTGTGATTTCCAAAAATGTTGGTGAATGAAAACACACACACGCACACACACACAGATCACCATCTATCACCATCTATCAACACACATGCATACTTCAGTAATATTGTAAAGTCCACCTAAGCAGTAAATCCACTAGGTTGGCGGAAGCTGGGAGAAAAAAATGAAAAGTGGGGGTGCCATGAGCACGACCTGCCTTCTGGAGCACTTACACTTTAGTGTAAGGAGCTAAAATCCAACACAGAAGGCTCTGATTACTTTAAAAAAGTTGAGTTGATGACCATAAACTTAATTGTATTCTTGTGTGAGTGCTTGTGTGTTGAAGGGAGAATAAGTTTGGTGTCTTGAGGGTAGTACATATGTTAGAGCTTGCAGTATGTGTGTAATTGTTTGTGCGCGTGTGTGTCTTCAGTGCTTCTGGCTCAGTTTTCTTAGATCTTTTCTAGTTTATTTCCCTTCTTGATTGGGTTTCAGGGATGTGCTGGGGGCTATACAGACAGAACTTATGAGGAAGAACATTTTGGAATTATCACTCAGCATAAGTAGCAAAATAGCCAACAGATGGGCTTGCCAAAGTTCTAATAGCATGAAAAATCATGTAGAGGGGTTGATGTTCACACAGATCGTTTGCTAGAACTTTTGTACACAAATGCAAATCAGGCATTTTTAAGGTTTGAAGGTAAAATTTTTGGGTCAGAATCAGAGGTGGTATCAAATAATTGTTGTGCAAGTCACAAGTAAATCACAAGTCTTAGCACTCAAGTGTCGAGTCAAGTCACCCTTCAAGACAAGAAAGTCATAAGTCAAGTTACAAGCCAAGAATGACAAGTCCAAGCCAAGTTGCAAGTTCTTAACTCAGTTCTGAACAAGTCATAATGCACTTTATACTAAATTGAATGCCAATTTGAATCATCAGTTTATATAACAATTATAATTTTCTGATAAACATTATAACATGATGAAAATACACACAAGTATGATTATAAAAACTTAACATTTGTACAATTATGTGATGTTTAATCTTTGGTTTGAGGATGGTAGTCAAGTCTTTCTGAGCCAAAAGTGCTCTAGTTCAATTGAAGTCACAAGTCAGTGGTGTCAGAGTTGAGTAGCAAGTCTTTTTTGATTATGACAAACTGAGCCTCAAGTCAACAAGTTTGTAACTTGAGTCTAAATCAAATCTAAGTCACACAACTCAAGTCTAAAACTATGGTGAATATTATAGTGAGATCAGTGGAGGGATCCAAAGAGTTCATTCATCTGAAGCTTTGTGCCTTTATGTCAATGAAGTTGCAGATAGTGAACAGTTTTATTTCCTAAACATTATGAGGTGAGTCATCTCACTATGTCTAAATTTTATATGTTGGACAAATAACAATTTTCAAATTCATTGTCATTATCATGCCCAGTTATTATCCTGCACATTACAGTTTATATTACCTTATAGTCATAGTCTTGTTGTCATCACATTAGTCATTACAGCTCCTCAAGTTTTCAAAGAAAGGCATGACTGAGGTTAAGCTACAGTTCATACAAAAGCACAATGCCATCAGATATGTCAGTCATGGACAGCTGGAAAAGGCATATACACACAGACACACACACTAAGATGTGCCAACACATACTCTGAGTGCTTCTGGATAGAAACAGAGAGTGACAGTGATAGAATTTACTGTGATGGTATCAGCAAAGCAGCCATCACAGCTTTGGCAGATTGGAAGCCATCATGACCCATCTCCCCTCCTCTGATCAGCGTTCATCCTGACATCAGCCCGCGATGTTAACTCCAGGCCTTGAAAGGGGGCTATGAACCATGATCAGTGATATCAAGCCACCAGAAATAGAAATCCATTTTCCTGCCTTGGGGAAGAGGGGGTGAATAAATATCAGTGGCCTCTTGGTTTGGTCTGGTTGGGTCTTGGTTGGGTGTCTGTCTTTTTCTGCTTCACCATACTGAGCCCCTCAGCTGTTTTTCTCTCTCCTCTTGTTCTGAAGGTTAAAGGATTAGGGGCTGTGTTTTCAGACCGGATTGCTGTCCTGGCATGGATTTAGATTTTGGCCACACACTGGAAACTAGAGCTCTAACACACACGCAGGTGCACATTTGTACATGCACACATTCTCATACCCACACACACAGACCACCAGCACCACCGCTGAGCAGGAGGTTGTGGGGATTAACAGGAAATACCACAAGATGGTGGCTAAAGCACTTTTTAAATTTTTTTCCCTTTTCTTTATGGAGCTAAATAACAAAATGAAAACAAACCAGAGGTGGTTGTATAAAATTATTTTTTTACCCCTCCCCCTTCTCCACCCTTCCATCCTCCTTCCTTCCTCTGGTTCTTCCTCCAGTCCTGTCTAAACATGCTGACCAAGCATGTAGCGACATTTCCAAAAGCAAAAAGCTATTAAATATAAACACGGTGTGTGTGTTTCTTTTTTCTGATCTTTCTCCTTTCATTTGATTCTTTCCAGTTTTGGTTATAAACTTATGAGATTCCCGTATGGCCAAGCAAAGTTGTGATGAATTATTGATCGAGAGAACAGCCTCATCAAAGCACCATGTTGTACACGTACTTGGCAGTTCTTAACACTGAATTTACAAAGAAACAACACTAATGTGCTCATGTCATCCAAACCTGTTACAAATCAGGGTGAGTCAGTGGACTCTTTGCTTGAAAAAAATGTCCAGGTACTGACAGAACTGACCTGAAAGCATCAATGAGTACAGGGGAGAAAGTGCATCTGTGTGTATGACTGTGTTTGGGGTTTGCATGGGGGAACATAGCTACACCAGACTTTAAAAAATGTATGAAGAACACAGCCTTTTTCTTTCTCAACACAGAGAAAGAGAGCAAACAGTTCCCAGAATGCCAGGGGAAAACACAGTTCAAATAGTGTGAGGGCGAAGGGAGCAGATCAGAGAGAAAGCTGTTTGCAGCTCAGGCCTACAAGGCAATTCTCCCCCGACTCCCAGGTGAGAGAGTTCAAAGAGAAATGAACCTGAGGTACCAATTTGATGAGTTTTGTTCAATAGATGGCAGAGTGCCTGGAGATTTTACCCCGAGTGCACTGGAGCCAGGGCCAGTAAACAAAATTACTTAAGAATGGTTACATATTCGCTCTCTGTCTTCCTTCATGCTTGAAGGAGACAGACTCTTTGTCTTTGCTCTGCTCAACTTACGTTCCGTGTGAGTGCAGATAGATAAAGCACAGGCGACATGTACGATATCGTCTTCATCTTGACAACTTACAGATCTTTTTCACTCACGTGAAGCACCGACAGTGAAATTTAATCAAAATAGTTTTAGCTTTGGAAGGCTAAGACCAAAACTTAAAAAAACCAAAAAATTTATTTTCAGTCCAACTTAAATGCTTTACCGCTTTGTGAGTATAATTTTTTTTTAAATCATCTGAGTTTTTTTTTTTTTTTTTTTTTTTTGTAGCTATGTTGATTTTCATAATGCAATGCTGATTTATGTGCAGACAGTTGTAAATAACTTTTCATACTCCCTATCTGGTCTTCAGTACACATACCTGCAGACAGGAGTTCTGCTGGTTTGAGTAATTGCAGCAATGAATATTCCACAGCACAGATAACACACTGTTATTTCAAACCCCACAGACACAGAAGTTTCATCATAACCCTCATGATAAAACTGACTGTGACATACATCGCAGACACCTCTTGCCAATTTTACAATATACCCTTCCGCACTAAACGGCAAAATGAATTCCCACACAGACTCCCTCTATCCATATCACCCCCTTGGAACAATTCATTAATTCACCCAGATCACAATCCACACAGATTCAATTATTCCTGAAACCATAACTGTAATACAGAGCAATGACAGGGCTATATATTCAAACCAATATTTATTTGTAATAATGCCAGGGCTCTCTATCAAAGCCCCAGCAGACAGGAGGAAAAGGCACCAAGTGGAAGCAGGACACAGCCTATAGAAAGGCTCTGCTGATTTATTAATTCTTACCCATTTAAAACTCAATTTTTTCCCCATGCGTTCAGTCTGCATAATGCTTTACTATATATGTGTATTTTAGTGTGAATCAGTATTGATTAAATACAAAATATCTTCCTCTCTTTTTTGTACGCATATTTCAGCATACCCACCTAAAATTCCACACAGAGCTCAAGTTGTGAGGTTTTTATTGCTTATGTTTAAATATTTTCATGAAGCCTTCTGCACATTGGTGATGCTTGAGAGGCTGGCGCTGAGTTGGTCGTATTTTTTATCATTCACTGTGAAGGGGAGAAGGAAAAAAAGCTAAGTGGTTGTGAATTAAGAGTGAAAGTGAGTGAATGCCTCAGAGACTTGAGATGTAGAATTCAGATGTATGGTAACAGATGGCAAACCACACAGAAATCAAATATAGTTTTCATTTTTCTTTGATTTTGCATTCATAATATCAGATGCAAATGGAACCCATGCTACAGAATAGATGGTCTCGGAAACAAAGACAAACACCGCTTGAAGTCTGCTTCCCCCAGTACCACTTTTTGTGAAAATGAGCATTGCAGATTGCTTCACCTGTTTGTGTTCGGCACATTCGTTTCTGGGAACTGGAAACTACAGAGGAGCAGACTCCAAACAATCATCTGTCAAACATAGAGAAAGTCTGGAAAAAAGCCATCATTGTTTACACTTGACCATGAGCACACATGAAGAGTGTGCACACAGAAAAAAAATCCCTGAACACACACATATGCATGCACATGCGAGGTGATGCCACTTAAGTATAACTCCTCTCCGAGTTGTTTGATTCTAATTGCAGTGTGTCTGAAAAGCCAGATCCTAGCACCACAAATCTGTTTTCACAGTGAGAGAAATTAATTCTCATCGTGTGGCTGTTGTAATGTCACAGATGAGAACCGCCTTGACCCGAGCTTGAACTCATCAGTTGAAATGAAGTTGTTCACTGAGCTGTAGAAGACAAACCATAGTTGCTTCGGATTAATCAACCCTATCAGACTGCACACAATAGAGAGCTTCTGCTGGAAATGGCTTCCACACACTTCCACTTTGACCTCAGGAAATGTTGGATTGTCAGGACTGTACATGAGTAAAGACCAAGATGATGATGTATGTATGATATAGTAAATTATATTGGGACTTAAATTAGATGTCTCATTGATGCCTGGTTGTTGATTGGTGTGCTTGTCTGTGTGTTTTATGAAGCGCCTTTTGGTATTTCCCTGCCTTCATCATTCCTCTTGGTTATTCTGTCAGTATGAGTGTATTATGTTGGTGCATTTTTACAATGCTATTACAGCTCTGGCTTTGTTATGATTTCCGTATGATTTCTATGCGATGCCATATGTGGCACAGCTGTTGTAGGGTGCAACCATGCAAAAATACTGTAAGATTTTATGTGGTGCTACATTCCAGATGTCCTTGAAAAACACGATAAAAGGAGGCAGAGAAGACAAGTTGGTTTTGGAAAGAGTTGTCATAGTGGAGTTAGTCTGTCTGGTTATTTATCAGTCTGCACTGAATTGGAATTGCTTACAGTCAAGCCAAATGGTGTCATTTTCGATAGAGATATTAAGACCATATTGCAAGTGTTTGGAGGCCACTCAAAAAGGAGCTTTTGACAAGCTAAACAAACAATGCTTGTGCTACATCAAAAGGATGAGTTGTGATGTTTCACGTTCTCAGATGACCGAATTCTGAATTTTCATGAGGCTGTTTTCAACACTTGTGACTTTGTAAAGTTTAAAAAAAAAAAAAAAAGTCTTTGGTTGTGAAATCAGTTGAGTCCATCAAAGCTTGCAAAGCAGATGTACTTTGCCTAACTTGTGTTTTACCCTTGTGTACTTTTCCTACAGTAAACCAAACTTGAATCATTTGCCTTATGTACCATGTCGTTTGCAGTATGTGTATGTAAGTCGCTGTAGCTAACATAGGCTGTGATGGGGCTTCAGAGTCTAGATACTAAAAGCTATACATTATGTAGCTGTCAGTGGATGTTGATTTGTCAGAGTCTTTAGAATTTCCTGGATATTGAAACTAGAAGTTTTTTGCTTTTGTATGAAACTTTGATAGGCAGAAGAGAATGGAATATGATCCCATTATTTTCTGGCTTTGCACAAGCCTGACCATATGATTTACTCACCGCCTTACAAACACAGAAAGAGGAAGTGCGAGAAAAAGAAAACGAAAGTGAGAGGCAGCCTGCATTTGCACACATTAGAGTTTGCAAGACTAATGTTTTGGAAAACAAGAATAGGGAGAAGCAGAATGCTGCAAATGACTCTGTGTGACTGGATTTGGGTTGAAAAGGATATGTACGCTTCTGAGTGAAGGTTGCCAGTGATATATCCAACTGGAAATTTTTAATCTCACAGCTGAAAACTTTAAATACAAAAGCTTCTCTTCAGGATCACTCACTCTGCCTCTTCAGAATACAGCTTACAGTCTAAAATGATTACTCCTCCCAGCTTATACTGATGTATGTGTAAACTTAGACAACAAGAATTGCCCTTAAATGGTTCTTAAACATATTAATCAATATTGAATGTGAAAAGATGTATTTCCCCAGTTATTTATATTAATTGGTCTTTTGGTCCATTTATTGTGGTTTTCATATCTTTCATTTACAGCGTCAGTTAAAAATACTGTCCACTCTTAAAAAAATCAGCTGTGGAACATTTCCCCATTAAAAGAAACAATCAGTAATCATTGGTTAAGGATGCATGCTGTTGGATTGTTGTTTTCCAAAGCTACTGGGGCGACGTACAACACAGAGAGCACATCCCATCTCCATCCAGCTCTAAATCTCTCTCAGTGTTTGTCATACACACCATTGTTGAACTACTTACAGAGACTGAAGATTATCTCCCCCTCACTGGGCAGCATATGTTTACAGCAGAATCTCACATGTATAATTCATTGGGAAAATAAATTGTCAAGACTTTAAAGAACACAATGCATTTTGTACCGGGCAACATTTTGCTTTTTACCCTCCAAATTATTTATTGTTTCCTCTACTCCCTCGGGCCTCGGCCTGACCTTCAGCAACTTCTAATTGGCTCTGTTGCCACACTGCTCTCTGTGTTTACCACGTTCACTGCCTCTGTTGTTTAGTGCAACACAGCCTAACAAACTGCTGCAGTCTTGTCTATAAATACTGGAATAGAAAATCCAGAAATACACCTTAAAATAGATATTTTTGCCTCTCTCACTTTATTATCAACTGAGGTGTTACCTCACTTAGGACATTGCTAATAGTCTTATGAAATGGAGTATGTACAGGCTTTTTGACATAGAGGAGGCAACTTGACTCAATTAAATTTAGTTCTCTGAAAAAGATCATCTACAACAATTAGACAATTACAACTAAGAACATCTACATTATACTTTACATTATACATTATACTTCATTATACTAGGATTATGCTTATAAGAATAGCAACTCAGTTAACTGCAATTGCCCTAGGTGCAGAAAGTAAGTAATGATGGTTAAGAACAGCAGACCAACAGAGTGTGTTGTTACCAAATGAGGATATTTTTTAATGTTCATTTTTGTAATCAGTAGTCTGTTCTGTAGATTCATGCAAAACTGTGTAGAAGGTGGGTAGGTGGGTGTCAATATGAGCTTGATCCCACAGTGCATGGGTCAGTAGTAATTAGGCAGAAGGGCAGACACTTTTCCTCCCATAGAGACAGTGTTGCTATGTGCTGAAAACGAAATTATCATAGAAAGACTCCAGAATTATTTTATTTCACAGCAACTATTGTACATTCAAATCCAGACTCCAGCACACCCAGAATGAATGTCCATGTTTGACCAAGTTAACAGCTATTTTCTCTGCCCAGCATTTATTGTACCCAACCAAATCATACAAAATATCAAATAAAACAATGAACAAAAAACTTGAGGATAATACCAAATGAAATAGTTTCAAACTTTAACTGTACCAAAAGAAAGTTGTAAAGTCGAGTCACAAAGAGTTTATAAAGACGGCCACATTATTGTTAAGATGATATTCACTGTATTTAGTGTCTAATGCAAGTCATGCACAAGTAAATTATTGCATTAACAAATAATACACATAACCTGCAAATTACATATACCTTTTTTGATGAATTCAACTTAAACACAACTGATCCAGTGTCATATATATATATATATATATATATATATATATATTTTTTTTTTTTNTTTTTTTTTTTTTTTAAATAACACAATGGTGATCCAGGGTCAGTTTTCCAGATGTCAGTACATTATTGACATGGTGAACATAAGAGGAAATATCAGGCTGGTTCCAAATCAGTTCCATACCATGTCACAATTATGAAAAAAAAAAAAAAAGNAAAAAAAAAAAAAAAAGTGTCAAAATTTGGATTTTATCATACAGTATGATAATTATCGGGGACAGTGAGGGTGTAAAGGTTAGAGAAGCAAGCTTGTGATCGAAGCTTCACCAGATCAATCTTTGAACTGGCAGGAGAAATCTGAGTTGGGGAGGTGAATGAGCAGTGCCTGTCCCTCCCTCATTATTACCATGAGGTGCCCTTGAGCAAGGTACCTAATCCCCAAATGCTCCAGCGGATGTGCTCAGTGGCCAGCAGAGAACCTTCAGTTACACTGGGCATCTTCCAGGTGTGAATGTGTGAGTGTGTGAGCAGGGTGTTCCTGCAAAAGACCATTCAGCGAACTACCTTTGGATAAATAAAGGTTAAAAACAAAAATTATGTACACTTGCCTACACTTCATAGCGATAAAGCCAAGTTGTATTTCACTATTGCTTGAATCCAGCCTGCATCTGTTCTTGCACCACATCTTTGTTTCTGCTTTGGATGAACACACTTTTGAGGACACTTATGAAGACATTGACATACATTAACATAACATATTGAGGATACAGATTAATGGTAATCAGTGTGGTTTTGGAAGACAAAACATCCGCGTGTGCTCCCAAAAATAGTTGGATCATTCTTCAAGTAGAAGCAATAGAGGAAAAATGTTTAATTGTTTCATGCCCATCCCCAGACACCCTGATGAGACAACGTTATAGACTAATAGAATTATCGCTGCTTTTCTCCATCTATTGTTTGATGTGAGAACTCATCAGTCAGGCTTTCTTTATACTATTACACTCAGAGGAAGAGCAGGGGGACATGGGAGGGCTGTAGCTCCAGCATCTTACACAGTGTAATTACATAAACAATAGTATGTGATATGTTATTAAGAAAGGAGGTTGCATGGGGGGNGGGGGGAGCCTCCTCTGAGGTCTTTGTAATTCCCTATTTGATGGTAAGGCTTACAGCAATTAAGATGTTTAATTTAAGGATTTAAGGAATACGTATTTAGACAAGTAGGGAAAAAAAAAACAATCATAGGCAGTGGCTGATGTTTGGGATGGATCTGACTCCATTTGAATATTGAGAATTCTCTCTCTTCTGTCTTTCTCCCTCTTCATCTCATCTCACTGTCTTTCTATCATTACGCCCCNCCCCCAAAGTCTCCAAAGGACTGAGAGGATGTGAGGAGAGTTGATCGTTGCATTGCACTGATAAGCAAAAATGTTTCCAGAGCGTAAAAGAACTCTGTGGTGTGTGAGAGGGATAAACCACAATCTGCAACCACACACTGAACTTGACTGCTAATATTTGCATTGGAAATCAGACGGAAGTTATGCTAAGCTTTCCCCATTATAGCACGCCATGTGTGTGTGAAAGGTCTTCCCCTCCTTCATTTGAATATGGCCTCTCATGCATTAGAAAAATACACATTTGGATGAGTGGAGGATGGTATGACAATTTATGAGGATGCATTTTTGAAAGATCTTTTAGTAAGGGGAGACCCCCCCCATCAATCTTTTGCTCTCTCCTCTTGCTCTCTCTCACTCTGGCACCATATAGCCTAGTGGATAGAAACCAGTTTAAATAGCCTAAGTGCAGTTTTATTTAGATTAACTTAACTATGAATGTCATTTTTCAAATGGATAAAATTCTTTTAGTCATTCTCTATTCAATTTGCCATTAGATATACCACTTATATTGTTTTGTAAATGTGCTAAAATTGAGATTTCTGCTTTTCCATTGTGTATTGTTCAGCCAAACACACAATCTTACATTTTTAGGATGTCTTTGTAGTAGAGCTAAATGAGCTGACTGATCATTGCATTTAGAAAACCCAGCCCCAATAGGAATTCAGATCCCTTTACTTTCATTTTTGCTAAATTACTATTTTTTCTCTTTTTTCCCCCATCTTAACTTTCATATTCCTTTTAACTGCTGCTTTTTAAATTAATCCAGTAACTTTGTTTTTTTTTTTTTCTTCTCATGAATAGACCCACCACAGGAAATGTGTTCATTTGATCAACACTGTGTTGTGCAGCATTGATAAGATTAGCAATCAAAAGCATTTGTGATTCAAAGCGTTCCAATAAATGTTCTCATTATTGAAAATCAGCGATTTAAACAGGGTGTTTCTGAGGGAAAATCATGCTGCTGCCACCACGCGTATCTGTTAACCTGAAGAGCCACAGCAGAGTGAAGCTTATACACAGTGGTTTATCAATGATATAAACATTTTTTTTTCTTTAAGTGATGTAACCCTGTTACAGCTGACTTCATTATTATTTATGTTGAATTGTTGAATGCATTTTTCTATGAAAACGTTGGTTTTTTTTATTGTTAGCAGGAACCCATTACATTGTTGTGCCAATCCAGATCCAGGATTTTTTTTAATGATTTGTTAACATTGTGAGATAGTTTTGTCAATTTTTTCATAAGTGATACACCAATTACACCAATTTCCCTTCCCATGCCCTTTCTGGATTCTTTTTTTTTTTTTTTTTTTTTTTGGCAAAAACATGTTTAGAAATCCCTATAGGACAGTATTTCTACCTGAAACATTTCCACATATCCTTTGTGTGCACTGTGATAAAACCTCAGAAACTCTAATAGTTAACATGCAGTTGAACTGACAGGCATTTAGTGCATTTCCACATGAGCAAACAGGAAGAGGAAAACCATCTGAACAGCCTCTGCAAAGGTTCTGGCTTTGAAAAGTGATTAAAAATATTTTATAATGTAATGTCATTTAGAATCACATAGGGGGGAAAACTGTGTGAAATTGTGCAGATAATCAGCTAAATCTCTCAACATGAAAAGATAATTGCTGCAGAAATTAGCTGTACCTGAGGTCCATTTGTTTGGTCATGGCTAGTTTCATATATGGCAATGATCGGATATTAGCACTAATTAGAGCCGGGTCAGAGTTCTTGAAGGTCGTACATTAATGTGTGGGATCATTGAAATGGTAATTATAAACAGATTAGAAAGTTACGGTGCTTTATGGGGGGCTATTTGGTAATTAGTTTTAAACATTGGTTTTTGTGTAATGAAGGATTATCCACAAGCAGAGGAAATTAAGCTTTATGTTCTTTTCCTCTCTTTCACTGTATAAAATCCATTTAAATTTAAAAAAATGTTTTCTCAAGGAGTTTTTTCTCAGGCACCGGATGAACAAATATGACACAAAATATAAATAACACACAGTTTATCTGAATGGCGGTAAACAGAATGCACTGAGAAAAAAATAAATAATTTTGTATTTCTTGTATTATTGGTGTCATTTGTCTTTAGATAACAATGGACACAGACAATAATTCCAAAGCATAAAACAATAAATATTATGAAATAAAATAGCTTCATAATATGAAATCATTGTGGTATGACAGCAAGAAGTCCACATATTATACATATATATAACAAATGAAACAAAATTATGATAATAAAATAAAAATTGTGTTTGCTTTCCTCTATTTCCTGGATTTTGAAATCAATTTCTGACCCCTGATTTTTGATGTTGGTGTTGTTTCTTGTAATAGTGGCATTGGTATTACTCAACTGTCACCTGAATGGAAACACGCAAGGGCCTGTTAACCTGTCTGTATGTCAAATCTCTCGCTCTCTCTCTCTCTCTCTCTCTCTCTCTCTCTCTCTCTCTGTCAGCTGTGTAGCTTTCCTTATCAGTAAAACGAACTCACCATTTAGGGCCAACTGAAAACCGTTTATTCACTCTTCAGCCAGAGCTTTGCTTTTACAGCAGAGGAAACCACACACTCTCTGTGTCCTTTTGTCTACCACACACACACATACACACACACTCACAGCCACAAATACATGCACATTAAAGACACATACTGTATACTACTCACTCCTTTTGATGCTCTGAGGTCACTCGTCTAAACAGCTTCTTAACTTGGCTTGAATGGGTAAATCTCATGGAGTAAAGTTTTTCTTCACCTGCTGCTCAATCAAGTCACATAATTTAAAAATATTAATTTGGAAAGGCTACCTGTGAATATGATAAGGAATTGTCTCGAAGGGAGTGTATGAACACTTTCCCTTATGTATTATTGCAACTGTAACACTCAGAAATGTGTTTGTTAATGTTAGAACCTTTTCCAACATTATATTTTCATGTATAATTTGTGAGTGGGCAAATTGTGTCAGCCACATAGTTGGGTTCAGGGTGGCAGAATATTTTTCACAGAGATGATGGGTTATAGGGTTTACATTTTCAAGATTTGAAATCCAAACTCTATACTGCCACATAATGCACAGTGCAACCACCTGCTGTGTGTTTTTTTATTTTTTCTGTGTGTTTATCGTTTTGTATAATTTTCATACGAAAATTTGATGACAAGACACAGTTGACACTTTGGCTCCATTTACACCTTGTATTAAAATGCAATCTGTGTCAAGATACTTTATGCAGATAATGAAAAACACATGCTAAATAGTGTTAATGCGCCTAAAATGCATTGTGATCAGATCTCTGTCAGAATGAGACAGATGTAAATGCGGTCATACAGCCGGGTCACATTTGTGAGATAAAACCCACTTTGAAGTTGAAACTGTTACCTGGCCTTATGGCTCTGTTTGCTCTTGCTAATAAAGTTATTTTGAATCAGCTTTGTGAATTGCCACCTGTACCTGGAAAGCAAACAGTGGCAGCCCTTTCAGAAGAGTTATTAGTCATTTTAAAACTGGAGGAAGAATAACGAAGTGACCCAGTGAGATCTGATCACATTGGAAGCAGCATCCAGAAAATGAGAATGCCTTTTAGTTCAGTGTGTAAATGCAAGTTCTGTCATTGGATGTCAGTATACATCGCATTTTAATACATGTTATAAAAGAGGCCTTTACCTCTTTTCCTTTTCCTCATTTTGAAAGTGCCAAGCAAACAAACCAACAGGAGAAATTAAAAATGTAATTAATTGCTTTACACCATAGTGAAACTCGTGTCAAGTCAGGGATCCTCATTCTTCTCCAGGATTTCTTACTGGTGGAGCTACAGGGGCCCCATACATTTTTCTTTACTCAACCTTCTCTCCTTCCCCAGCTCCACCTCTCTTTCCCCTTTCATCTTTTTCTCGCTTCTTCTTCTCCCTGTCTCTCTCTCTCTCTCTCTCTCTCTCTCTCTCCAATATTTTAAGACGAAGAGGCAAAAAGTCTTTAGGGGCTTGAGCTGACTCAGCAGATCATAGGAGAGAAAAGTACTGGTGGTAGCTGGGAGGCTGTTTGTGTGCATGCATGTGTGTGTTTGTGTGGTTTGTGTGTGTGTATGTGTGTGTGGGTATCAGTGTGATGGTAGGATGGATGCATGTCTTTTTGTTGTGTGTGTTCGAACCATGCTGTCCTCCTCCTTCTCAATGAAACTCACTGGAACATGAAAATAATCAAAACATCAAAAGGGGCTTTTAATTGTGTTTGTGTGTGTATGAAAGAGGGACAGTAAGTGTGTATATGTGTGTGTAAAGCTGGTGTTTGGTAGTTTGTGTCTGCAGGAACTGTGATTATTGGTGTATGTATCTCCAGGCTTGTGTGAATGTGTGAACTTCTACACAAGTTTGTGAGTTTGTGTCTTCAGATGAGTGTTTGTTCTGTCAGGTGTTTTATCTATAAGAGCAACAAATAATTATTTTCCATTCAAAGATTCCAAATCAGATATCAGCCTGTATCAGAGATCAGACAATATACACTGCCAAAACTCTTCATCTTCACAAGTCACTTGTGTCCAGAACTGAGTCTGTTTTTAAATTTAAAATAGCTGATTTGTATTGTAAGCAAATGGATGGCAGAATTTTTCCTCTTCTTTAAGAAACTAAGACTTTTTAAGATTGAATAATAGCAAAAATGACTTGATAATTTTATTTTATTTTTTTTTGGTGTAGTAGTTATCTGGATGTTTCAGGTATCTTCTTCTTCTTCATGTGTCCCATCTATCCCAGGCTTTGGCAGCTATTGGCACCTCATTTTCCTTTTTTAACTTCCATGAAAGCTTGGAGCACTAACATGGAGTTCCTAGTAATCTTTGACATACAGTTTGTGGATCAAACCATGCTGTCCGTGATCTTTCCAGTTACAGCTACTTGCTGTAGTTACTTATTTTGCATCACAGGGTCAAAACATTGCAGTTGCTGAGTTTGCCATTAGTTTTTGAGCAGAACCACAGTTTAGCTGCATTCAGGTGGTTTTGAAGCTCACTTGAGAATGTCCATGTTTCACATCTGTAGAATAACATCAGACAGAAGTAGCACTTTAAAGGACCATTCCAGTCATTTTGCATGTTTGAGCCTCATATATTAAATTTCCATACATGTTACATTACTGACAATCATTTCCCAAAGAATAAAACTGTATTTCAGCTTTCCTGATATTTTGCAAAATCTCTTAATCTTTCAAAATCAAATATTCAATACACCCACCTTAAAAATTTAATTCACTGTTCCAGTAGTATGTTTGGGAAATGATTATATGGTAATGAATAGGGTAATGAATATATTAGGCTCAAAGATGCATGATCACCGGTATGGTCCTTTAACACTCATTATTGAGTCTTGAAGGAGTGGTTCTCAATCCTGCTTCTGACCTTGGTTCTGCACCTTGGTTTACTGGTGAAGCTTGAACTCAGGCAGTTGAAACTGCACTTTTTTAAAAAATTATTTTTCCACTGACAAGGATTATGTACTTGGCATTGCCATTTTTCCTACTTGAGTTTCTAATACATATCAAGGATGTTTTTTCGAAATCAAATGCATTTTCTAGCTTTATAACACTAAAACAATGATTCAGCAGAAATATATACGTTCTAATATAAAGCAGTACCTTATATCCATTCATTCATGTCAGCAACATTGGCTTTAAAACAGACCTCAACTGAAGACTTTTCTACCGTCTCTCTTTTTCTGTCTTCCTGTCTGTCAGTCATTGCTAGCTTGTCTGTCTTTCATGTCTCTCTGTCTATCATCTGGCCTTTCTGTCCTTCCATCCCTCTGTCTGTGTCTCCATTTGTCTGTCTGTCTGTCCGTGACAAAGACAGACAAGCCCGTCATCTCTGATCACACCCCTCCCACACCCACCCACCCACTAGTTCTGCGGAGGCAAGATTAAACAACAAAGTGGCTCGATTAATCCATTTGAAGTGATGCGGCATAGGACTTGGAAGGAGATGGGCTAACAAACACAGCGTCGCAGCTGTGTGGGCTGCAGATAGAGAGAAGGGGGAGTGAAATTAATTGACCTCCATGGTAGCAATTAAAAACAAAGAGGGGAGAAAACAAAACAAAACACACGCTTACGTCTGTGAAACAACATGCTACTGCTTGGATAAAGAGATGGGAAGAGAAATGGGAAGTGTGGTTGATTGGCGAAGGTGGAGGAATTGAGAATTGACGTGTTTCTGCATGTGTATTCTGATAAACACTGTACAGATACACACTTTCCAGTGCACATATGAACCAACACACACACACACACACACACACACACACACACACACACACACACAAAATACAAATGCATACAACTCAATAGGAAAAAACAAAAACAACTTCGTGTTTATTTCTGTAACACCCCCAGAATCACATTTCAATCACTTCCAACAGGGGATTAAGAAGAACACGTACTCAAAAGCTTTTGTTTATTTCAAGTTTGAATGAAAAAAGGATTTCAGCTGTCACCATAATAATGGCATGACATTAATATACTATCAATAAACACCAGTAAAATGTCTTGACACATACCTTGTTCATGCCTTCACATCTCTGCAAGCTTTTATAAACACAACTTGAAATGCACTCTTTGCTTTGCCTGTTTCTTTAGACCTTTCCACTCCGAAACATCACTCTCTGATTGAGCATTCAAGTTGAAATGCAGAAGGCCTCCCACATATCCAGCTTGTTGTTTCTTGTGTAAATGATGTTGTGTGTTCAAGCGTTCGTTTATTCTTAATCCTCACTTTATCCTCCCTGATATAAAGCCAGTGGTTTTTGGCAGGAGGGCCGGCAGCACAGCAGAGGCATGCCGGTGGCAGAGGCTGTCTTTGATCCTTCATCTCAACCACACACCTGAGTGATGATGGCTCTGCTTGTAGCGTTATCCCTCTGTACTCCAAGTCTTTCATTACACACCCCTCCCATTTATGCTGTCATTGATGGGCAGTGGAGACACCCATGTTTAATGTGCTTATAGGCGTTTAGAGGAGATCATTTCAGGAGCTGATGTTTTGTCTTGCAAAGTTCAGCAGTGAAGGGGACTCCAGGAGGTTTCTAAACTCTTTAATAGCTTCTGTTTGGTAAACAGGCTTCCTTTCTTGTAGAATACATATGAATACATACTATATACTTTCAGATCTTCCCTATAATGTGCTTCGCCCTCCCATCCTACATGTATAATTGTAGCAGTATATCATTTGGGTGTATATTTTCTCAAACAAGCTAAGTGGCATATGCAATTACACAGGAACAGGTTCCTACAGTAAGAGGACCTTAACAGACTTGGTGTCTAGTCAGCTACTAAACTCACTAGTTGACACTGGTCAGTAGTCAATTTTAAAGGACCATACTGGTGATCGTGCACATTTGAGCCCAATATATACAACCCACATATATGGTACATGACAGGAAGTTGACCTGAATTAAATGAAATGACAGATATTAGTGGGTGATTTCTGCCCTCATACACCCAGTTTTACATGTAAACTAAACTAAAATATGTAAAATAAATATGTACTTGTTGTTTATACTCTGGCCGTTGAGTTGCTGAGTTTCTATTATCATCTCTTCAGAAGGCCCTCTAGAGGTTCAGACCCAGACTGCAGTTCTTGACCTTATCTACAACCCAAAACACATGTCCTCAGATATCAAGTGACATATACTGCTGAAAATCGCCAACCTGTTGCATGTAAAGTTGCCAGTGATGAGGTGCTTTGAAATAAATGGATTGTAAACTATGTTTTGCTGTTCTGTCATGTTGTTTGTGGGTGTTTTCAAAGGTTTAAACTCACAGTTTGCCAGGAAAGTTCACATTTTGACGTAAAAAGCAGAGCAACATCTGTGTTTCATTCACATTCTTAATACAGTTAAGCCAGCCTGATATTACATCCCTTCACTTCTCTGCTGAGTCAAACGGGAAATATGCACTCAGTGTTCGCTTCTGTTTCCTCCCATTTAAGATTATGTCATTTTGATATACGCACAGGTGAAATATGGAAAATATCAGTTCTCTCCTTTAACAATTTCAGCATTTTTCATTTCTTACAGCCTCTTATGTCCCCTAATCCGTCTCTATTGGAACGCCAGGTTATTGTATTACAGACATATGTCTTTAGTCTACCTTCTACTGAAGGGAGAAAATTGGTTTATGATGAGCAAAATGCTGCAGGGAATTAAATGTTCAACAGGAACTTGTATGAATTTGCTCACTTGTTACTTTGTGTCAGTCAGTATGTCATCAAATACAGTGTTATGTCGAAGGAGTACCACAACTTTTGTGGTACTTGTGACTTTAAAACAAATTGTTTTAAAGTGCTCAAACGTGTTCAAATGTCAAGGGTCACCAGATTAAATTAACTGAGTTTTGTTGCCTTTCCAAGTCCCATATGTACTGCAGTCAGGGACAAAAAATTGGGTTTGGAAGAGGCCATCAACATATTACATATACCCTTCCTCCCACTGTTGCCACACAAGAAGTGTTGCTCACATGCTTGTGTAAATTATGTCAATCTGAAGGATAAAATACTATAACTGCCTGAAACATACATTTGTCTGTGGTCTGCAGCAGAACACCTTAAAAACTATTTTCAATTCCACTCAACAGTGTAAACACAGATGGGTACAAAAACAAAAGAACCACCAACACTGGCAATAATGCAGGTACATGAGGCTGTTAGATGACTCTTACCATGTTCAATCAGCTTCTCATTCAATCAGCCATTTTTTTTATATCATTGTAATAGCAAAAATTGCTTAATGAAGCTTTAAATTGCCTCAAACCTGTTTTTTTGTTTTGTTTTTTTTTTTAGATATTTTATTTGCGTGTAATAGCTGCCCTCTTATATTGTGTCTGAATATTTTTTCACCTACTTAATTTGGCATAATCTATATTTTCTATCAGACTTCTCCATAAAGTAGAAAATACATTAAAAATATTAGTTTAATGGTCATTTTATGTATATTTTAAGTTTATGTTACCCCTTAGCGTCAAGTCTCAAAACATGTACATTTGTACACTGATGTATGATGTGAAATAGAGTATGATCACATCTGGATCATGTCAGACTGTGTCAAACTACATCAGCTTCACCTCAGCCTGGATCAGCTTTCGCATCATCAAACCATTCTGTGAAAACTGACATTTCCTTGTCAGTTTTAATCCTGAAAGCATTTATACTGGACACATTTTATTTCTTTATACATTGCTCATGTTTGTAGTTAAATAACAAGATAATAGAGAATATTTTTGTAGCATAAGTTGCATCATTAGAATATTAATGTAAAATTAACAAGTAACTTAGATGTTGATAACTGTGGTTCAGTAGGAGTAAAATGGCACGTTTACAGAATTTATGATGATTGCATTATTATTCCTTAATGTTTTGTTGCTCCTATGTGAATTGTATGTCCACCTTTCATCTTAACAGGTACTTCTGTTACCAAACAGCAAATGGTGCATGCAAGCATTTATTATTTTAGCATTTAATAACAGACAGCCCTAATAGGTCTCTGGTGGATGCTATGTCTGTTCAGTGTCTGTGTGGGTAAGTGGGTGGGTGTGGATGTGGAAAGGGAAACCAACAACAGTAAAAGCGAGGAAAAAAAGAGGAGGGGGTTAATTTGGTTTGGCTCAGGTGAGGTAATTATTCCTTTCCCCCACTTCACTGCACACCCATAATGATTATTAACAAGCTTAAAGTACTTGAGGAGCACTGGGAGTTGGTGGCTAACAACACAAGGCAAAGGAAGGGAGGGATGGATGGAGGGATGGAGGAAGAGAAAAGGGAGGATGGGAAATCATTATGCTAATAAGTGTGGCCTTAATACTTTGCAATCACACAGTGCCCATGATAATCTGCTGGGAGGAACCTGGGTTACCCAGGTCACCGTTTTGTTCCACGGCACTTTTTTTTTTTTTTTTTTTTTTGTCTTTCCTGTCTCACTCATTCAAATATTCTAACTCTTGTTCTGTTTCCATATTCTGCTGTTCTGTTCTCTTCTCCCTCTTTTTCCTCTTAAATGTCTGCCCCTCTGTATTTACTGTATGTATGTATGTGTGTTTGGTTTGGGATTTAGGGTCATGGGGTGGGTAAGTATATTCAGACCTGGCTCCACAGTGCATGCATCTGTGTCTGTGTGTCAAAACAGGTTTTGTAGGACAAATATGGCTGAAAAACACTACTGTGAAAAAATAAACAGGAAGCGAAAAAAAAAAAAAAANGGAAAAAAAAAAAAAAATAGATTAAATAGCTTTGTTATGATAAATAACTGCATTACTATAAGAAACAAATTACATTCTACTGTCTGCAAAATTTCCACATTTCCACATTATACTCATGTATGCCCTTGAATTTGTCTCCATAGTTACTTAAAGTTTAGATTAATGAAATAAGATGCTCAGAAAAACTGCTTAAAACTTATCTTTAATATCACAGCAGTCACAACATGAAAGGTAGCTTGTTAGCTAACATTGCAACTTCAACACTAGCAAGCTGTTCTGTGTGGTCGACAAATGAAGGATAGACATTAAACATTTGCTGTAGACCAACAAATGTTAAACTGAAGCGAATGTAAAAGAAAAACTAGCTCATAGGAAGTTGGAAAAATGAAAAATGATCCAGGGTAATTCAGAGTTTTATCTCATTATTGCTTAGTTTTTCTTATATTAATTGCAGCAAGATTTTTGTTTTTGTTTTGTTTTGTATGAAAACCAAGCTAAATGTGAAAGTGTCTGTGCAATCTACTGCACAGTCACATTCAGAAGCCTAGTTGTAAGTGCTATTTAGGAACAAAGACAGGGCAGGAAGCTGGTTATTATAGTAGGAGGGTGTCAGTTGCATTTACCTGTAGTTGCAGATTTTGGTTGCACTCCCTTTTTTTTTTTTTTCCAAGGCAGAACACCTCCTGGTCACTGCCAAAAATTGGGGTAGTACTGAGCAGTGAATGTGGATTGAAGTGATAGTAGTTATTTGAGGAATGAGGAGAACTGAATTTGTCTCAGTACAGAATTTGTCTTATTTTCACACTTATGTCATTGTGAAAGTACCCAGCTCTTTGTTTCTTGTAGCTTGGAGGCATGGTAGAATTCCTACAGTACAACTGAGTTAAATAATGCAATCAATAACAAAATGTACACATAAATTAGGATAAGGTACCACTAAGCTCAGTTTGCTTTGTAGATGTTGTTCATCTTCCTTCTTTACTGACTGGCTGTTTCTCTTTTGGTTTGACAATCATGGTGAATTTGTTATAAATTGTTATAAATGATTCAGATTGTTATAAATGATTCAGTATGACTCAGTGACTCAAAGATGAAGAGCTTTTAAGTGGATTCTAATGAGGAGAATAATTGCTGTGAAGGAAGAATTTCTCTGATGCAGCACAAACCATTTGTTCACACCAAAGACCCGTTCAAGAGATTCAGATCATTTGCGACTGATTCAGTTTTGGAAAGTGTACTGTGTTCAGACTTCACGTCTTCTTTAGTGACTTGAATGTGAATAGAGGTTCATGATACAACAGCACTCTGACCAATCAGGATGCAGTATCAAGAACATAATCCCTCCCCAGCTTCCCACCATAAAACCTGCCAATTGTGTTTGTGTCCCTGTCTATACTACATGCACTGCAAGGAAGTGAGTTCTCTGTAGTGGCATAACATTTATACTTTGATCTGACTTGAATGCACAAGTTAGCTAACTTATGCTCCGGTAAACCATTTCTTTGGCTCCAGTTGTTGAAGTTAAATTCGTCCAGTGGTTGCCATGTGTTGAAGACTGAAGAGCTACTTTCTGATTAAACCCTTTTTTTGTGTGTTAAGGCCCCATATGTGAGAAAAGATAAAATAAAAAAAGCAGTCTCTAACGTTGTAGGAACACAAAAACCATAAGCTTAGCAACACAGGTTTCCAAATCTCTGAATAGAATCCCATATTTCCAGACGGCAGTGGTAGATCCTACGGTTCATCTAAGCTGCCTCCATGTGCTTCCTCCTCTCTCTCTCTCTCTCTCTCTCTGGCTCTTGCTCTCTCTCTCCCTCTCCCCCTTTCTCTTTCACCTCTCCTCACTCCTTTTCTCTCACTGGGCTGGTATTTCTTGGACATCTGTTCTTGGCAAGCACAGCTACACCACTAGTACTGCACCCCATCCCTGGAGGACGAGGAGAGATGTAGGCACGGAGAGAGAGAGGGAGGGAAAGATGAAAGGAGAACAGAAAACAGATTCATACACACACCACACACCAAAACGCAGCAATGGAACAGTGAACGGCAGCAATATGGAGGTGGAAAAGGAGGTTTGAAGTAAGTCTCAGAGGTAACTGGAAGACGGGGGTCCACCACTGGGGACCAGCCCTCTAGGTCACACCACAAGNATGGAGGTGGAAAAGGAGGTTTGAAGTAAGTCTCAGCGGTAACTGGAAGACGGGGGTCCACCACTGGGGACCAGCCCTCTAGGTCACACCACAAGACTGGGCAGGCTGTTTGGGACTGGGAAGACCCCAAGCACAAGGATTAGGATGATTGAGATTAGTGCAGTTTCCCTTAGAAAATACTGAAAGGGCGAAAAGGCCCGTAACTTAAAACCGATGAGTTTGTCTTAATACAGAGAATACCTGTAGTTTTTATGTTTTACAAGATGTGATATTCTCACTTGTTTCACTTTAATTTTCAAGAAAGTTTCCCCCAACAAAACAAAATCCTTTACACCCTCCTTAGAAGCAATTTGAAACTTAGTAAAACACGCAGCAGTCAAGAATTTTGAACTGTGGAGGGTTCAAAGTAACATTTTTAAACAATTACAGATGGCAGGTCAGAGAGAGAGAGAGAGAGAGAGAGAAGGACTGAGAGGTTGTTGAATTGTCTGGACATATAATTGACAGGTAAATCAGCAAAGGGAAGGAGACAGAGAGAGCAGTATCTTGACAGGCTTCAGGTTAAAATGATTAATTACCTCCAAGGCTTCTTTGGGCCTGGCAGCTTCCTCTGGTTGCTGCTGTGTTATGCGCTGCAGAGGCCCCGGGCCCCGGGCCGAGGGTGATGCTGTCACAGTTACGTCTTTTTCCAATCATAGTCCAAAATCTATCTTTATTCTCTTTCATTCTGCTGCCCTCCCCTCTTGCTTTTCCATTGCATTTCCAGTGGAACAACAGTGCTGGCAGCATAATAATAATAATACTTGAATGATCAAATCATGCAACCACAAGAAGCATCCTCTCTTTGCATTCTCTTTTTTTTTTTACTCCTTAATTTTTATTCTTTTATGTCCTATGATTTAAATCTCCTCTTTCTTGATCTCTGACCTGCTATGTTTATCTTCTAGTTACGTAATTGATCAGTGGGGAGCTACCGTGGCATCCTCACCAGAAGGCAAGGGAAGCCAGGTAAAGTTTGCATCCTATTATTTAAAAAAGACTATCAACCAGTCAGATGTGGCCACAAGAATCTATGAATGGTCAGGATTATAAAGAAAAAAATAGTGATAAAAATCCAGCTGGATTCTGGCTTCACACCAGTCAAAGTATACACAGTTAACAAACCCATACCAGTTACAGCACGTAGAGAATTACCTAGTGTGCTGGTACTGCTACTAATGTAAGCTACCATCTTACACTGTTTAAGTAGCAGAAGGAGAACTATATGGAGTTATTTTCCTTCCATTAATCAAGAGCATCGGCTATCAATTTGAGAGCACAATTTCCCAGATCCACTTTAATTTTCCAATGCGCTCACCCAAAACTCTGTTCTCACACTCAAATATACTCTGCTCATGCCCAGATTTGCTGTACTTTTGCTGTAAACTTTATGCAGACTCAAATATACTCTTGCTTGCACAGATTCCCTATCCTCCTGCTTAAATGTTCTTCTTGGATTTACACTGATTCTATGCACTCAAAGGTTTAAGCTTTGCTATTGCTCTCATTTCTTTTTACTCTGACTTCAGTCCTCAGGATCAAAATTTCCTGTGTTACAACCCTATCCAAAATTAAAAAGTAAAAAAATCCTCCACCAGTAAGAAGCTAAGATCATTTTATAACTGAGTAGATACAAGCCTTGCTATACATTTTAGTCTTCAAAGATGCAGATTTCAGTTTTAACTTGTCATAATTTCAAATAAAAAAACAGACAATTATAGACAATCTAATATGACCAATCATACTGCTATTGAAGCTGCATATTGGGAACCTTTCTGTATAATTTCTGAGATTGGTTCTTGTTTCTGTGACCACTGTAATGTATTTTAACAACCACAGATGTTGGAAAATGCATCATGAGTAAAGCATCTGAAGTCCTGGACACCATATTCAATATCACCCCCTGAGCAGGAGCAACCTTAGGTTCAGAGAACCACATCCAGAACCATGTCATCACCCATGGAAAACCTTTCTGAACCCTTCAGCTCAGTTTCACAGCTCAGCATTCTGTAGCTTTTAAGTTCCAACCATGGAAATTGGCCTTTTGTACGAATTCCTACCTGCTTTGGCTCAAGAACAGACTGCCTCAAAAACAAGGAGAGAAACAAAGACAGGGACAGAGATATTGTTCAGGACAGCAATATCGCAGTAAACGGAAGAGCAAGTGAAGGTAAAAACAGCAGAGGGAGAGTCAGAGAGAGAGAGAGAGAGAGAGAGAGAACAGGGTGAGGAAAGGAAGGATGAGTGCTGCTCTCTTATCCCAATATTATTTCTCTTTTCCCTCTCTGTATCTTTCTCTGTTACCCTCTGTTTCTTTATTCATTTTTTACTAATTTTACCATGTTGAAACAACAGGGTCTTTCTCCCCCTCTCTATCTCTCTCTATCTCCCCCTCCACCCCTCTTTTATCACCCCCCCCTCAGTTTCCCTCTCTACCGCATTTTGTACCCTCATACCTCCCTTTTATGTTTTCCAGAAGAATTTTAGGTTTGTAATTTATTATTTGTGAGAGAAACTGTTATCTGAGTCAGTTTGCTATCATGGGCCACTTCATTAATCACGTAGCCCTCTCTCTTCATTTGTTCCCAGATAGGCTGTGGGTTCGCTGGGTTCCAGGCACCGATATAAATACAGAGGTAAGAACACTCCCCTCCTCTGTTTATCACCAAATAGAAAAAAAGTTCAGATGTGTATGCAGAAGAAAAGTATTTTCTTTGTTTGTCCTGGTTTGCAATATGAATTGTTGGACAAACAAAATACCCTATAAGACACAATATACACATATACCATCGCATTAAGTGACATATTCCTTAACTGTGACAAACATGGCTGCTGTTGTGTATTCTGAAAGTGACTGCATTCTCTGTATTACTACACATACTTGGTGACGTTTTTAAGACCAAAATGTGAGTAAGCCATATAAACAGATAAAAGTTGTAGGATTGCATTAGTTGTGTAATATACATGATGTATTTCTTAAATGGCATATGTAGGGAGGCATATATGTAGAGGCTTCTTACTCCAATTATAAAACAATGACTCTTTACATGCCTGAGTAAATTGAATTGCAGTTGCATATCAAGGTGTGTTACTTGGAATAAACCAATGTTGTTTTTTTTTTTTTTTTTTTTNTTTTTTTTTTTTTTTTTTTTGTGCTGATTTCTATCTAATTATGGAGTTTTATCTGGATTTATTGCTTACTTGGTCAGAGTTTTAACCTGCATGTGAACAAACTGACTGCTCATTTGTTGTGCTACTCTGGACTTGTGTTCTCTGACAAATTTACATTATCGAGTTCAGTGTCTAACCAATATGATGGGTTTGGACACACAGCATGCAATTAACAAGTTGGATTTGTTGGACACTTTGTGCCATATTGTCTGAGCTGGAGTATTCAGAGGAAGAAATAGAATCTGGGTGAGCTCAGAAGGATAAAGGATAAATTATATACAAGCCATAATCTCAATGAAGGAATACGTCACCTAATAGATTCCTGTTGTTATTTTATCTATTTGTAAAAGTCTTTGATGACAGTAGAGTTCTATGGCATGGAGGCAGGTCAGGCTTGGTTTCAAACAGGACATGGTTGTGTTTGCCTTTCCATGGGTTTTGTTAATAATAATAAACTATTCCTGTAATATTTTTAAACTTTAATCACGATATGATGTTATCCTCAGTGTTACCCAAACTGACTTTTTTCTAAACCTAACTCTTGTCACTTAAAGCAATTAGTGGTAACCAGTTAGTAGAATAATCCTGTAAGAGTGTTTATGTTGGAGGGACAACAATCTGTAATCTTGAGAGCATTTTAATTTTCCAAAAGTTTATAAGACTTTGTGAGGAAGAAAAATAACTGCTCTCCTAATGTGAACAGGACTACACGGGAAAGGGGGTGCAGCACAGTTTACGTGACCCCAGCATATGGGACTGATCAGAACCCTGCAGGGTGTTAACAAAGAAGTAGAACAAACAGAACAGAGATCCCTATTCAAGCCAACCTTTCAAATAGAGTTGTGATGGGATCAAAATAGAAAGTTTGATACAGATTAGCTTTATTAAAAAGACGTGACCATGCTGCTTAATTTTTTGACACAATGTGTGTTGTTTTCTATCCAACAACTACAGATAAGCACATCTATTTATCAGAGGCAGAAGAATCACATGTTATGAATAAAATCAGGAAACCACACTAACTGAATTGTTATCAAAATGTATGCAAGTGCCTCTCAATATATTATTTCAATAAAATAGCACTGATCTTCATGCTTTTTTAGACCTTTCATATAGTGAGGGAAATTATTAAGAAGTTTTCACTCTGTCCAATCTAATTCTATGTTTGTGAGTATTCAGTGACCCAGAAGGGATTACGGGAGTGTTAGTGAAAGGTGGCCTTGAACTTTAAGAGGATAATCCTATTTTGATACCCCACAAAGAACCCAAACCCAATTTACCATTCCAACTACCAGTGTGGCTGCTCAGTTCAGATGCTTCATCTGGTATTGTGGCTTTCTTTCCATCGCTCTTTATTCATCTTTTATCATTTCTCTGCCTGTCTGTCTTTTGTCCTTTTTGTTCCACTTGGTTTAATTTGTTGCTTTCTTCTGTTTCATTTGTTTTCACTCAACCACTCTTTAATTGTTTGCATGATGTGACCATATTGGAAGAGATGGTTGGATAACAGGTTTCATAGCAACAGTTGGTCAACCACAAGATTGAGATCCAATTTGTGTGCATCGTTATTGAAATTGGTTTGATACCCACTTACAGCAGTTTGACGAATGTTGGACACCTCTATGATGGTGTAGAGAATCTTTACATCCAACACATAACAACCAGCAAAGGTCAATGTCAATTAAAAAGCTTGTAAGTTTGGTATATTTTTATACCAATTCATTTATTTTCATTTAATGACTAATTCATTTTTTTAAGGTTTAAATTGTATGATTTTTTTTTCCCTTTGTGGCTTTTGAAAGTTCTGCAATCCTGCTCAGGATAAGTGGGTATTGAGGACGGATGGATGGATGGATGGATGGATGGATGANTCTGCAATCCTGCTCAGGATAAGTGGGTATTGAGGACGGATGGATGGATGGATGGATGGATGGATGAAAAAGTTCTGTGTAAGTTAGATTCATGAAAACTTTTATTGACTATGGTTGTGGCTAAAACTATGGCTAAAATCAAGGCCATTTTTTTTAAAGAACCACCATACTGGCCATTTTGCATGTTTGAGCCTAATATATTCAATTTTCATACATGTTATGTTAAACCCATTTCCCAAAGGATAAAACCATATATCAGCTTTCCTGGTATTTTGCAAAATCTCTTAATCTTTCAAAATCAAATATTGAAGCGATACACCCACCTTAAAAATTGANTATTTTGCAAAATCTCTTAATCTTTCAAAATCAAATATTGAAGCGATACACCCACCTTAAAAATTGATGTTTCGCCTGCTAATATGCAGACTTATGAAGCCATGGTCGTTTAAATGTTTCGATAAACACAGGTATTCTTTTGGGACTATATTCCCTAATGGAGACATAGATCACTCTGCCCTTTTTATTGCGCTTAAATGCTAAAATTACATAACTTCGAAAAAAAAAACCTGAATACACGTGTTGTTCATGATAATGGATTACCTGTCCCAAGAATGTTTCAAGTATCAACAAGTTGATTTTAATAGCATATCAGAATGAACTGAAACCAATGNGAATGTTTCAAGTATCAACAAGTTGATTTTAATAGCATATCAGAATGAACTGAAACCAATGGCGGTTTGGAAGGTAGAAAAACAAAATTTAATTCACCATTTCAGTAGTATGCTTTGGGAAATGATTGTTAGTAAAGTTACATGTATGAAAATTGAATATATTAGGCTCAAACATGNTGCTTTGGGAAATGATTGTTAGTAAAGTTACATGTATGAAAATTGAATATATTAGGCTCAAACATGTACTATGGCTGGTATGATCCTTTAAATTCCAGAAACATGAACATTTTTATGATATAAAGTTTTCATCCAATATCATGTTGAATGAGATGACACAAACTGAAACCCTGAATACTGTGGAGCTTTTACTAGAAAAAAAAAAAGTCATATAGCTTTATAACAAAAAATAATTGAACATGGATGGATGGATAGCAACAAAAATAATAATGCTATTTTCAGTCACATCAAGTAAAGGAGACAAGTGTACATGATAAATCGTGAATCTTGTCTTTTTGATACCTACTCTGGCACCACTTTAAATCTGTCTATAGCCATAGCAATGATGTCAACCCAAGTTATTCATCTCAAACGAACTTGTGGCATCCCAAACACAAGATCACACTGTAAACATGGTTCACTGAAAAGATTAAATATAATGTCACTCTCACGATGATGGCTTAAACTCTGATTGTGCGTTCTGAAGGCCCAGTTTGTTTACATCAAGGACATCTGACTTCAGTGCTTTTATAATCCAGCGATTTTCCTTTGAAGGTGGCATTTTGATTGCTGATTAATCACAGGAACTACCTCTTTTTGTTGTTCTGCAGGAGGGTCTGTCATATTCTGTTCATCCCTCTGACCTGTTTTGTGGTTAAAAAAAATACTTAATGCTTAAAACTACAATCCTTAATTATATAAAGAACTCACTCTTACTGTATATCTAAATTTGAACTAGATAACATCACATTAGCCACACACTCCTAAAACATGAACATGCATGCACACACATGTATACACATGCCTGTACACTGCTACCAGCACCTCCAGGATCCCAAAATATCTGCAAGAATTCTTTTTCTTAAATCCATTACCCATTATTCTCTAGTTACCAGCTCTGCTAATTTACCTAGCATCAACACTGGCTTTGTATCTCGCAGCAGTAGCGTTGGATTCTGGGGGTGGAGAGNCCTAGCATCAACACTGGCTTTGTATCTCGCAGCAGTAGCGTTGGATTCTGGGGGTGGAGAGAAGGGAGGGGGGCTGGTGTAGCAGGGTAGCAGGGAGGGGGAATCCCCTGATGTGAGTTCAAGCACACACTTAGACTCAGATAGACTTGCTCCCTTGGGTGGAGAGTGTGTGNGTGTGTGTGTGTGTGTGTGTGTGTGTGTGTGTGAGGTGGGGGGGGCTAGAATTGCACATGAGACTGACAGTCTGAGAGGCAGAAAATAAGCACTATTAAAAAAGAAAAAAGAAGGAATTGAGGAAATGAGAGACTGAATGATCATTGAGTAATTTAAAAAAGATTATTTTTTTTACACCTTGATAACAAGACATAACAGGTTTGTAAAACTTGCCACTTTGTTGTTTAAGCAGCTGTAACTTGACTCCAGAGCTGAGGAACGCAACCCATGTTTAACTTTAAGGGACCGTTCTAATGACAGAGATTATTGTGTTACTGGAATGGAAATAAAACTTTAATTCCTTTGGCTAAGCTAATCTGTATGCTTCGTTGTGCATTCGTTAAAGGGGAAGGATGAGGGTGGGTAGAAAGAAAGAGGGGGGTGGAGGGGATCGAGTGTAGGTTGGGTAGTGGGATTCATTGCTATTCCCAGGGCACTCAGCAGCTGCGATTATATGGTTAAAAAAAAATCTCTTGCTTTCAGTTTGCAAAAGTAATGAGGATCTAATGAGGCTTGACTTTTTCCCCCTCAGCGTTCGCAGCCATTCACAGCAAATTCTCTGCTCCACAACAGGTTCCCTGAGGAGAACCGTGCAGGATAAGAAATGGTTCGGCTTTCCTACATAAGGTGTGCTGATGGATAGGTATGAATGGGTGGAGAGTGAGGGAGCGGAGAGAGAGAGAAAGGGATGAGGATGTTGAGGGTATGAGGGAGCGAGGGAAAGAAGGTAAGGAAAGATTGCAGGAGAGAGAGAGAGAGAGGAAGTGATGGTGGGAAGCAGTCGGGGACTTAAAAATGGAGGGAGGAGGTGCATGGGGATGGTTGAGAGACACGTGGATAACCGTTTCTCACAGCTCAGAGGGATGGAGAGTGGCAGGAGGAGGGGTGAGTTTTGAGGCTGGACTGCAGTGAGGAGAGAAGCAGGTAAAGGTTGCTGACAGGAGTGTGAACAGGGTGGAAGGGCAGAATGTAACAGCTCCGAGTGTATATTTACATAGTCACAGTGATCTAGTATGCACCGTATACCGCCGCAGAGTGAATTTACCACCTTCCTCCCCTTACATTGGTCAACTTCCTGTCCCATCACTTGTCACTCATACTGCTGAGTTGTTTACCTTGAAATGGCATCTCGCCTAAGACTGAGAACAGGAATACATAAAACCATCACAAGGCCTGAAGAAGGAAAACTGGTGTTCACTTTTTTTTCCTCCTCTTTTCTCTGAAGGGACCTAAGAACATTTAACATGTAAACACATTCTATGTACAACATAGAATATGTATTGTTGTTTGAATGGATAATCATTATTATCATCACCATCATCAAAAATTTGGGAATTGTAGCTCCAAACTAGAAGGTTTAAAAGTTAAACCAAGAATTTACAATATTCACTGTTTTGAAGTCTTCAAAGTTCTCTAAAGTCTTATTTTGGAACGCTTCAGAAGTTTATAAAGTTGGTTAGAAATTCAAAGCGTTGCCCACACGAACGTTTAAAGTGAGAACTTTCTTCATTCTTTTTGTCTTAATGAGGATGTAGAGCGCACAAGTAGTTTTGCTGTTTTGATAAACTTTGTGAGAAATTGCAAATGAAGTTCCATGCAGCACTGTTTATTTTTTTATTTTTCATTTTTTTCACTACAAACATTTAGGGTATAATTTCTGGTGACTGCCAAAATACAGCATGATGGCACCTCCTCAGAAATTGTTTGGTTGGTGATTGAACCATCATTTTTGTCCATTTTTTGTTATAAATCCATAATCCCATCCATGTGCTTCACTGGTGTTATCATGATGTCTGTCCTATTTTTTTCAGACTGTTTAGAGGTCAGCCAGCATGTTTACACACACTATATCCTGGATTTTTTCTGTACTGTGATTAAGGCACAAAATAAGTCATATACATGGACGGAATGAGTAGGATTCTGTCTTTGGCTGAATATGCATGAATCATTGCTCAGTACTCCAGAGGAAGTACACTAGGTGAGGAAATGAATATGAAAATTTCCAGTGCCGATTTGAAAATGATGGAGCATTTATATGCTTGAGTCAATGTATGCTAATTTCAGTCTAATTATGGTGTTTACATGATGTCTGAAAGTTGAAGTTTTAACATATATGTTAATGTACTGAGTGAGCTAATAATAGTTTTAGTATTATAACAGTATAGTATTATTCAGTTCTGATAGCTGGCCCCGTCCTTTTTGTCCATATCTAGTGTAATACAAATCAGACTCATAGTCGGGTAATATTACATCTTTAACATCACCATCTGCTCTCATTTTATCATCATGATCATGATTGTCATCAAGCTTCAATCTAGAAAAATAACATGTTTTCCTTTTTTTCACTTTTATACTTCAAATACACAGTACTTATACTATGATCTCACACACACACACACACACACACACACACCATATTTGAAATTTGAGCAGCGATGTCAATATTCTCTTTATAATATACCTGGAAAGGCTTCAGCTGCACCACCAGCTAAAAGTGTTCTTAACCCTCATCTCACCAACCTCTCTGCTCTCCTTTAACACCACATTGATAATGTTAGACTCTGACTTTATCTAGGAAATTAGCGCGATGAAAAGATCCGAGGCGGATTGTTCAGTCGTTGACCTTGTGTTACACTGCCATGCCAGGATGACTCTCCATCTCTTATTTTCCCTCCACCACCTGCTCCTCCTTTACTTTGATTTTTAAAGTCAGAAGTACAGTCATGCTTTCAGGCTGCTTTAATGAGGCCTAGTGGTCCACTGGTGATAGGATTGTTAATGAGAGAGACATCTGAAAGAGAAGAGAGGAAGGGAGGCTGGTGGTAGGGAAAAAAAGAATTGAGAATGGGATAGGAAGAAGTGGAAAAACAGGATTTGAAAGCTGTAGCAGGTAAGCATGGATGCTGCTTTAGATCATGAGCGTAATTTAAGAAAATACCTTTTTTATGAGTTGCTGGATTGGTGTGTGTGTGTGCATGTGTGTGAGGGACCTTGGACCTTTTGGAGAGCATTTTGCTGGTGTCCTCATTGAGAATTGATTGTCTTTGTTGTGGTAATCTGAAATTAATTTGCACTTGAACCCATCTTTCTTCTGGGCTCAATTTTAAAACGCTGTTATAATTACGTGCCCCCACATGAAAACCAAGAACTAAGACGCTGATATGATGAGCTGGAATATTTTAATTCCCCAGGTACTTAAGAGCCCCCTTTCTCTCTCTCTTTTCTCCTCTTTCTCTCTCTCACTCTTTCTCTCCACCCCTCTCTCTGTCTTTACTCGCAACTTATCTTGCAAGGTAATAAAACAAAATGTTCCCATGCGTGGGGCTTAAGCAAAAGGTATTTGCCTGAGGGGGAACAGTAATAAGCGCTGTATTGCTACACATTTACTCATGTACCTTCTCAGTAGGTCATCTCCTCCTCTTGAATGATGTGAAACTTTGGCTAATGCAAGCTGATGCCTGCTTGAGTGCCGTCATTGAGAAGCTGCTCTGTTAAGATGAGCAGAGAGCAGACACAACAGAATACACAGTTAAACATGTGCACGCATACATACACACATAAACACACGAACACCCAAGGGCGCACACATTACACATAGCCCTACTTCAGTGATTCAATCATTTCTCTTTCCTTTGTGTATTTAGTTTATTGTAGTGTCATATGCCTCAAATTTCCCAGTAGGGGTTAAACCGCGTGCAAGCACACACTCGACACACACACGCACACTTACATGCACACATATTAAGGTTGTTAACAAGATTTGCTTTAGTCAATTTTGACAGGGGGCATTTGTAATATAAAACTATTTAAGACTACCTGCTAACATCTGCTATTGATCTTAGCTGTGTGCCCCCCCTCTGTTCCCAGCATGAGCTGCTAATAACCTTATCAGCCATCTTTTAGTTTTAGCTCAGACTGATGTTTGTTGTTTGGGATTTGGGGGGGTGGTGGGGGTATTATCTCGTTAACTGCGGGACCCATCTTCAGTGATTTCCTGTGGTGTTGCCTGGTGCTTAAAGGGCCTCAGAGGTCACGGGCTCTGGGCAGAAATTCTTTCAGTGTGACACCTCTGAGAGACAGGCAAGCAAAGAGCCAGACCCACTGCTGAACATAATTAGTAAGTACAAACATGGCTCATATAGCAATGTTATGATCTGCACTGATGTGGAAAAAGAATGGGAGGAAACAGATTTGATATTATTTTCTCATGAAACTGGTGGTTGCTGTGGCCATTTTACTTTTCCCCCTCACTATGATTCTACTTATATTGTTGATTTAATACATTTATTTTCTGACTGTCAAATCTTATATCAAAAACTGCATATCATTTTTTGCTGTGCTATTTTTTTTTTTAATATGCATGCATTCTGGTTGTAAAGTCAGAAGTCTTTTCATTTTTGCATAACATATACATGTTATATTTTCGGGTTTCAGCATGCTCACAGCCTGTCATGAATCACCTCTCCTCTCATTCTCTCTCACTCTTCCACCTGTCTTCTCACTCTCTCCATGTAAACAGTCTAATGAAGCAAAAATGCCATGAAAAATATGGAAAACTCAGCTAATTGTCTGTCTTCCCATTGATTGAAGGCTAAGTGTGTGTGTGTGTGTGTATGGAGTATCCCCTACAGCGTGAGCTGCTGTCTGCTGACAGTCATGGCCTGCTGCTAAAGCCATGGCAATAATCATAAAGATTAGGTTAACAGTGGGAAACGGCCGGTGAAGACAAGTGTTCACAGTGGGCTGTTATTTTTGCAGTGGTACTCAAAAAAATAACAACCTGCAACTATAGGCTGCCGTGCTGTTTTAGACATAACCCTGGAGCCTGTGTGCGTATTTATGTGTGAGCATGTGCACGCTTATGGTCTGGCCACGTGTTTATGTGGTAGATGCATGTGGTAGATGCATGTGGTATGTATGTTTAAGTCGATAAGTGAGGGTATATGCATGAATATTCTGCATTTTTGAGTTTTGTCTTGAAGAGAGTTTCTAAGAGGCAAAAGAATCAGGCAGACAGTCGGGCTGCAACAGATTACACTTAATCAGGCTTCAGCTGTGGCTCTCAAATATTTGAACCAAGTATCACCTTGGAAAATGAAACTGAGAGATTTACAGTTTTGGCACAACAGTTACTGACACCCAGTTAGTGCAAAAGTACATTTGTGTCCACAGGGGACAATTTGGACTGTTTCTAGTTTTCGTTAAAAGATAATAAGAAAGAAACTTTAAGAACTTCTTCATAAATAAACATTTTTATTAGTGAACTGTTTGCTAAAATAACAGAATTTGCATAGATTTCAATTATTTTGATTCTCTGCAGAAATTTACAGTGTACCACCAGGGCATGCTTCAAGTACCGCTGGTGGTACCTATACCACAGTTTGAGAACCACTTGTGTTACAGTATTTAAAAGCTACAATGGCATTATTCAGGTTACATGAAAATGTATAGGTATTGCTACTTACATGATGATGGCAATGATGATGGGGGAGGATGATGATGAGGAGGAAGAAGATGCTGATGATGATTACATCACCACATACGTTGTTATTGTTATAATTAGGCAATTGTAACTGCATAAACTATCAACTTAAACCTTGATTACACCCTTGGATTGAGCATTTTTTTTAGTTTTAAAACATGTAATTCATACTTTGAAACAAAACACATTGTGAGTCATTGTTACAGTTTTATATTTGCATTCACTTTTTCACAGAGTATCCACGATCAAAGGACACTAGTGCACCGTTGTAGTAATCTGCTTTACACTGAGAAACTTGTCATGCAAATGTGTGTGACAGATCTCTTCATAGAGAGAGAAAAACAAAACAATGCTTACAGAAACAAAACTTCTGAAGATGACATTCTGTCACTAATTGAATCAGATGGCAAGACAGAAATAGAGGAATATTGTTCATTTGTTATACAAAAACAAATTTTATTATACATAATTCACTTTATGCACATTTTGTTATTGCAATTCACCCTGTATTGCTCTCTGAATTATTATTCTGAATATGCAACAGCTTTTAATAATTTAACATGTCAGTGTTTATTTCCTACATGCCGTAGTTGAAATGAATTTGTTTGAATTTTGTCTCAGTTTTGTGTACTTCCTCTTTTGATATTGCATGTTTTTTCCCCTCTAGAAAGTGTGTCATTTGAAGAAAGAGTTTTCAGATCCACAAATAGATCAACATTCCTCTTGAGTGGGAATCAGAACACATTTGGCTCACAAATGTTAAGTATCTCTCTTCATTATAAACAAATGGATCACGCTGCCTTCAAGCCCTACATTAGCGTAAGAGTATCTGCTTAATCCTGCAGAATATTTCTATGAGGTATTTTCTCATNAAAAAAAAAAAAAAAAAAAAAAAAAAAAATCCGAATGAGTTTTCGATCACTTTCCACATTTCTCCACACAGTGTTCTTTTGGGGCCAGAATGTGGCCAGCAGCTTTTGGCTGTTACATATCTGACACAAACCTCAGCGAGCCACCAAACAACAGTAACCATTTTATTCTTGCACTTTACACTGCCTGCTTCTAGCGATAACGTCTAGCGCTCATAGCTTTCCACTGTTACGTTACTGACACCAGCCTCAGAAAGGGCTTGCCACACACACACGTGCGTATTCATAATCTCTCTTTCTATCACTCTGTTTTTCTTTCAAATGAAAAGGCAGACACATACGTGATAGCATCTACCAGCCACAGCTGGGCTTTGCTTGTGTTAGCAATAGGCCACATTTGTTTCCTGAGAAGTCTGAAACAGAGAACAGGAGTTACCACAGTACTGACACTTGGGCTCAACTATTCCCCGCGTATGTGAGAGTGAGAGTGTGTTTGTGTGTGCAGAAGCATATGTGTGGGGTTATCTGCGTATTTGCGTGTGTGTTTGCACTCCACTGATAGGGTAAGCTTTTTTTTAAAAAAAAAAAAAAAAAAAAACTAAACAAAACAAATCAGCCGCATGCTTAATCTTCTTTCTTATCTCCAAACTGTTCGCGAGGCCTTCCAGGCAATTTTCCTTTCTAACTATTGATCTTTATCACCTTCTAACCCGACATAACAGATTATTTCCCCAAAATTGAAGTACCTTGCTCCTTCTCATTTCATTTATAATAATATATATTTTAATCCAACAAATAATGAGCCAAAACCAAACAACATCCATTTCAAATCATATTCAAACTAATATCCACACACAATTGTCAGATGAGTTGATTCAGTTGTTATGGTGGAAAGTAGAAGGGCATTCATTACTTTGCATATTTTTTCTAATGATATATTGGCCTCAAGAGATATAAAAAATATATTAAACACAATGGTTTTCTGGCTTCTGTAACTATTAAAGGTATATCAAACCCGTTAGCTTCAGCATTATCTCAGCTATACATTAATAGTTGTTACATCTTTCTAACCTACACTGACAAAAACTGATGTTGAGTCCTTTTAAATGAGATGTTACATATAAAAATTTAGCCTTATTTAATTGATTTCAATGTGTTATTTTGTTCTGCTCAATATTTTTGATTAGTTGGAATTATATTTCCCAGTGTTTCAAACATCTTATTTAATTAAAAGTTACTAGAAAACAAAATGTCACAGCTCTATTATCATCTCTGTTAATTCCAGCATGTATTTTAGGTCACCAGATATAGACCGTTATTCGGATTTGGGCCAAATTGCACCTATTAATAGCTTTTTTTTTTTTTTTTTTNTGGTGTTATAAAAAAAAAAAAAAGCTTAAAAAAAGCTAAATCCAAGGGTTTCTTTGAAGAAACTGAGAAAAATATTGAAAAACTCCCTACTTTGCACCTACCGTGCTAAGAAATGATTGGAAAAATTCCTGCATGGACCTCTGGACAAAATATAATGGCCGTGCCCCACCCTTACACCAGCCTTTGTTAAAATCCTGTTCATAACTTCTGAACTTACAAACCAACAAGCGTGGGTGAAAAATTCCTCGGTGGAGGTAATAGAATTGCAGCTGAGAAAAAAAAAAAGTGATACNGTGGGTGAAAAATTCCTCGGTGGAGGTAATAGAATTGCAGCTGAGAAAAAAAAAAAGTGATACTTTGCTGTTAAAAGTACATAGGTTTTACATTTCTTAATAGTTCATCACTGAGCCTTTTCAGTTGCATAACCTAATACAGATTTTTCTTTTTTGCTCTCTTCTCTTTTGTCTACCAGATTAAACTCTACTGTCTTTATGTGTCACCTATAACATAGCAGTGTAAACCACAATTCTCTCTTTTTTCACTTTTTCCTCTTTGCATTTGTTCTTCATCCATTCTACATCACATTGTGATCCACCAGAAAACATTTTGTTGCTTGATTCCTAAATTTTTAGTAGCTATAAAGGTTTTCACCCACCAGCACTGATACAAATCTGTGACAGCAAGACATGCTGACTGCATAATACAGAGGACAGACGCACTACTCTTTTACACCTGCCACGGTATTGGAGGCCACGGGACTACAGCATGGAGAAATGGTCATGATGGTAGATTGTGGGAGTTTGTATGGATTTACTGTCAGTTGGATCTGGGTCCTGGCTGTGACTGACAGACCTGTAGAAGCCTCGGCTAAGGGGCAGGAAGGCTGGAATTTAATGTAATTTACTGTTTGGTTCACGGTTAATCTCTCTCTCTCTCTCTCTCTCTCTCTCTCTCTCTCTCTCTCTCTCTATCTCACTTTCTGTTTTTGGTTTTGTCTTTACCCCTCCAGATGAATGGACACCCACAAGTCATTGTGCACATGCACACATAAACAGATACGAAAAACACCTGCACGCCTCAGACCAAAGTGCAACGACACACAGAGTCACATCGACACGCACAGACCCTTCAGCGGGCGCTGATGACATGATGGATTGCTTGTGTCAGTGTCAGTACAGGCAAAATCAGCCCAGTACTGATAAGGTGCACGACACCAGACCTTCACCGTACACTAGCAGTCCTGCCTAATAGCTCTCTTCCCTTTTTCCTGCACACAACATGTGCGTGAAAGAATGTGTTTTAGGGGGGTTGAGTGTTGGTACAGGATGGACTGCTCGTTTGTCTGTCCATATGTAGGGATTTGTCTATATATGGATGGGATTTCTACAGTATGATGTGTCTGTGTGTGTGGTTCATTGCTACTGTGTTTGTTTCAGTATTGGTGTCTCTATGAAATGTTGAAATGTATGCATATTGCTGAATTTATCTGTGTGTGTGTGTGTGTGTGTGTGTCCGTATCACTTATTGAAACAGAGCAGTTCGGCTCTCCAGCAGACTGGATTGAGCACCTGCAGCAGTTTGCCACCTGTCATTTGTTATCCATCACATGCAGCGACACCATGGCTTTGGTTATTGATGGTATGTATGGTAATTCCACTTCTATCGCTTTACTGATGGGAAGTTGATACTGCGAATAAGAAAATGTGGGTGGTGTCAAACCTACTCAATTACTTTTATGAATAGTTTCTTTAAAGTACTCTGAACTGACATCTATCTTTTCCGATGGGCTTGACAAAGCAGTCATATCACACCTGGAGAAATAAAATCCCTTACCCAAAGAACTATGCAAGTCTGGTAAAATTCTAGAATTTTAGATTTCCTCAGCTAAAGTTATAAGTTTGAATGTAGTATGTGTTACCTTTTACACTGCGAGAGCTTTGAATATGAAAATAATCTATTTACATAAGCGAGCTTCTTTTGTGTTGTTGTTCTCATTTACCCAATTAGACCAAAATCAGCGCTCTCCCTCGGTGCTAACTCACTAAATGGGAAATTACGCCAAAAAGATAAGGGAGTGCCGGATAATGTGTAGGATCTCGGTGTAGTTCTTTCAGCATGACTGCTCAGCGCTGCCTGAGTAGAATTAATGACATTCTGTGGTGGGTTCCTGATGAATTTTTAAACAGCTCCTTTTCATTCCTGTGCTGACATTTTGATTGCATTTTGTTTCAGCAATAACTGTATGAGAGAGAAGAGAAATAGTAAGAGTGAGTGAGCAGATTGCCTAAAAATAAACACATCACTGTTCCGCTAAAGTGACTCTGACATGGATTGTACAGACAGATATCAGAGTTAATACATGGACAGAAATAATGGGTTTTGCAGTAAAACAAATTGCAACTGTTTCTTAATATCATGATGTTGTGAATGCCAATAGCTAATGCACATAAGGCCTGTTGCTAACACTACATTAATCTAATTTGTAGGAAGTGAGCCACATATGCATAATCTAAATATCACTTTTTAAAATATGGATGTTTATGTCTCAAGTTAAGAGAGCATTGGAAGTGCAGGGTAACCACATAGTTTAATGGCTTAAATAAATTGCTACCATATTAAAAGTACATTTCCATAATATTCCTGCACCTCTGTGAGAGGTTACCATGATATTTTAATAGATAAGTGCCCCATGAGAAGGGGGATAGGGGGAAAAACTGAGGTCATTGATATCGTAAGGCACCATAGGATAATAAGCAGCTCAATCTCTGGTTACACATTGTTTTCAAATTCTTTTAATTGCATCTTCCCGGCTCTCATCAGGGGTGGCGACCCTAGAAGTGAGGTACAGGGTCATTCTCCAGCAGCAGCCTTTGAAGCCCAGGCGCCTACCTCTCTCTGTCTCTTCCCACTACTTTGTGTGGCCTTGAATTGCAAATTGTTTTAAAATACGCATAATGAGCACGGCGGCAAATGTTGAGGCTCTTTGTCTTTCCCTCACTCAGCCTTTAGCACAACTAAATGAGTTAAGATTGCTCTATTGAATTACAAACGATTATTTTACTTACTCCTACCCAGCGCATGCATAATGAAAGAGAGAAGAACATGGAATATCGGTGGTTATGACTGTGTGGACTGTGAACCAGAGGCATGTTCATCTCAGTACAAATGATGATTTTAATGATGTTACCTGGGGTTATTGTTAAGTAAACTGTTAGGGAATGTGTGTAATTATACGCAGGAGGAAAATTTTCATATTGACGGATGATTTATAACTGCCTGTCCCTTTGATAGGGAGCTCCCATGCATACGAATCCTTGTCTTTGTCTTTGTTCTTAAAATACAACTTGGCTAGCTCAGGTTCTGTGACATATTGGGCAACAATATGTTTTCCAAAGCTCATTTACAGCAAGAAGAGCTCATATTGTGCCACTGCAACAATAACACGTCTTAGTTCTGGACTAAATGATATACCACCAAATGATTTCTAAAGAAATGGTAAGTAGACACTAAAACGTTTCTTTCAGTGACTGTCACAGCCTCTGTTGTCATCATGCTTCAGCAATTAATTGTCCACTCATCATTCAATTTCAAATTTAAAAGAAATAAAACAGATGTATTGGCTCAACATGTCAGAATACATAGTGCACAACACTGTAGGTTTGAGTCCATCTCACCAGCTGTCATGGTTTCTGTCTCTCACTCTCCTGTCTTTCCTATCACTTTCCACTGTGTATGTATGAAATAATCAGCTGCCTGCAGCAGATATTTATTTAGAGCTGAACACCCCACGCATACTTTTACCACAGCCAGCAGTCTTTATTGGAAGGCTTCCACGCCTTGATGATAGGACCATCTGATGGTGAGATAATGGATACATTTTAGCCTATCAAGCAGTCAGTTCCTTGTAGAATCAATGATTGCCAACTTATTGCTATAAACTAGGGATTCTGCAATATAAATTTGGAAAATACTGAATCTAACATTGTTCCAAAGACATAAACAAATCAGCTAATTATTCATGACACTACAAGAATAACCAGGGTTACAAAATAAGTACATTTACTCAAGTACAGTAATTATAGATACATACTGTATAAGTAAATTTTGTGCTCATACTCAACATTTTAGATGGAAATATTGTACTTTTTACCTAACTATATTTATCTGATGGCCAAAGTTACGAGTAGCTTTACAGCTGAAGATGACTTCAACATGACATAGGATGCTGGGTAAAGGCCTTGTTCTATCTTATGGCATAATCATGTAATACATTAGCAAAAGAGTTTTTGAAAAGGAAAGAGGAAGACCGTTCTATATAACATTTAAAATGTAATCTAAAAGCATGAGAATCCACAAAATTGCGGATACCACTCTGTTTCCACTTTCGGGTGAAGAATTTTTTTATGAGCAGTTTGGGGATTTTTAGTATGACATTCCAAAATTAACAGATACTGTAAAAGGTCCACATTGTTGGGCAAAAAACATATTTTGGGGATATTCAAAATTTCATGCTCTGACAGGAACTGTTCATCATAATGATGACTTATATTTTGACATTTGAGCAAATCTGACTGCTAACAATAGAGTTTTGAATGCAGAGTTTTACTTGCAATGGGGTATTTTTCCATTGCGGTATTACTACTTTTACCTGAGTATGGAATTTGTTTTCCGCCACTGGAAATAACCACAAAGGAAAATTATTGGGATTGGGACTTGACATGCACATGCGTATCATCTCATCCTGTAGGATTCTGACTTGCAGACATAAGTTAAAGTATAACTTAATATGGTTGTGTCTCCAAGAACTAAATTTCATGGTGTCAAAACACCATAGATCTTAAGTTCAAGGCTGGTTCTGGAAACCACTCAGACTAAGTGAAACATCCAATGTGCTGCACTGGATGTATTTCACTTTATCAGTCTATCTGGAAAATATGGATACCAGCTGACCCACTGCAATATGAAAATCCAATAAGAGCCGCCTGCAGTGCGAAACCAAACTTTTCAATTCACCCAAACAAATCACTCAGGTAATCACTGATTTACAACGCTTGCAGATTTATCAATAACAGCTTACTACTGCTACACAAGCCAAAAGGTCAAATCTCTGTCGCTGCAAGCACATTGTCTCCTCTCAGATTTACTAAATCTACAGTCGTATTGTCCCAGCGTTATCAATAACTGACTCTGCACTCCCTTTGACACCTACACAGTGGACAAGCTGGCTACACACCATTCAGAGAAGTGATTAAGCTGGACTTTGGGAGAGCCACAGTGACATCATTGGTGGTTCAAAAGCCGCCTCTCAACTCAAAAAGAGTATTAGAATGCATTTCATGCTCTGCTCAGTGAAAAGTGCAGAGCTGAAATTTACACCTTATTTGATGTCCGTCTCCCTGCTGTTAATTGGTAAAAGGATCCCTAACCCTTTTGATCTCCTCCTCAATCCCCTAAATGCCCAAGTCTGCTAAACTGTTCGGCAGGAGATATACCCTGCAGTTGCCCAGCAATGTAAAGGCTCTCTCTCTCTCTCTCTCTCTCTCTCTCTCTCTCTCCTTACTCCATCCTTTTCGNCTCTCTCTCTCTCTCTCTCTCTCTCTCTCTCTCTCTCCTTACTCCATCCTTTTCGGCTTTCTCGCCTTTGGTTTACGTCCAGGCTGTGGAGAAATAAGAGATGACAGTTGTTACAGATATGCCAGTTTAATTACTTGTCAGCTTATAGGCCGTATCTCTGCTGCCCAACGCTGAAGCTTAACTTTTTCTAGTAGCTTAAAGCATGACCAGCCTCCAGTGCTTTAGTATTTAGCCATAAAACCCAGGAAATCTGAAAGATAAAAAAGCCACGAACAGCTTTTCTAATTTTATGGGGGAAGAGTGGGCAGTTTTCTGTCACTGTTGGAATTGGCTTCCTCCCTCTGTTCCCCCTGTGCAACAGTGACAGAAGAAGAGGGGCAAAAAGAGAGAATCTTGTAGAGAATGAAATTACATCACATGAAGGGATGCATTCGTGTAGGATAAGCAGAACGTTTCTTACGGCTTGTGTGCCACTGTTGACACTTTTAAGTCTGGTTGCAAATTGATAGATGTGCTCAAGTCATTTTTTTTTTTTTTTTTCCCCTTTTGGAGGAGGGCCAACCTAGTCTCTCAAATCCAGTTTAGGGTATTTGGGAAACACAGCTGCTTATTTTGCAAGCTTCCCCTATTTGGCCAGTGTGACTGCAGGTGGCTCTATCTGCAGGTGCACATAGAGTGTACTTATGAAATTCAACACCTTATGGATTATTGAGTTTTGGAATTTATATGTGCTGTAATAGGATCAATAGATTTTACGAAGGATACAAATACAGTATTTTGTATTTGTCTTTCATATCTTCACATACTTACAGCAAACTCAAAAATAAAAGTATCACACTTAAATTATGACTCTAAATTATATATTAATATACAATATTGGCTTTGCTGTAAGTATAGTATGGACATAAAGGAAATCACTGTTGTCATCATATTCAATTAACTGGTTAATAATGTCAGTGAATGATTGAGCCGCAGATTAAATCATGATACATGCGCTGGGAAGCAAAGCCAATTGCAATCAGTAGCTCTCCTGAAAGCTTTACGGTTATTTCCCAGACATTAGGTTGTAGCATGTTTCTTTAACTTATGGTTGTGATATTCATTTGATGATTAATCCTTTTAGTATTTTTTTTTCATTTTCTCCTTTGTGTCTTTGTAGTTAAACATTGCCATACTTGTAACCACATTACAAAATATATAATACTGTATACTATAATAGTATAATATAATATAATATTCTATAATAGTATACTGTATAATCCTTTATTACATACTAGAGCTTATACATTGTGTCTAAGAGACATTTCATGACACTTCAAGTTAGTGAAGCAACACTTTTGAGGCCATTTTATTGTATTTTATGTTATTATCCCTGCCAAAATTACTATACCCTCATCATTTTTCAAATATTTTTGTCAGTTTCTTCAAAAACAATACACCAATCTCAATTTTAAAAAAAAGAAGGCATATTGAGCCATTTGGTCCTGATTTGGATAAGGAGCTTGATCTGTTGTCTACACTTTTTGCTAGGATGGGGGAAGCACATTAATGGAATTGCTGTACAGCAACAAATAGGGCAGAAACATGCAACAACTACTAATGTATAACTGATTCAGTTGCATGCAGATGGTTTTGAAATATATTTAATGGTTACAGAGATCGATCAAGAAAAAACAAAGTCTATTAGAGCTGAGAACAAACCTCAGACTTGTTCAGCCTTGGCTGAGGTATGGGCTGTAATGAGTGCCCTTCTAGTTTTATGTTATTTTATCCTGCTTTATTTTATTTTAGGAAATGGCATGCATTTCGACAGAGCCACGTAGGGAAGAGGATGGATGGCAGCGAGCGAAAAGAGCAGCAGAGTTTTGGACACATGCCTGCTTCGGGCCCATTGTTCAGGGCTCCCTCAGTGTTTATCCCTGGCTTTGTCTCCCACCATGATACATACTTTTCATTGAAGCAAAACAGATTATTTGTTACCATAGTTTCAGCATTGCTCAGTTTTACCGCAAAACATACTGGGGTTTAGGGAGGAGGAATAAAAGCCTGGTTCAATATACAAATAAATAAATAAGAGATTATACCTGTTCTTTTCATCATTGGTGATCATATTGTCAGTGCGTGGCAGAAGCTTTGTCCTTTTCGCAGGCATCTGAATGCTTTTCCTGTTTCCTGTAAAAGCAATACAGTTCCACGGTATAAATTTGTTTAATGGTTATGAACAAACAATAGACAATTTTTTTTTCCAAACCTGAATCTTCTGAGCAGAATTCCTTCCAGTCTCCCACGTACACCCCTGTCATCATATGTATTACATTGTCACATAACACATAACCCTCCTGCCTCCATCTACCTTCACTCAGCTGTAGCTACCTCAGCGTTAGCCTACAAATCGTGCTGATGATCACGCTGCATCGCTGAGCAGTAAGGTTTTATACATAGTAGTAATGGTATTATTTTATGGCCGTCATTTCAATGGATTTTAGAATGGCTCATAAAGCAAAACAGTTTGCACTTCTCTTGCAGACCTTCTGCCTCATAATGAAAAGCCAAGATCAGCTGACTGCTAACTCTATTTACAAGCTCACATAATTCCATTGTGGCAGCACTATCAGAGTAAATACGCTTAGCCCAGTGATGCATACCCCCGTAGAAAATGAAAGCAAGATGAGATAGAGGTCACATGACTGCAGAAACACCTTTTAAAACACTTAATGTGCCTTAGCTGATGTCCAAAGCATGTAGGTTATTACCAGTTGTGTGAAAGCTAATTAATGGATAATTTGAATGATATTCAAGATGCCTCACTCAATCGCACAGTCGGTGGCTTTGACCTTCTAGAACCTGATCATTTCTCACCCTGAGCTCTTTTTTTTTTTTTTTTTTTTTTTTTTTGCCAAGGGAAGCGTCATCAGTATGTCTGCTTACTTTCTGTGATCAGACCTGAATTGAAATTCTGCCTTGAAGGGCAATATTATGAGGGGTAGTCATCTGTAAAGATAGGTAAACTATAAATCTCATAACGTATTACAGTTGAATGTTAAGGCTTTATTATTCCTTGCATGCTTTATAAAAAAGATGATTGTGAAAAACAGAGCAGAAAGCAAAAGCATATCACCATCAAATAAGTTGAAGCATTAATTGAATTATATATCTATGAGATAATGCAGCAGTATGTGAGAGTATTTTCTATTGTAGAACTGTATCAAATGAACACTGGCAAGCAAGTGTGGCAAACAAACAAGGCAGCACACATTAATAACTCTGATAGAGACATAAGAAAGACGATAGCCAATGAATGAAGACTGGTGAACACATTTCAGAGCTTTTTTCTTCTTTCCATTGGGTGAGTGTGTGAGGGAATATCTTTTAATATCGCTTCAAGCAAAGATATCCCATTTAGACATCGCTCAAACAGTTATTAACAGTATTGATTTATGTTTGAGTGATTGGAAGCCAGGGGAGGGAGATGAAGTCAACCATCATGACCTCTCGCCTCGGGACGGAAACTTCCTGACACAGATCATGGCTGTCTCTCATGTGAAACAGCTTCTGCCTGTGACATCTTAGATTACTGGATACAGGCTATAGACGGCAGCAAGATAACTCTTCCTATATGATGTTGACCAAATCTTTCCATTGCTCTCTTTCAAAACACATTGCTCTTTTTTGAAATGTAGCTCCAGTCATTTTGTTCACACAGGTAATAATATGAGGCCTGGATGCTTTTACCAGCAATTATGTCTTGAACAATTACACAATTACAGTATTCTTTTTTTTTTTTTTTTAATAGTTTTATTCCTTGTTATCTGGCGGCTATGTATTATATGATCCATCCAGTATTTTTCTGGATCTACAGTATCACCATAACTACTAATGATACATCAAAACTGTTTGCATGATACGAAAATCAGCATCATCTCAGCTTTTCATGTAGCACTGCATTCTGCATTTTCTAGCCTTATTTGTTACTACACAGCAATTCCATTAATGTGTCCCCTGTCGAAGTATATATTTTTGTCTGCCAGAGCTGAATCCTCATCTAGATCCCAACCAAGTTGTGCTTATTAATAGTCTATCATGGAATAAATATGTCTGATTTGTTTTCATTCAGATTGGTGTATTGTTTTTGAAGAAATCAAAAGTAATAGACCATTTTTAAATTTAAAACATTCCTAGGTTCGCCCCTGGGTCCAGATATGCATCCAAATTAAATGGGTTCTTGCCTGAACCATGCTCCACCCTCCATCAAGTTTTGTCAAAATTGGTTCATAAACATTTGAATAATCCTGCTAACAAACCTAACAGATGTTGGTGAAACCATAACTTCTTTAGCGGAGGTAAATACAATATTGCTTCTTCAAACACAATCAGTGCTTACTGATGATATTATCTCCTTCAATCTATGTGTGGGGTGATAGTAATATTTATGTGCCACAATCTAAGCAGTTACTTTATGTTGTCATATTTCTTATATATGTATATAAGAAATATAATAACATAAGTATATAACTGAAAAAGATATTACTATATATTTACAGTATTATTGTTAAAGAGCAAATTAAATTGAAATAGCTTTTCCACACCTCTCCTTTTTGGTCTATATCCCATTAACTCAACTGGAGGAGCTTAGCATACCAAATCTGTTTTTAATTATTTCTTATGCATTCCCTAGAACCTCCCCTCCCCCCGGATTTCTTGCCCACCCAAAATATGTGTGGAGCTGGCTAAAAACAGCACAATAGCAAATCATCTATTTCAAAAGTGGAACTGAGCTGTTAGAGATCATAAAACATTAGTGCGGCATGTCATTAGGTTATTATAGGCTTATCCAGTAATTATATTAAGTACATTACCATGCAACCATTTAAAGAAAAAACCCAGTTCCAGAAATAGGATTTTCCAGCTCTCTCATGATTTGCCCTCAGCAACCAGCCACAGGAGAAAATGTCAATTAAGTGACTGGTGAACTGCTTAGAGTTTATGACCAAATAATTTAAACAAAAAAAGAGCTTCCTTGTCTTTGAACTGTTTTGAAATCTGTTTGAGGAGATTAAATAGGCTATTCCATATACTCCTAATAAATATTAAGGTAATTTACATTTAGAAGACTGGACATATACAGCCATATACAGTATATTCAATTACTTTGGCATCAGTCCAAAAAAAATAACTCTAAACTTTATTTACATTGCTCTCAAAACATTTTTTAGTAACCAATGGTAGTTTTGTGTTTCTTAGCTGAGCTGGCAATACACTTCAAAGCACCTGATGTAGTTTACATCTGTTTAAGGAATACACAGACAGTGTAACTCATTGGCAGATGTTGTTTTAGATTGAAATCGCTTGTTCCTTTCAATCTCAGAACAAGTGACACTTCAGGAAACAGTCTGCACCGTCCTCAGGTTATTGTGCTCGCTGATTGAAAAAGTTTCTTTCCAAGGAGTCAAACCCAGTAACAGAATTCTCCACGGTCAAAAGGTTAAGCTTTTGATCTGAGCAAAGAGATGCTTTGACGGGAGAAAAAAAGGAATATTGTTAAATGAATACATGTTTGCATTAAACCTTACCTTTCTGCAGAACACACACCCTTTGAAGTTTTGTTTGTTCGGAAACACTCCCTTCTCATTGAGTCCAGGAAATTCCCCACCGTACTAGTGCCTGGATTAGAGGTAGTAATCCAAACTAACCCCAGAAATTCAAAGAACAGGCTCAAAACTAATATTTGAACTCATGTCTCACAAGTGAGCCTATTGTTATTTTGTGACTCATAAAACGAGTGCTGTCATCTTGGATCTGCTTATGATAGATGAAGCGATTTAAGTCTTCAGAGCTTCTACAAATACAGCAGAAGCGCTGGATCGAAGAATCCACATAAGAATCCACATATCCTGCTTGACGTGACTGTAGCTGTATATTCTGTCTAGTAGAGACTCGTGACGCATTTTTAATAATATGTTTATTAAATCACAAGAGCAACACAGGCACATGCAGCTTCAAATACACACATTTATGTAGCCTACTCACACACCACAGGTTTCTCTTGTGTGTGTGTCACATGGCCAGCCTCAGTTTCAGGGTCAGAGAGGAGAGGGGAGAGGGAGCTCATGTTCGCCTGGGCCCACAGAAGATGATTCCAGATGATTCCTCGGCACGCCGCTGTCAGACGAGGCCATGATGAATGAAAGGGCTCCGGTGGGCCTCTCTGTTTATTTAGACCTCTTGTTTCTGACACAGTCCCCATACAAAGAACCAGCGCTGGAGTGTCTCAGTATTAAAACATAACCATACCTGACAACAATCAGCCACCGGGAGCTTTCCCCCCCTTTTTCCTAATCCAACAGAAAAGCCTGATTGTTCTCCATTGTGGAACCCGGGACTGAGCCTGTTCAGGACCAGCAGCGAGGGGCAGTCAACTGTGGAAGGCTTTCCAGTACATTAGGAGTATATGAAAGAGCAACTGACCAGGCTCAGATTGATATGGCTGCGTCTGCACAGGACAACATATGGGAAAGCAGTAATCCCCTCGCTCTGCTGGAACTGTGGGTATTTTTCTTGGGGATTTGAGTATAGGAGAGACAAATATGGATGGCCTTCCAATCCTGGAAATGGTGCAGACAGCTGCTGGTACTTTGTGGATGTATGTCCTGATAAATAATTGTTTCCTATCTGTCATAGCCACTTTTCACATCCTTGCTGGCTGCGAACTGCATGAAAAATTCTACCAGACCCTTACAAATGCGTTTGCACTTGTAACACAGTACCGCTTCTCCTCCGTATGTAGCCTGCATGTAAAACATCCCTTCTTTTCCTTATATGTATAATATATTGCTGCTTTCCCCTTTGTGAGCAGTATTTTAGCACAACATTTCAGGTTCATCTTGTCATGGCTCTTTCAAAGCACATGTTGAACCTTAAATGTTGTATTGTCTGTTGGGATCATGACAAATCAACATTTTAGAGTAGTGCTGGCATCATGAGCAAAGTAAACAACCCATCCATTCAAGATCACACCATGCTAAACCCGACTTAACATGAGATACACACTCTGTGCCTGAAGATATTGACTCTGAAATCACAAATGTGATGCAGCTACATGGAAGAACTGCCTACATTTGTGTGAAGAAAAAATGACTGAATAGGATGTGGTGCAATGCTGTTCTGAAAGCTTCAAAGATGCCTTTCACGGTAAATGTTTTGTTGTCAAGCTCCAGTCCCTCGCAGAATAAATGATGAAGAATACAGTGTCGAAAACAAATACCAAAAACTATGAATATGCATGTTCAAACATCCAGAATTCACTCCAAATCGCTTTTCATGGGAGAGAATATGCACATATTCCTCCATTTATTAATTCCAAATCTCATTCATGGCAAAAGAATGGAGGTGAGAATAATTGTGTATTTTGTCAAACCTGATCAAATTACATTGGAAGCAGAATGAATTCTGTGTTATTTGTGTGCTAGTTTTTCAGAAGTGGTGTCCTGGTTTTAAATCCCCAACTCTCAAGTGGGCACATCACAAAACCAACACAGTTTGGCAGCAAGCTGGCAGTCTTTGCTCGTATGAGGCCCAGAATTTAATGAGCATGAATAATGAATACTACTCAACATGCTGGTGACTGAGTAGGCTGCCAGTTATTAGGCCAATGAAGGCCTTGTTTAGCTGGGAACACTCACTGTCTCACTGAATGATGGACTCCCACCATCCGTGAATCCGCACAGCATTTCCGACACTCTGGAAATAACTTTTTAATGCAGCGAATCAGGAGACGCCAACACACCCCAGTTCAGCTGAATCCTGTCCAAAATGCCTGTTAAGATGCGGTCATAATGGTGTGTTGTTCTTGTCTCCATGCAAATTCTACTAGTTGTTTCATTTCAATTTATTTGGCAATTTTTCCATCCTGCTTCTCAGCTACAGAGAAACATAATTCATACTGTGTTAAGCACTGTTCCAAATATACTATATCTTCCCCAGTAAAAAAAAGAAAAAAACATTAGTCCACGCTATATCTGTTTCTACACTGATAAATGTATTTTATGAGTTATAAAGTACACATTACCTAGAACAACCCAGTAAATATCAAATTCCACAGTAGGGAGGTTCTTCTCATGCCCTGCAGCCTCAGCTCCCATGCAGTAGATGCTATGCTACTTACAGAGGGTTTAAAGGATAAAAAGAATGGAGAGAGAGAGAGAGAGAGAGAGAGAGATACAGTAGAGTTAGTGCATCCAGCAACAACACTGCGGGAAGTGCCATAGTCTACACATCAAATGCTCCAAATCTGTCAGTCAAAACAAATGTCATTTCACCGACAGTAGCACCAACCAACCTAACGATTAATTATTGACAATCGCTGTCTTTGTTGCTTTCTCACCTCTTTGTACATCTCTCTATGTCTCTCTCTTTCACCATCTCTCTCCCTTCTCTCCTTTTCTTTCTTTCCCAAAGATTAGACACAGCCTCCAACATGAAAGCTGCCGACCTGTGTTTGGGTCTGTCACATGTGATTTCGTTTCTGGTGCCGCGCCCCNCCCCTCACACACTCTGTCTCTCCCTGTCTCTCCTGTATCTTCCTCCCCTCTGTTGCTATGGCACCTGCCAGGTCACCACAGGGACCCTCATATCTCCACTCATCCGCCTGCTCACCCCAGTGTCGATTCTATCCAACCCAGCCTCATGTCAGAGAAAAGCAGGACTAAGACCCCTCGCTGTTCAACACTCCAGAAGTTAACCAGGGTCTCTCTCTCTCTCTCTCTCTCTCTCTTTTTCTCGGCTCTCCTTTTCCTCTCCCTCCTCCTTCAAGTGAGACATTCTGTTTTCTCATGTGGAAAAAAGGGAAAAAAAAAGAAAATCTTCTCACATTGAAAGAAACCCAGTTGAAATAACATTTAGTGTATTACTACCTTAAATTTAGTACTCAAAATACCCACAACGGTGCTGAAAGATAAGGCTAACACTATGAGAACCAAATATGAGTGTATGGATGGTTTTCTGTCTTAGCCTCAGTATGTACTGTAGAAGAGAAAAGTGCATGTTGCGGGTAGTGTGTGTGTGTGTGTGTATGTGTCTGGGATTTAGCTTTTTTTTTTTTTTTTTTTTCCCAATATTAACAGTTACAATTGCAACAACAACAAAAAAAACAACCTTGGACTAAAGTTGCAATATAGCTTTTTTATATCCTATAATGTCCCCACCACAGCAGGTGTATATATATATATATCTATATGTAAAATAATTAAATGTTTCCATAGTTTGGTTCAGAAACTTCTGGATATTGTTTTTACAAACAGAAACCAAGTATTCTGGGATATTTCTGCACAAAACAGCACACAGAGTCAACTATTTACAAAAGACCATACAGCGCTTTTGCATGTTTAAGCCCAATAAATCAACCCACAAACACGTTACGTTACTGACAACCATTTTCCAAAACATAAAACTGCATTTTCTTTTTTCCTGCTATTTTGCCAAATCCTCTAATCTTTCAAAATCAAATGTTCAGGTGATAGACTCACCTTAAAATTTAAACTTTCACTGCCATATATGTCTGAATGTACAGCACGATCATTTTTACCTTCTCAATAAAAAAACATCTTCTCCTGGGACTCTCTTCCCTGGTGGAGACATACATTTCCTTCCATGCTGGACTGGTTAAATTAAATTACTTGGAAGGCATGAAAAACAGCTCTAAAATGTGTTGCTCCAGTAGTCTGTTTTGGAAAGTGGTTGGCAGGAATGTAACATGTATGCATATTTATTGTGCTCAAACTTGCAAAATCACTGGTATGCTCCTTTAAAAAAGTCTAAAAATGGCAACAGTAGAGATGAGGAATAGAATTCTTAAGTAATGTAAATTTAAATAAAATAAAATAGGGTCAAAGTCCACTGCGGTAAGACATGATCTACTTTATTTCCACTGTAGATGCATGTGCCAACTCATAATGTGGGCCATGATAACTCATCAAAACTAAAAACATACCAACATAAAATATTCTTCCATTCACAGGTGTTTTCCTTAAAAACAAAAAAAAAAAAAAAAAAAAAAATTGCCAAGCATAATGTGGTCAAAAAATGATTGTGTTGTTGTTAGCCAGGTAGTACTTCGTAAAAAGTCATTGAAATTGCCAGAGCTGCCATGTCTCTCACCGTCAAACGACATCCTGTCACAAACACGATGCTGTGGGTCCTGGCGGAACTGCGTCCCATCCAGGTATCAGCCCCCTCTCCTGTCTCGGGCCATATGTTTCTGCTATTTCTGTCAGTGAAATCACATTTACAACAACCACTGCTGGTTGTTTACAGAAGTTTAAGCTCCTCTGATACACTCCTAGTTACGTTTGCATGCTTTTTAGCCCCATAGATAATACATGAGCTTGCTCATTTTTTTTAACGAAGGGGAGACGCTGCCATATGCATGGAAGAATAAACGAAGACCTAAACTGACAGCACCATCTGCCAAACACAGTTGACGTCAAGAGAATAGGCCCCACTCAATATTTTGCCCAGCTCTCAGGAGGATGCCACATTGTCATCAGTGCTAATACTAAATATTAATAATTTGTTGACCCCAAAGTGTTTAGAAATCACTGATGCAGACACATATTGCCCTTCTGAATGGCATATGCAGATGTCAGGTGAGCACCACCAGACCGCTGTGTGCATGCATGCGTGTGTGTGTGTGTGTGTGTGTAAGCGAGTGTGTTGTGCTTTCCAGGAGCTCCGAGANGTGTGTGTGTGTGTGTGTGTGTGTGTGTGTGTGTGTAAGCGAGTGTGTTGTGCTTTCCAGGAGCTCCGAGACCAGACAACTTCCACCAGGACTGTCATGAATATTGCATCGTTCCACGTACTCTCACAGCTCCTCATACACACATGCGCACACACACACAAATCAGTACAAGAAGCAAACTTGAAGTGTCGCAACAAAACATCTATTGTCACTCAGTACAAGTATTTTACAAAATACAGTTATATGCCATGTAATGTCATTCACCTTGAAAATAATACTGCAGACATTATTTATATGTAACAACTGATGACTTGCAGTGTATTAATGTCATCAGATTCTGTATGATATAGATTGTATTTCTAGTTTGGCACAAGCGTAAATAAAGTGATGAAAGATCTCATGCAGATTAGTTGTATAAAGGTATATTGCAATATCAGATAGAATGTATCATAATGCAAAAAAACTGAAAATATAATCAAACAGTTGAACACTTTAGCTCTAATTTTATTTATTTTCACCAAATTTTCTGTATTATGATTGTATAGTCGGGGGAATACTGCAGAGCACTAAGATCTTGACCTCTTTTAATTTGAGAGAGATGATAACTGGAGCTTAATCTAGGTTAATTTATTTTCATTGTAAATGTTAATTAAAAGTTTAGCAAAAGAAAATGATTTTATGCCATTAGAATGCAAAATGTAAAAAGCAGTAACAGCGGTAATCCTTCCTGATGAACTTCTCAGACCTGATATATTTCTCCAGACACTAGAAGCATTTCACCTTGGCATCTGCTGTGATCGCTTCTGTTTTCCTCCCATACGTCTTTATTAGTTGGTAACTGATGGGGACACCGCGGGATGTCACTTGATGAGAGGCGCCGTGTCAGTGAGACTGATTTATTCCCAGCATTTGCTCTGCGGTCGTGCCAGCTGACCCACTACAACCCACTCCCCACCCGGCTCTCCACACACACAGACCCTAACATCCCAGAGAGCTCTGCTTATCCTCAGAATAGGAGTCGTCCCACCAAGAAGCAGTAACTTTATATGTAAAACATTCCCCAAGTCATTTCACAGGTAGCCGATTGAATTTCGCCTTAGATGCGAGTTGACGATGCAATGCCGTCAGCATGAGACTGTTTCTGCTGACGCTTTAGCCATGAGTTATAGCAGCACAAACAACCACATGCTTTTGTATTAATCCTCAGATCACACGTCGGTTCTTATGAACAGCGAGTTTCAGATGTTTGGGCAGAAGATGGTGGATAGCAAGGCTTCCTTCTCATGGATAATGTGGAGTGGACGGCTAGCATTAGACTTAAGCTTAGATCACGTTGCTTAAATCTCTTGAATGCCTTGATCCTGCTGTGAGCCTCAGACAGTGATGGTGAATGACAAACCAGATATCCTTTTTAATTGACTAAACGAAATTATGCTCAACCAAATAATGTCACTTTAATATTGATTTACATACACTGATATGATAAAATTATGTGAAGTTGTGTGATTTCACAACGTAATCATACTTTTGAATTTGAATAGTATGGCTTTTTATACTTTTATAAGTTTAATATATTATGGGAGTCTAAAATATCTCAACTTCCTTACAGTGTTAGTTGTTGTTTTATGTTTTTAATGTTGGCAACACAGTCACTTTACTTATACTTTTCTAATCATATTACAAAAATAACTCAATGGTACATCACATTATACAAATCAGCAGACCTGTTGGATGTAGCATTATGGGAAAAAAAATTATACTATCAAAGCAGTTTAAGTTTCTTCCATTTACGGCTCATTATTTTTTATTTTTATTCCAAATAAATCAGAGACTCTTTCAATATTTATTTTGAATATTAAAAAAAAAACTTACTTTTAAATCTGGTGCATTATTAACAGCTTGTTTACATTTCCTCTCCATTTTTCTCTTTCTGTTACTGAAAACAAATTCTGACGTACCCTGACAACTATAAGATGTTATTTGTCATAAACTGCAGTGAAAATTTCCTCTTAGAGAATGTAACGCAGCAACTTTTGGGGCTGTGGGAAATAACATCTGGGTGGAAGTTGGTTTCAGCTGTTCTGTTACTAACCAGACGTGTGGCTATTAATCTGTAAAAAGCAAAAAATAGTAGCAAATCAAGTCCACCTCTTTGAATGACATTTCTTGAGGTTAATTTCATTGAGGATTTCAATGCTATAACAGTCTTGGAAGGTGAGTTGACTATGGCAGGAAATCATGGCTGTCACTATTCAGGAAGCAACAGCTCTATTACCCAGCTAACATAAGCTTTCTGGGCGTTTATACAGCCCCATTGATTGCAGCCAGTCAGAAGGCTGAAATGCTTTTTTTTTTTTCTTTTTTTTTTTTGGCAGGCAGCAGTGGCAGACACAAAAGCACGGGTGGGTGTCAGCTTTTAATTGTAACTGTCTTGCAGAATGGGTGTTGTTTTAATATCCTGTATAGATTTTTATGTAATACACTTACTTGTGCAAGGCAGCCCCGAGCAAGAATCAATTCAGCCCAAAGGATCCCGTCCTCCTCCCCTTTTGTTAAAAGCCAATCTTGTTTTAATGATGCATGAAGAAATATTCAAGCATTGACATTTCACTGTCAGGTTTCTTTAGAAAAATCAATTAAGATAATACAGCTTTGACCCAGTTATCCAGTTAATGCTTATTAGGGATGTAATATGATTTACTGTCAGCATTTATAATTCTTTGCATCTCATCCCATTAGCCCTGTGACTGTTTCATAGAGCGCCGTACAACGGTCACTTCTAGAAAACTCCAGTCGCTACGAGCTGATAAAATGGAGTGGAAAGGAGTAATGACATTGATTGGGATTGGTAGGCAGGTTAAATGCAAGCCCCTGAGGCATTCTCTCTCTCTCTCTCTCTCTCTCTCTCTCTCTCTCTCTCTCTCTCTCCCTCTCTCCCCCTCTCTCGCTCTAGCTCTAGCTTTCAGTCTGTCTGTCTCGTTCTCTCTTTTCTCCTTCCACCAACTGTAACATGATGGAGTGCTGAACGCTGCCCAGCTGCAAAATTACACATTTGTCATTATCATAGGAATCCAACAGGGATCTTTATTGTCATTTGTCTGAGTTACCTTAATTATCTGCGTTGGCTACCTGTCATAGCAAGATATTTAACTCGGTGGCTTTATTAGATTCAGTACATCTTTCTCCGCTCTGCTGTCTGTTCCCCTGACTCCAGATATCACAGAGTCATTTTTCCTGATTGTAAAAACTTTAAATGTTTTAGTCTATGTTTTATCGAGCTCACATTTTCTTGACTTGGTTATGCAAATATCAGTAAGGAGTAAAATTTTGCTGTAGCTTTTGAAGTAAAGAGTTGCAAATCTTTTTTGCACAATGTAAATCATAGTTCAGTTCCATATGAGGGGGAAGATGGTGTCAAACTGAAACAAGACAACAGGATCCATAAATAGGAACATTCACCAACTGTACTGCAAACGTTCATCCAAACATGAAATTATACCGAAAAGATAAATAAATAAATGAAAAGGAATAAGAAACCAGCTTTGAACAACAGGAAGAAAAAGTCCTGTATCCCTTGGGGCACCGCAGAAGATCACGGATGTCTCCATAACAGAAAATGTTAAACCTGTTTTACATTGTTAAATGCTTTTTTCCTTGCTGGAAGTGCTGACATTCTTTGTTGTAAGAACTAATTGTCATGTTGGAAAAGGAATGTCAGGTGTAGAAGCAGAGATTCTGTCTCAAAGCTGAACTCTCTTCAACTTTTTGCCTTTTCAAAGCTGACAACAGTGAACTGAAAGGGGCTGCGATGTCACTGCCAGCATTAAAGGAATGGTATGCAGGGCTGCTCGAACAGGAAATGTTCACAAGGCAATGGAATTCGCACGGTTTCTCTTTACATAATTAATATTAATTACTTGTCTTTAAAGTGAATATATTGTGTGTGCATATTTATACTGCATTTATCAGCAACTAGAAATGCACAAATTCAGCATTTGTGTGTATTATATAATTCAGAGCATTTGTCCAAACTGCTGTAATGGATTAGTGTCCGCAGTCCATGTGTTCTTTCCTGCTAATGCTAGTTCTGCCTGGTGCCTGGGATCGCCTTTCAAAAGGTCAGAGGTTAAGTGTCGAGAAAAGTGACGCTGTCACACTCTGTCCTTGAAAATATTTGGAACAAAGGAGGAAACACGCAATAATGGCAATCAGTGTCACTTAAAATTTAAAAGATGTCAGAGAAGAAAAAAAAATGACCGCAAGATTTGCCTATTTTTCTATTTTAAACCTTTATCAAGCAACCATACAATTAATGCTGTATACCATAAATCCACTGATTTGGGACATATGTAGAGGTCTGTATAGTCTACAAAGCTGCCACTAATTGTGTTTTTAGAGACAAAACAAAACCAAAAAAGCCGTGACAAAGTGTACAGGGGGTATCTGTTGTTTTCATTTAAGATACACAAACTCAATTACAATACCTACAACCAATGAATGTAAAATTTGCATATTTTAGCCAACCTGTGTGAGTGAATCCCTAAACACAATCCGGTTGTACTGCTGCCTTGTGTTTTGCTTTACTACTGCTGTCCTCAGCCAAGAAAAACAAAATGCACGCATTCCTCCCTACCTAAATGCATATCGGCAATCCACGAGCACAAAGGCATCATCTGCCTGTGTATACAGAGCAGCAGCAGCCACTTTGGATCCTGAATCTCAATGGGCTCATAGTGCCTCCGACGCCCATCTGTTCCAAGCCAGCCAGCGAGCCACTAAGCAGCAAACTTTGATCCCCATGTAGATTTTTTCCAAACCCATCCGGATTTGCCTGCCCCTTAAGAGCCATTGTGAGGCTGCCCTGGAGTACAAATTCAAGATTCATTATGAATGTGGGCGGCAACCTTTGTATTCCCCAAAGCACAGATGTATGCAGACAACATATTGCTATTTGGTAGCATAAAAGCTTAAGCCCATTGTTCATTGTTGGTTCATATATCACAAGTAGCTCTCAAATGCAGAAAGAGCATCCAATATAATAATTGCGGTTAACTTTAAGCATTAAAGATGTACTTTTTTCAACATCACTCATACTTGACCTTAACACCTATTTGTTTCATCTCTTCATGTTGGTTTATTGGAGAAAGCTTCAGTTAGACATGTTGTTTAATCCCCAGATGACTACATGCTTGCAGTAAATTTTACATTTGATCAGGGAATGACTTTAATTATTATTTATCATGTACTGTGTGTTTGTTTTTACATACATGTTACTGATGACACTCAGGTGACATAAACAGTTGTTCTACATATTATACAAGGAACATTTTAATTTAATTATATTTAAAGCAGGAGCATCATAAACAGCTGTAACGTTATTAATTCACTGTATGTCTACACAGCAACAAAAGCAGCCAGAGCATGAATTGAATAATATAATAACTAATAAAAATCTTAGTTTTTTTGTTTTGTTTTGTTTTTTTTTTTTTTTNTTTTTTTTTTTTTTTGCGCCATCCTTTATAGGACAAAAACTTGTCAGATTTATCTTATATGAAATGTGGGTGGCCAGTAGGTGACAGACAGGCATTAATTCTAAAAACACATAATTATGCAGAAAAATGTTGACTGATGAAGAAAAAAAAAGAAAAAAAAAAAGAAAGNTTTTTTTTTTTTTTTTTTTTTCATTTTTAGAGACATGGCAGCAACATTAGCATTGGTCATTAGTGGCAGACACATCCGCAGAGTGTCGAATACAGAGGCTCATACGCAGACCCTATTTGGTTACCTGTGTGACAGGCTTGTTCAGGACACCAGAAACAGCTGTCCTGGCCTGTGTGAGCCGAAATAATTAGGCCTGTCATCTCAGTGCTCTGATTTCCCCTTCAGCCCGCTCCACAAAATGCTAATATTTTGCTTTCATTGTCACATTCACCTTGACACGGATATTGCCTTGGCGCATAACTGGATGAGATGACTCTAAATTTGCATTGTTCATTCTAATAAATTTGCTTCCTCTGTACCTCATGGCAGGACCCATCAGATAAAGTCTCCCAGAGTGTCATCAATCATGGCCCAGGCTGACAGACGGCTTTCGCCTTCATTTGTTACATAGAGGAACATGCTTAATTATTTGTACTGTAATTAGTTGGGAAAATGTCAGGAAATGTCAACTCTCTGTTCGCTGTGGAAGGGCTCTGCTTGAAAGCCACAATGACTGAAGTGTCATTAATGCCACGTAACAAGACGAGGATCAGCTGGGGGAAGGGGGGGGGGGGGGNATGTAATCATGGAGAGAGTTAGAGGGAGACGCAAATCAGGGGTGCTACCTAGCATGATGGGCATCTTATTAGCCAAGCAGCCAGCCAGCTGCATTTTTCAACCACATCTTGTTTCCCTCCGCTTTTCTCACAGTGGCACGAAATAAAGGCAGCAAGTGGGGAAAAGAAATGAAGTCAAGTAAACAATTCCGGCTTCCCACTCGCTGTCAAACCGGCCGTACTTTGCTATGTTATATTGCCTGTCATAAACAGGCATTATGCCAAATACAAAAAAACAATGGAGAGGCTTCTTGCTTGAGCCATCCTTGCTAAAGCAGAACTTTTACAACGCAATTAACAGCAAGTCAAACTGCACCCACAGAAATGTTATCACTGAAGTAGTTAAGGGGGTGATTATCTGTCAACACAATAATAGCTTTGGTCCATTCCCCTCAAGCCAAGCTCATAATTTCATGACATCTCCTTCCTTTAATTACACAAAATAATTATTTAGTGCAAAATTAGAGGATGAAGCCATTAAATAACCGTCACAGCATATTATATCACTACTAATTATTGCATTCAGCTGCTAGCATCTGTGAAATACATATTTTAGTGCCTATTTATTTTAGCGACAATTGGCTAATGTATGTGGACAGGCCACTTGAGCACTTATCCAAAAAGCAGGGTAATTTACACTTGTTTGAAAATGGGGGAGGAGACAAAGGGAAAACAAAATCCCACAAGGGACGTCTTTTGTTTTGGAGGAAAATATGTAGCATTATGAGGTCCCAAGGGGGTTTCAGTGGCCATTCGTCTTTCCAAGGCCTCACAGTGGGAGCGTGGTGGAGCAAGGCTCAGCCCGCTACCTTGCCCACTGACAGGCGCTGATGGTCATCCAAGAAGCTCTTTAATTAGCCTGCAATCTGGCAACGACCCGTGTTCCTGAGATGTGGCAGCCCTGTTTAAATATGATGCCAGATGCAGTCCCACCTTCAGCATGTCATCTCATTGTCCTAGGAAGCCAGAGAAAGAGAGAGAGAGAGGGTGGGAGAGGGGGAGAGAGAGAAAGAGAGAGAGCACAACATCCCACAGCACAGCATGTGACACTTTGGGCTTATTTTCCTTTTTCTTGTTTCTCGTTTGCTTTCGGTCTTCTTCTTGCTCTGACGCGCCCCGCTGACAGAATGGTATGGCTACCCGAGGTGACCTCGACCTTAGAAAGCAAAGAAAGCAATACAAATACAGTTTGTGTTTAACCTCCTTTGAGTGTTTTACCTAAACCTAGGCCTCATAAAACACTAGTTCACTTAAGTGGCTGAATACAAAATACAAACGCTTTCATTTCACAATACATGACTTTCTGTCTTGTAATGCTTGTCATCATATATCCCGAAGTCATTGTGGTTTGCAAACTAGAGACTACAACTGCAAACTATTGACCGGTGACATATTACAAGATCTTTCACAGGAGAAATCCCCAACGAGTCTGCCTGGGCTCCCAACTACTAACTTTAGTCATAAAAACACGCAAAGTGACACAGGAATAAAGCAAGACTACTTGTGGGACTGGATTTCTTTCTTCCAAAAATGGATTTCCGCAAGAAGCTAGTGATCCCAATTATTTGTGTGCTAATTTTGCAGAAAAAACAAGAAATTAAAAAAAAAAAAAAAAAAANAAAAAAAAAAAAAAAAAATGGAAGTATGCCAGTCACGTATGTTGAGGAATTGCAGGCGTTTTGACTCCTCCCCCTTGCCCTGCATCTTGTGCTTTCATTGGCTGTAGCTCATCGCTGCTGTCACTACTGGTGACACATTTTTACATGACAGGATTTGGATTCCCTGACACAGTTTTAGCCTGCTAGACATCTCTGAAATATCTGTAATACATCAGTGCGTTTCTCAAATCGCATCTCACGTCTCATAACAACAAGCACTGATTTCCTCTGACTGGTGGCTTTTGTCGGTGATAACAAAAAAAAATAAAAAATTATTTTAAAAATATCAGGGCTAAAATTGTGTACAGCCTATGTTACAGATTTACATATGCACCATGTATACAAACCACAGGCCTCTTTCTTCACTTTAACCCACTTTATGAGTTATAAGCTAGGAGGATGAAGAATCTCAGTTTGACCTGCTTTTGTAGCGACAGAGTGTAACACTTGATATTAGCCTAATCTGCGATTCAACATGTAGAGCAAGAGGAGGCTTTATCTAAAATGGTGTAAACATGTCCCAGAGCTGTCTAAGATTCCTCTCTTATAATAGTTTTATTTCAGAACACATAAATACTAGATATGGTGTAACATTAACAGCAGCCTCTGTTCAGCGTGTTTGCTCATCTGCTTCCTCTAGGATTTAGGCTGTCACAGCACACAACTTTGTTTTGCTGAGCTTATACGCAATGTGGATAAGCTCAGAGGGCCGGAGACTTTTTATAGACTACCCAGAGGAACTCTTTCATGTTATATCTGCTGCTTTTCCTCTAATTCAGTGATGAAGACCATTCATCCTGCATCTGCTTTACAGATTTATACAAACAAGTCCTTTCTGGGATGGAGCAGCTATGCAGTACTAGAACAGTAACTGTGTAAACATGTCTACTTTGCTTCTACTTTTGTAGTGCTGAATTCAACAGCTTCAGTCTTCATGATACAAGAACTCACCTGTTATTTTGGTGTTTGTTCTTCCACCTGCCACACAGCGTAGATCTAAATATTATTTTATAAGTTGAGACATATATATCTAAATTGCCGAGTCTCCCAGATGCAGTATCAATGGGGACAGATGACAGTATCTTGAATGCAAAGTGTGTATCCTGAAATTTCAATCATTTGTTGCTGCCTGCATGGGGAGGGGAGATAATCTAATCAATTTTCAGAGAAAAAAAAATGCAAAAACAAAACTAAGAGGTGGGGGATTAAACGTACCATTAAGGAACATTGAGAAATATCCAATTGTCTGCGCAAATGTAAAATGCCAAAGCCTCTTGGAACATTGTAAGTCTTAATTCAGTAATATATTATCATGCATATTTCATACAGGGAGATTACAAAAACAGAATTGTGTGTCTTTCTGTTGTATGTCTTTATAATTACACCTTGAAGCCATGCTGGATTTTTTTTTCTCCTCCCTTTTTTCCTCCATATTCATGAAAAGCAGACTTGTAATTTGATAAAGGAGAAGCCTGTGTTCTCAACTTCATTCAAACGGCATCATGGCGCTGTATTAAAGTGGGCATCTGTGTTCTCGCCGCATTAATCTCTTCAAGCACATTCCAGCTGCTGTGATGTGCGAGAGGGAGATAAGTCTTAAACAGTCTAAAGCTAAGCAAACCAGACAACTCTATTATTGGCTTCATAATTGCTTAATTAAACTTTTGTCACTAATCATTATGAGGGCAATAGAGCTGTTATACAGGCTTTCTGTTGAGCAGGAAAAAAAAAATCAATAAACTGTGTTGAGGAGCTGGTCCTCCCCCCAACATTCTCCCTCTCTCTCTCTCTCTCTCTCTCTCTCTCTCTGTCTCTCTCTCTCTCTCTCTCTTTTTGTCCTCTGCAAATGAAATTCATTGCTGCCGGTTAGTGATCTGTAGGTCTGGAGCTCGACTGATATGAGCTGCCATCACCATTTGAATTGAGGGGTATTCAGTAGCACATGAATATGAACAAATGGCAAACATAAATCTCTTGCATGAAGTACACCTTCTATCCCTTTATTATGGAACAATTGACCCATCTAAAATGAATTCTAATGCCAGTGAAAGCATTTAGATTTAAATTACACCATGGGTCCCCTGGACCTGAGAGATGACGGCATAAAAAAGATTAATATGCTAATTATTTTTTCTCCCCACTCTTTATTCCTCTTTTCGACAGTTGCGTAGGGTTATTGTGAGCCGTGTAAATAAGATGACTGTTTTGTCAAGGAATGACTGTGAGCTTCCTTTTCGTAAAGTAGGCTTTAGATCACTGACATGCATCTAGCTGTGGCATTATCTTTATTGTTTTTTTATTAGCTAGTAGATTTTTTTTTTTTTCACGTTAGTGAAGCACTCCATAAAATGTGTGCTGCCTGTGTGTGTTCAGTATGCAAATAATTATTTTCCCACTACTGACCCAGAAAGTCCAAGAGAACATGGTGTGAAGAGGGAGGGGAAGATTGCCAGTTTGTCCCTCTCTCTCTCTCTCTCTCTCTCTCTCTCTCTNCCCCCCCATTTCTCTATGGGAAATGTTTAGTATCCCTTCAGAGCAGTCAGAAGCACCTTTAGATGGGCCATTACAGGGGCCACTGTTCATTCCAAGGCTCTGCCAAGCGATCACAGATTAAATTATGTTGTTTTTCATATCGTTTAATTGGCCTGGCTTTGAAAAAACAACTTTTAGCTTTGAATGTGCTGCCATCGACGGTCGTTTGGCAAGAGCGCAATAGGGGCAAAAGCCTTATTTCATAATTTGTAGGCACTTTAAAGTTGGCTAAGCCTCTGTGGCAAATTGAAAAGTGTCCAAAATGTAAGAAGGGAAAGGGGCTTTTTGACTGTGCATCACCATGAGAATACTTGACGACATGGTGCAATATGTACCTTATCTTGCAATTACTGCAACTGTTATGTATCAGTAAACCTTGTGTTCCTTATAAGCCAAGCTGTAATTTTACACCACTGTTGTGATTGGAAGTAATGCCAGTCATTTCATTAGTGGTGAAAACAGCAGCAGTCCCTTGTCTACTCATGTAAACATCACAACACCTGAGCTGTGATTCATGCAAAGAGCAATCCTCCCTCTAGTATATGATGTTTAGCATGATTACAATCAGCAAACGTATTCTGCATTTACTACAAAGCTGAGAATGACAAGTGAAGCTGTGGGCTAGAAGAGAATATGCAACTTTATCAAGGTTTCAGCTGTACTTCAAATAAAAGCTATATATTTATTTTTAAAAGACTGATTGATTTTTATTTGTGTCATGCACACAGTTCCCAGCCTACACGGACTTATAAGACACCAAATACATTGTTGCAGTAGTGAAACAAAAGAAACTGTCTAAAATATATGTAGTGAGAACATCCAAAATTGTATCAAAAAAGTTAGCTTATTACATAAACTCTACAATATAACCATTAAACGAGTACCTTCTTTTCTCTCCCAAGCTTTAAAATCCGCAACAGAGAAGGTTCCCTTCTGATTTGATTGAAGACATTTTATGAAAAAAAAAGCCCTGAGATCATCATATAAAGAACAGTAAAATATTAAATGAACTTCGTTTTCAATCTCATAAATTACATAACACACAGAAAAGAAACAAAATATTTTCACTTTCCTTAAAACCAACAGGCCTGCTTGACTAGCTTTTAGCTTTTAAAGAGCAGCAGAGAGACCAGACCACATCTACGCTTATTATAAAATCATAGAAGACCCAATGTTCACAATCCTGCTGCACCGCCTCTAAACTAAAAGATGAACTAAGATAAATATCATGTAAATATTACTTTATTATGTCTTACCAATCATTATTATTACTCTACACAGTACTTTTTCATATTGCAATTTGTATATTAATTTGTAATTGTCCTTATTTGCATTTTGTTTTTAGTTTTTATTTATTTATTTATTTTTTGGAGGGGGGGNGGGGGTTACAGTAACATAGCTCCCATCTCATCTGTACTCCATATAGCAGGACTCTGTGTTACAGGACGGATGCCCAAAATGTTCAGGAAAACAATCACAAGCGAATACTCAAAAACATCACGTGGCTTTTAATGCCTTACTGTAGAATGCCAATTATAAAATTGCAAAACTCATAATGAGAAATTCTAATTATAACAAACTGGAAGAAAAAAAGTTATCCTTGGTTAGTCTAAAAACTTTAAATATCATTTAATAAATTAACTCGCGTTGTGTAATGAATGGCATTACTTTGTGCATCTCAGCTGAGAGTAAGTGTGTTAATGAATTGCTTCGAAAGCATCTGAAGACAGACTTAATTACAGAGCACACACTTCTTGCATTATTATGCCATATATCCCCAGCTGAATACAATTCAGCAGCTAGATAAACAAATTTCATGGCAGTCTTCATGGCACTACTTTCTGGCCAACCATTGATACCAGTGTTTATTCACAGGACTGCATGAAGCGTGGCAGGCATGAAAATGTGGCATTAAAAGTGAAATCCTTCATTTTCATCTCATTATAAAAGAATGCAAATGCAAAACCATGAGCATGTACAAAATTTACAGGTCTTCCATATTCCCAGCAATGGTTTAATATATGATGGAGAGAATGAATGAGAAAACTAGAAGTTGTGTGAATCTCTATGTTTCTGGAGTTACTGGATGGGATTTTGGACACAAATTTGGAGAACCCTTCATCACAAAAAGATGGCTTCTGGCTTCTGTAATTACACTTATACCTCACTTTAACCCATTTTGAATGTAAGTGTAAAATTAATTTTAAAATGCACATGTATTTTGTACGTACTTTACATCTATAGTATTGTATTTTTGTGCTGTAGATTTTCTGGGCACACTGTTTTCTATATGTTCTTTGTAGCTGTGTTTCTTTGTACACAGCCTGCTACTTCTTTTCCATATTGTGGGTGTGTTTGTGTGTGTTTATGCGCGCACGCCCTGGGTAACACTGAGAACACTGGCGACAGTGCCCACGCCCTGGGGCCCGCCATGCCTTCCTATACCCCTCATTTTCAGTCTGGGGACTTCAGGCTTCAGCGCAAATATCTGTTTTTGACTCAAATTTAACAATGACTCTGTGGACAGCTGTACTTCACATAAACCTTATGAAATTATAGGGGGATAGAGGTCCTGAGGAAGGGTGGAACACTATGTTTCATGCTTTTCTTAATTTAAGAAAATGGCAGATTATTAGAAAAAAATCTCAGTCTGTTATTTCTTTTTTAAATTTTTTTAAGTAACTTCTTCTGTTAACAAATAGTTTTTTGAGACTCTAAAATTGAAGCCAAATCAATGAACATAAATTATGTATTATATGACGAATGTATAGTCAGCTAAAACACTAAATGTAGCTTGTTAAATTCTCAAAAACAAATGATTTTCATCAAAAGTACTAATGATAATATCACCCAAAGCTTAAAGAAGCAGTACAAGAGACACTTGTTGTCTCCTATATTCTCAAAAATATAAATATGCATACATTTAGCATTAATTTAACATTCATTTAACATTCAGCAATTTATATTTTTATATTTCTAGAATATATTATACTCACTATGTTTATATATACTGCTGCTATTTTACTCACATTTGATTGGCTGCAACAGCGACTTGCCTCAAATGTAAAGGAAAGCTGCAAAGTGCCTCTTTAAAGTACAACACACACAAGCGGAAATCATTTAATAGCACGTTTGTTTCTCCCCTAATCCTTAAGCATTCTTTAAAAATTGCTCACTCCATAGTGAAACATATAATTGCTAGCTTGCCAGCTCACAAAGGTATACCCAGGTTTTCAGCTTGATAGAAGTATCCTGGTCAATTAAAATAATTATAGTATTTGTGTGATAACTGTAAGGTTTGGGTATTTTAGAACATTTAGGGATTTGCAGTTGTGTATAATTGGAGTTGTGAAGTCCAACTCCCACTTTTCTTATAAAGCACCTGATTATATGGAAGAACACACAGTCATTTGGTGAGGGTTAGCTTTAATACAGAGTTTCTTAATCTGTGGGTCGGGAGCAAACATGGGTCACAAGTTTGCATCTGGTGGGCTGCACATGTGCAGAAACATGATGGTGCTACATTTATGTATTCATATCAATGATGCTGTGTAACAGTGTCAAAGAAGATGAAAAATGATGAATACCACCCTGATCCTCATTGGTAATCCTGTAATTTATGTAAGTGATCACATTTTCAAAACCATCATTATCAAACCAAATGGACTTGCACTGCCTCAGCTTTTCTCATTCCACATTCCTTGACAACCCACACAAGCTGAGCCGCTCACAGCTCGGCCAGTCCAAGGCCTGGCTCTGTGTTAAGCTATTAGCGCCAGTGGCAAGCCAAGCATAGCGCTAGCCATAGTTGGAGCGATAGCCCCATTTCAGTGTGGGGTCAGCAACTCAGCCATATTGTTAAGATGATTGTTCTGCCAGCCTTCTGTCATGGCTGATGTGGCTGGAGCACTTGGCTTGGTTAACGGCTTCCTGGCTCCTCGATGCCTGGAAAGCAGCTTTACTGTAGGCAGCTCCGAGGCTTTAAAACCCTTATTGTCTATCTTTCCGCTGGCTAGCCCTTTCCTCCCTCTGCTCCCTCTGTCGGATAGTCTGGAGAAAGAGAGAGAGACAGAGATAGAGATGGAGAGAGAGAAGGAAGGAGGAAAGAGCCAAGCACATTCAAGGTTCCCGTCCAGTGTATCATGATCAGCATAGGCTTTCACGGCAGCTATCGCCTGCATCCCACAGCATTGTTCAACCCCTTTCTCCCTGGCAGCACTTTCGTTTGAACAGAATTTTGACACTGCAGTGGGGAATTCTGCAGATTAAAGGGGACATATTTGGTACACTTCCTTCTTGGCGCTTCATAGCAGTGGGGGAAGGTGCAAATTTTTAATCAAGGTATTAAGGAGGGATGGGCAGCAGGGGTGTTGTTTTCTTGCTTTTATTGTTTGATTTGAAATATTTTTTTTAATCTCAAAAACCATTTAACTATCTCTCCATCCATCCATCTGAGCATCAGTGTACTTATCTAAAACACTGCGCTGGAACATGAGTTAAAAATAAAATTGTCATGTCTTTTGTTTCTCTATTTAAAGTGGACTGATTAATTATATTATGTGCACAAATGTAGCAGGTGCAGCTATGGAGCTGAACCTCTCTGCAGATATAACAATTAAGGAGAGAATGACACCATTAGGTGCATTACAACAGGAGTAGACTTTATAAGCAGCGTGTTTCATCATGTCATCAGTGTAACATGCCTGTTGTTCAACTCTCTCTCTCTCTCTCTCTCTCTCTCTCTCTCTCTCTACTGTCCTTGCTCTCAGAACAAAACACACACTCCCTCTCTGTCACAGCATCACTCTCATCCAGGTGTAGTTAACCCTTTCACACTCAGAACAGATTGAGCACACCCCCTATACCTCCTCTTTGTGCTCCACCACCACTCATGGAACAGCTAGCCTTGCAACGAGTCTCAAAACGGCTTTGATTGCCCAAATATTTGTGTGCTATGTGTGTGTGTATGTGTGTGTGTGTATTATATAGTATATGTGTGTGCATGCATGTGCAAAAGCTGGGATTCTTGGAGAGAGAGAGAGAGACTCATTTAGGGGCCCCTCTCGTCTCCTCAGCTGCTCCCTGCCTTCCTCAGTAATTAGCCTAGCGTGGCAGCCACCTCTCACTGCTCAGTCTGGGAGAGACACTTGACACGGCAGACATCAGAGAGATTTTTCAGGAGGCTCTCCCGGCGCCCCAACAGCTCTTAATTAACCACTTAGGTATCCCCACTCGTTCCCCTGGCCGGCACTTTCCAAATGGTAAGGAGGTTCTGTGCCACGGATCTAAACACCAGGGGAAGCGTGCTATCAAAAGATCTGGGTAAATGAAGGCTTGTGTAAATTATTTTTAATGATTCCCTCCTGGCACATCATTATGTTTGTAGTTACATACAGGCACTTCTGAGACGGCTCATCTTCGCTAAGGTCATCAGCAGGACCAACTGTAACTAGCTGCTAGTCTGTAAATGGCTTATTAATTAGTGCTGTGGTTTTACATAGCTGTGAGCTCTGATATATAGTGCAGGGATCGTAATTGTGCGGAATCGAAAATGATGATGATGATGACGACGATAACCCATCTCCGGGCTATTTATGCAAATTACCTTCCCATATTAGAAAATCATTACCTATCCAAACACTGCAACACTCAGCCTTTCTGAATTACAATGATGGATTTTATGATAATTGCGATTTAATTTTCTCTCTCTCCCTCTTTGTCTCCCTCTCTTTTGTCTGTCTGGAGTTTGAAAATAATTTGGTCATTGTGAGCGCTATTAATTCTGTATTAGTTAAAGCTGAATGGATGGGTTTATTCAATTTACTCTGAATTGAGATTTGTAAATGATCATCACTGTGTGGAACAGAAGATCAGTCGTTACTGTTTTGAGTGGATATAATTCAGGACTTTTTAAATAGACATTTAAGTCCTTATGAGACTTTCATGTCCTCTTGGTGACTGCTGGATATAAACCTTCCATGTCAGTTTTTAAAATTTATTCCAACACATATTGTTTTCTTAACATCAACAGAAAGACAACAGAACAATAGCCACACTAATATTTAATATTAAATACAATGCTACAGCGGAATTCTAGATTATTATTATAAATCACCATGTGCAAAACATACTAAGAAGTATTAAAATAAGCACTAATGTTATTCAGATCTAAACTAGTTAAACTGAATTGCCCTTTGAATCTTACAACTACAGAGAAACACTACAATCGTCAACAAGTTCTGGAAGCCAGCAGTTAGTTTTAGGAAATTTCAGCTTTTCTGTCCAGCACTGAGAAATACTGGGAGGGTTGAATTTAATTAACTGCCAAGCTCAACTCTAACAAGTTCTTTGTAGTTCAGCGTTCAAATCTCACTGGAAGTCTTCAGAGAGCCAAAGCCAACTTTGCATTCATGAGGGGAGCAAATACTACAGCAGCCCTCCATAACCTTGATGAAATGTGCATTTCACCTTAGGCTACGAATGGAGAACATAAAAACCCTGAATCATTACATTAAAACAGGTTGAAAGACTTCCCTGCCTGATAACTTTGAAACAGCACACCACATTAGATCAAAAACGGTCGAGTCTTTATTTATTTAATTTCTCGTTCTTGAGACTAAGTTTACATGGACAGGTCGGTCTCCAGCTGGTACAAACTAAAGAACACAGTTTTTAAGGCACAAAATGAATGCAGATCTGCAGGTTGTGCTTTTACACATGTTAGGAGCAGGAAGTCCCGCTGGCTCCATGCATTGGTCCAGACCATACTGCCCAGCCGCCCTCTGATGTCTCTCTCTCTGAGCCTTTTGGTATGCTGACAGTACACAGACTGCAATCAACATCTGCTAATTTCTGTCTATTAACCGTATTGTCATAACACACGATCATGATGTTTTGTTTGTACGGCTGAACTGAGACTTATGACCCTAATCCATCATCTGCTTGTCATATTTTTATGCGTTGTCTGTGCAGTTCCCTGCAGCCCAAAGCAAGCATATTACAAGGCCCTGTTTAAGTTATTGGCCAGCTGCTCGAGCCGTGCCCAGCTGAAGAGGTCATTGTGTTTCTCTCCTTTTTTTTCCTCTCCACTTTTCCTCTCTCAGAATACCACGCTGTAGCACAGTCAGTGCCAAGCATAATACAAACCGTATGTCCTGTGAAGATATCGTTTGCATCCCAGTGTGGCTGAATATTTTAGCAGGCCTCACATCTTCTCCATGCACAGGCAACGACACAGTGGTGGACACAGTCAAAACTTAATGTATGAAATGTGGGATCTAACAAGTACAATTCACAGTATAAGCATCTCTTATTTAGGCTGTCACAGCATGAGCAGTTGCTGTGACAATTTTTACATCGCACGAAACCCATATTCCGATATCATATTTTAGTACCGGTGGAAACAAATGTCGGAATCTATAATTTTAGATTTATGTTATGCAGCTGCTGGCATTTGAATGCCATAAATGCCAAATGGTTCAACAATAAACATCTTTATTAGAATCCAAATGTTCTGCTTGTCATGATACAGTGGCACGCACTGCACAGCAAAAGTATGGAAACAATGAAAGTCAATGATAACGTATAACATAATATTCTATATTATATTTGGAGAGTGCCATTGGATAAATCTGTAGTTAAAGCTGTAATGGGTTAAAATTCTTTACAGAAATTGTCAAACGTACAAAAAAAAAAAAAAAAAAAAAAGCTCAAGTGTTTTACTCTTTGCTCCTATAATATGGTTTAATACATAAATATGAATATTCAGGATACATAAATATAAATATTCAGGATGATTTATTACCTAATTTTGCTTGGGTCTACAAATTAAAATGACATTACACACTGGCTAATTTTATCTGTTATTTCATATATTATATTATGTTTTTGTATCGTCATAAGAAGCAGCATTCACACACGTTCTCATGATATTGCACTCCATGAAGACATGTAGCGCTATTTTTACTCTTAGCCATATAAGCCACTGTATAGTGAAAGTATGAATGCATAAGTGTTGGACATTTCGTACATTCAGCCGCGTTGTCCAGTCTATGATAAACGTTATTGTTACAGGGGTTTCTGCCCATTTTGAGATGAATAGGCTTTGCCTTTGCCCATTGTGAAATGAATGGCTTCAGAGTGAATGTCCTCTTGAGGACAGTCGATGCATATCACCGCAGACTGGAGAGCCTTTCCTTTTCCCTGCTCGACATCGTGTTGATAGACATGGGCAGTATTTTTCCTTGTTAAGAAAGGGCCTTGTTTATTCTGCAGGTAATGATCCAAATCCAGTAGACATTTGCCCCACAGGAAGGGGAACGCTCACTCAAGTTTGTCATTTCATTTCTACTGTAAAATCCATTAAATCCACACACTGAGGGTCTCTTTTTCATGCTTGTATTTGTCATTTTCTTTTTCCTCTTTTGGAAGAGCTGTATGCCGGGTCTTCTTCTTAGATGTAAAGTTTGCAGCAGTGGTAAAATGCATTTAAAACTCAAACAATGAGTTAATCTGGAAAGATTGAATCATCTGGCACGTTCTCTCATAGCATGCGTGGATTACGCTCTGAGTTGACAACATATCCACAAGTATTTATTTGCTTGAACACCATGTAAGAATGGGAGCAAGATTTCCACATTGTTCCCAGTTGGATTGTTGTTTTTTTGTTTGTTTTGTGTTTGTTTTCCCCACTCCAGCAGATTTTTGGTCAGCCATGTGAAATTAATCTGAGAGAAAATAAACAGCAGAGCCCAACAACTAATACAGTTAATTGTCTTAGTGCTTTTCTGGCTGGCCGCTCGCTAACAGCTGGTCGTCCTGGCTCATGGCACCACTTCAGCCAGCCTTTGAGATAATAACTTTTGCATCTGCCAAAGAAGTGGCTGTTACTGCCCACAGAATTTACAACTCACAAGCGGAAACAGAGACTCCGACAGAATTTTCTATGCACGGCTCTTTGAATTTTATTAATGCAATGCAAACACAGTCCTTCCAACACATTAAATTGTTGATGTTATGCGAATACACTCCGGAATTGCAGATCCTCATTAACATTATTTGCATGTTAATCTGCATCTTTTTAATTAGTGATATTATTTATGCACATAATTTTCACCCGGTGATGCCAAGTCGCAGGCACATTAATTAATCTACAGAGATGCCAAACTGTTTTTCCTCCACTTTTATTTGTTTACACCGTGTTCTGGATTCAGGGAGAAGTTGGAGGAAAAAGGGGAAAAAATGCCTAAAAGATGAATAAAAGTAGAAAGACAAGATTAACTAAAAGCCCTTTTTGTTTTCATAATTCATATTATAATATTAGCCAAATGTCACATGTATATTTTTCCTCTCCTCTTCCCTTCTTCTTCCCTCTGAGATTGGTTATTCAGTTACACTACCTTGATGTATTATTAAAATCCATAATGGACTCCTGAGGCTTCCCTCCGTTCTCTTCTTCATTTACAGAATATAGTCAGTGTTATTCTAATCTCCCTACAACACCGTCATGCATAGGCAATGAGCCCCCAACCCCAACCCCACCACCTACCCAGCAGCCCCTGTGAGATCAGCCACCAGATAAACACTCCATGGGGCTCACGAAAAGTCTTAAGACGAGGCCTCACTTATGATACTTTATGCAAAACAAAGGCAAAAGCACTAACACTTTCCAGCCACTCTAAGAGTTGCTTGTACTGAAACTACAATACTATATCCACAGTATTACATACTGTACTGTGCTATCGCTGCTGTCATATTACTGAATCAATAATGTCCTGAAACATGCAAACTGTTTGTTAAAAAAAAAAAAAGTAAGCGTAATTGTGTGGTAATTTAACAATATATACTATTAGTTATATTGAAAAAGCTAGAGCTAGATGTGAAATATGCACTTTTCTTAGTATGTTTTTTTGTTTGTTTGTTTTTGACTTTTTTTTTTAAGTGTTTCCAGTCATTGGTCCATTTCAGGCAAAGGTGATTCTGCTCCAGAAGATTTTGCTTAGATCTTCTGACAAGTAAAAACTAGATATTATAATAACATACAGGACAGTTTATTATACCACAGTATGATGCAATGCACTGAAAACAGCAGTGTCACAAGCATAGAACACACAGAAGCACAGAGAGCAGGAGAGAATGCCACAATGCTGCTTTTGTAGCTGTAATAACTGGCATGCAACTCTGTCTATGCAACTTTTGTTCATACATGGCAGCATGGTGCCATATTTATATGTTAAGCTGCATGGCAACATAATCATTTAATGATTGCAGATATTGATGGCACAATAGAATAGGAAAATGTGCATCTCTGTATGTTTGGGACTGGTGCTTCCAAGGAGAAATATGAAAAACAGAAAAAGGAGAAGTGAATATATCATGCTCTAAATTTATTTAGTCTTATAATGTTTATTAAAGGCCTTTATAAGACAAGTACTGATATTGATGATATTCCAAATATTCTAACTCTTTAGTCAGTGTAAGAATATTATATTGATTTGTATTGTTTTTATTAATTTTTTTATAATATAAGGGATCAGGATGTAGATTTAGCCTTTGTTGTACCGTTGTGCAAGAGCACGGCTGTGGGATCATGAGCCAGTTTTGCAAAGTGTGAAACTAAGAAGTAAGTCTGGAATTTAAACTGTAAATTATTTTTTTAAAGTTATGTATTTTAAAAAAAAAAGTGGGCATAATAATCATATCATACCAACTGAAATCACTATAGTACTCATATTGACTTGTGCTCTATTATAAATAAAGCGTAATTAAGATATTGTTTTGTTGAAGTGTTTAGTTGATAGGAGTGTGTTAAGCCATTTTGTATATTGAGCCACTGCTACATAAATGCTGAACAGTAACACTGGGATCCAATTACATAATGCAGAGCCCCAGCCTTTCTGATTTGTTAGCCTATTATTGGAGAGTATCCAAAAATAAACTATCCATCCAACCCTAATAAACTGAAAGCACAATCACAATTAATGAAACAACACTACAGAGACAATTCCTCAAGCAGAACACTGTGCCGTTATTAAGCACAGTGCTTCACACATAAGTTTGCTATATTTACTCGGGGCACAAATTTGGTTATTCACAGTCTCAGTATGCTTATATTGTTATTTTAAACAATGGTTCATTGTCCATTTTTTCAGCACAAAGATGGTGACAGCCACAACAGCCCAAGTCAAGGTTTCCCATCCCACAACTATTTGGCAGTTTCTATAAATACTGTTCAGTATTCCCAGGATTTCTCAAATGTGGTTATTTATTTTCAGGCCATTTCCTTCAATCACTGACCAGCAAAACTGGACATTTCCAAACAATTAACTTTTGAGGATAAGGTAACTGCCAGCTACTGTATGCAGCAAGTATGCAGTAAAAGTGCAACTTCCATAATGGTTTTATCTGATTGGCATATAAAAGATGCAGTAGTCTGACTCTTAATCTTATGATGGCCTGGGACAATGATTCAGATGTAAAGCTTCTGTGAGCTGAGTTAGCAGGAGCTGTCAAAACATTAAATCCACAGTTAGATCAGTTTCACAATCACCAGTAAGCCAAGTTACAGTGGCTTACTTCTGGGTTGTCTGCAATTTTAACATGCTACGCTTTAGAAACATGAAAACGGTAAACCTTTGTAAACGCAATAAAATGTCAAGTTTGGATTTGAGAAATGAATGATTGCCCCGATCAAATCTCACCTTGGCCACTCAATTCGTAACAGCTCCTCATCTTGCCACTACATGTAGTTATTCTGTCATGATAATACCAGGCCTAAGCTCTCAACTTCAGAAGGCATCTCTTTTATACCGCCGCTTTCCAAAGACAGTGATGCCACTGACAGTGGTGAGGCAAATCCTTCCGAGAGGTTTGGGTGGAATTTACAAGCTTACAGTGCATTGCCAGTGGCAGAAATGATACTGCAGGTAATTTGGCATATCATGTCCAGGAACCAGATCCTTAGATGGGAATGATGAACATTTTAAAAAAGGGAGGAAAGAAAGAAATCTGGTGGGAAAAAGGCAGAGTAAAATCTTGGCATTCTATTGGCCATTCACATGAAACTGATAAGTCTGAAAACTCAAAAGACGCCCATTTTCTTCCTCTTGTCTCCACCTCCTAGAGGCTGATGAAAGTACCTTTTGTTCCTCAAATGCCTGTCTGTTATGTTAAATTGTGGAATTATTGATATGTGGTGACGAGGTCTCATACTTAAGCATGATATGAACAGAGATCAAACATCAACAGAGGAGTTTGCAAAATCTTTGTACAGGTTGTGACTCCCACACTGTGTATGTGAGAAAACTCAAATGTTTCCTTTTTCCTTTCTTAGCTGGGAGAATGCAGGTTGCTGCATGGAGAATTTTGTCACACTCAAATATTCTTCTCATCAAACTTAGTTTTATTTAAGTGGTGAACATCCTTTAATACTTCATTAGGCTCCGACAATAAAGAAATCTCCTACATCAAAATTGTCTCTATTTCAAAGTGGTGCCCAGGCACTGGCATTCCGCAGACCTCATTATGTCCATTCTTAAGCAGCTCAAAAGACAATTTGTAATTATTGCAGACAATTATGTGAGGAAGTGATATCTCCCTCTTTGAGCAAAGCAGAGCGGTTTAAGATTTCTGCAGCCAGTCTTGTCGCAGTCATTATGGCATGGCACATCAAGATGTCCCCTTGACCTCAGTGACAGACTGAGGACTAGACCCCCACGTTATAATCTATATGCTTGATTTCCCATGTCAGGGGAGGGCCCTAAATGGATTTTTAATCCTAAACTAACCATGCTGCACATTGCATATAGTGTTCAGGTGAAAAGTTCTTTCCACCAACCTATTATACTGGGGCAAGTTGGGTCTGTAACCTGAATCACTGGAAAAATAATGCGCTAAGCCCCCAGTACTGTATAGGCGTTACACCGCAACAATGTGTTTCTTTCTTTCTGTTGATGCCATTGACTCCTCTTTGATGCAGCTCTGAAATGACTGAGCGCCACAGGCTATTTTCTCCCCGTTCAGGCAGCTCAATGGCCAGTCTGTCTGGCCTGTTTGTTTTCGACTAATTGCCTCAAGATCTAATAAGTTAGTGATGATGTACGTCGAGTCACCCGTGACCCCTGCCAAAAGAAATATTATGTCGCACTAAAACTCGCCTGGGTAGGAGCATGGTCCCTCTTTATCAGTCTAAATATTTCTAGCCTCCAAAGCTCCTGGTTTCAAATGTTTGGGTCAGTATGTGTTAAAGTAAGGTCACGAGAGCCCTGTAATTACTATATTCTTCAAGGCATTTAGACTAGAATAGAGGAACTCAAGACCTGCTGAGGCTCGGGTTCGGGGTGGAGACAACAGTGCAGTTTGTAGGTCTGGAGCCACTGTTCCATAAAGAAAAGTGCATATGCAATTATGAATATTATGAATGTGCTCAAATTTGCCTTGTCTTTTCTGTTGTCGTGTCTCTCGTTTTGCCTCGTTCATCTTTTAAAGTTTAGAACTGCGAGGTTGGAAATGTTTCTATTACTATTAAGAGTCATCTTGCAAAATTGCCTGTAAATTGCTGCCTTCTTATTTTTGTTTTGTTACTGTGGTATTATAAATCAAACAGCTGATGCCTGGAGACGCATGCTAATGATAGACCTCATGATACTGAACTTCAGCAACTGGAATCAAAGATGAATGGTTCTGGTTGGATCCATACACAGTCAATTTCAGCAACAAACCCTTAAAATAGTCTCACATGAGTAAAAGTTCCAGTGGGTGGAAACACTGTTATTATTTTTTTTTTTTTTCCTCAGTCACTCATCACAGACCTTTTCTCACTTGCACTGAGGAGATATTTTAGCAAGCTTCAGTCAATTTGTGGTATTTTGTGTTTAAGACGTTGCTAAAATGTTTTCTTTTAATCTAAACTAAAAAGTGAAACTTTCATCAGATGTCACTAAATCCCAAAAATCGCTGAACTGCTCAAAATACACAGCCATCTTTACTGTAATCTTGTGTCTTGACTACGTTGTGGTATGCACACTACACAACTGAGCACAGACAAGCTGTACGCATTACAAGATCTGTCACCTGGGAGGCGATGATCAATGTCTGATATTGCCGTTTGGGAAACCACGTAAGAAATTACAACATGAGGAACTGCACAGACAAAGTTAAAACATGCAAGAAGTCAAGATGATTTTTCCAATATGGACCCCCACAAGGAGGAGTTGTTTGCCATTCAAGTAGTGTATGTGTGATTTTGTGCAGAAAACTAAACAAGTGTGGTGACAGGCACTATGAGCGATTTGACTCTGTCCTGTGGTTCTTGTTGCAGATCAGAAAAGTTCTTTTGCGACTGGAAAGCCGGAGCTAAAATTGTCTTGTCTGAGTTTGGCATAAGGCATCATAAAACAGTAAGACCGACAACATTAATCCTTTTCCATCTTGCATGTCAATTTTTCCAGTGTTGGCACATCTTCTTGAGTAACTCTTTTATGGAAAAACTGTTTGGAAATTGCCCCCAAAAATATAGTCTGTGTGGAGGTATAGAATGGCATAAATGTGTGTGTACAGTGATATTAACTTATTAGCCATTTAGTTTAAACGACTTTTTCACATTGCATTGTTTATGAAGGAAGAAAAATGATAGTAAGGGGAACACTAAGGTTCTGCACTGACCATGCGTGGCTCATGCATTTTGATTGCACATATTTCTGTGGGGGTATTTATTTTTTTTCTCCAGCAAAGTATCTATGATACCCCACCTCCTCCTCTTTTATTTTCTGAACGACAGACAGCAGTCCAAGCCAAAAAGCCATTTCACCTGCATTAATACACAATGAATAATGTATAAATCCCAATTATTTGGTATCATTTATGCAAAGAGTGTCACACAAGGCATACATAAAGCATTAAGGATGGTTAACCCATAAAGGAGTGGGAGAGTAGGAGAAGAGTGGAAGGTCAAACCTGACAGTCAGCTTTATGTTTTTCTCTCTCTAGCTTTCTCAATCTCTCTGTTCATGTTATTTCACATTGAGAAAAATGCCTCACTGACCTGTGGATATTATTGTCCACTGTCATATCACATGTATTGTATATATAAAGTATTATAAATATATCATAATAATTCAAATAGGTCTGAAAAATGCCCATCTTATGGTAATTTTTTTTTTTTAAATTACAGTAAACAATAGACAGAAACTAGGAGACAGTCAAAGTAGTATGTACACAAACCATGAAATAACATGTCAAACAGCTTAAGGACAGTGCCTTACTGTATCCTATGATTTCAGATTCACATTGCATTGTAAGACCAACATAGTACTCAATTTTGCTGTGATTTCCTTATCTAAACAAATGCAATTATGTTTGGGTTAGCAGTGGTGCTTCCCAGGAGATGGACCATACCCCCTTGTCAGTGACTATCTCCCCCACTAATCCTGTCTTAGAAGGGTCTCTGTTAACAGGGATAAGGCATTGGCCTGGTATCCTAGGCTAGTAAGCTAAAGCTTATGTACAAAATGCTATTCAAGAGGCACTGCCTGCAGCTATTGGAACTGCGTGGATGTCCATATCATTCAGCCAGCCTAAATACGGAGGAATTTAGCCGTGGCTAAATCTTGGAGACTGACGTGGACATGTTAGCTGATAAGGAACAGGGGGAGTCTTATTTGGAATCAAATTGATGCATTATAGAGTCTGGAACATGGAGATCTGGTGTTTTCCAATGACAAATCCATAAACTCTCCAGCAAACATGCCCCTACTGTTGAAATCCCCTCCGCCTTGCCCATGGTTTACTGTACTACCAATCATGATGCTCATTCAAGTTCTGTTATATACTGAGAAAGCCACTGCATCAACTGAGCTTACAGCAATCATTCTTCAGTATGTCACCACAACATTTTCTGCTCATTGACAGTAAAGCCGTTTTTGTTACAAGTATGTTTTGGTTCAGATTGGTAAATCTCAGTCTTAAATAGTGATAAAATTGTGTTCACTGTTTCCAGTGTCATGTGGCAGTCAGACACACATCAGTTCAGTGGATTCTATTTGAAGCAGTTCCCTGAAAGTTAAATCACTGTAAAGGGTCATCTTATTGACCCCATGGCAATGTGAAGAGCTTGACATCAAACCTCAGTCAATTTACTCCTTCTAGTGTGAACAAAATACTTCTCAGTTTCACACATTTGGATGGATTAAGCTTTTAACACTTGCTGAAATCCAGTTCTTATCCTACAAACACTTGTGAAGTGTTTGTGACAGTGGATCTATATTAAGTGTGACTGAGCGAGCTCCATAAGACCGGAAAAGGCAGCACATCTGTTCCCTGGCGTGATAACTTTGAACAACAGTCACACACACTGTTTTTCAATGACAAATGGTCAGTAAATGACCAGTTTCAGAGTTTAGCAACAAGTTCCTGAGACAGTCACAACACAACTGCATTTTTGGCACGGCAGTAAATCAGCAACATAAATCTCAGAATTCAGCATTTTGCTTTTTTTCATATGTAGTCCCTGAGCCTACTCGTTTGTCCAGTCATGTAAAATGATATAAGCAGACTGAGCTCACTTCCCATGTGAAGCAGCTTTAATGTACCAGAACAAACAGCAGCAGCTTTTTATGTTTGTCACTCACATTCCTGCATATTTCATCCCATGCTCTTTGCCACATTAGTACCACGGCTCTTTGATGAGGGATGATGCACAAACAGTTGCGATACAGAGATACTGTGCATATGACATGCTTGCTGCACATGTAGATATGTGACCTTCATTTAGGATATCAGAAGATTGTTAAATAATAACACCAAGGGTTAATGGATTTCATATGCTTTTCAATCTCACTACTGCAGTCACTTGATGCAACAGTACATGCAACCTTAACCTCAAGGAAATGGGAGAATTCTGTCAGTCACGCAGCACTTCCTACTGTTAGGTCTACATACATATGAACACACACACACACACACACACACACACACACAGTATACATTCACACAACATGCACATTTTCANAACACACACACACACACACACACACACACACACAGTATACATTCACACAACATGCACATTTTCAGTCTACCATGCTACACAACCAGAACCCTGACAATCTCATTTACTATATGCTAGCAAGCTTTAGCATGTTAGCAATTGGTAACATGTTAGCAATATTTTGCATGCCAACTATGCTGTTGCACTTTACCTTTACGGAATCTGTTTGCATAAAATACAGCCATACTTCAGATCATCTGGCCTTTGGTGTTTTTATTACCCTCACTGAAGTTGAAGGAGGGTCTGAAGGCCCAAATGAGGTACCATTATCTGTATTTTAATTTAGTCTGGTAGGTATCGGCACCCAAGTGCAACTTTGATTCTGTCAATGAAAACTTAGAAACAGAATATATTATAATCTTTTAGTGAAATTAATCCATAAAAAGTTAAGTAGCATTGCTTGACTTGTCCTCTAAAATTACAAATCCACTGTATAAAACATTCTCGTATGTGCAGGAATAACTACTTAATCAGCCAAAACTGAATCATATATGCCAATTAGACATCTCAAACCATGTGACATGGACATCAAATCATAAGAATATCTAATGTCAGTCGAATACAGGAAGGACTCAAGATGTGTGCACAAGGTTTAAGACAGCTAGAACAGATGGAAAATGAATGTGTGACCAGCATTTATCTTTATTTTTCAGTGATACCTGTGATTTTTAGCATTAACTCCAAACTGCTCTCACATGTATCAACTCATAGTTTCTCTGCCAAAACACAGAAGGGCTTTTCCAGTATTTCATATGCTCTATTACAAAGTCCCCAATCCATATTTGCAAGGTTACTTGCCACCAAACTGTACGTGTAATCTCAATCTCATATGTTTGTGACATTAGAGTTTAAAAATCATATATTTCCACCGGTTCCTGAAGGCGGACAGAGGTTTAGGAACTCATCCACTGTAAGCAACTTAATTCTCTGTGTCACAGAGGACCAACATTTGTCTCATATTGGTGAACTATTCCAGATTCCTGTGCCAGGCCAAAAGGGTTTAGTCTTTGTACAGCCTCCTCACATCTCTCTCTCTCTCTCTCTCTCTCTCTCTCTCTCTCCCTCCCTCTCCCCCCACTGCACTGTAAGTGTATTCCACATCTGACTGAATTATTGCTTGGCTGTTAGTCTTTTGGCCGCTGCTCCTATTTGTGCTACAAAAAAACATGAGATTTGCATTACGCTCATTTCAGGTGCTTGCCAAATATTTCACATTAGTTTCAGCTGGATGTGTGAATTATTGTTCAGATTTGATGAGCTTAGTAATGCAAATAAAGGTCACATCAGAATTTCCAGATGTGCTTGTGTCAATGGACGTGAGTGTATTTGGAAAAAAGGATACCATTCAAACGGCAATGTGTTATGAGTCTGTCATACTGAACTCATTCGTCAAATGTCTGTTTTCAAATGGTCGGTGAGAGACACCAGGATCGCAGTTGGAAGAGCCTCAGTCAAACGTTAGTTTATCCCTTGTGTTTACAACACACAAAAAAAGGTCATTGATATAAAAAAAAAAGCAAAACACTTGAACCTGCTCAGAGCGGGGTCTTTTCTTTATCTCACCCCAACATTCCAGCAGCGCTTGAGGGGTNTTGAACCTGCTCAGAGCGGGGTCTTTTCTTTATCTCACCCCAACATTCCAGCAGCGCTTGAGGGGTGTAACAGGCAGCAAACTAGCAAGCACACCACAGAGAGGCAGGCATAAAATCTGCATGCTGGAAGAAACAAGATGGACATAAAAGATGGAGTAAATTGCAGAGAGGAATTTTCTTGTCAAAGGCTAATGGAAACATTTCCACACAACACAGAGAGGGGAATGGAGGCTCCACTATCACAGCCGAGCAGACGGAGCTGGCAGCCATTCCAGAGAAGTGCTGAGATGTGCACACTGGCCCGGCTTAGCGCCCTCAGCCAGCCCCTCAGGCCTCCACCTGAATAATCTGTGTCAACAGGTTCCAGAATGCCCGCAAGAATCAAATAAACAAAGACAAAAACACTTACAAAGTAATTGTCCCTCCACTTTTTTTTTCATCGCATTGTTTTTGTTGTTACTTCAACCTTCTAATTAAGTAACAACAGCCCCCAAACCCTAAGATTCCTGTTGCACCAGCAGTGAGGACTTGTTTCTTGTTGTTTAACCGAGAGGCTCATAGCTACTTTCCATAGCAAAACACTTAAAGCAGGCAGACATCTTGCTTCATATCATTTAGAGGACAGAAAAATCTAAATGGAGAATTGGAAATGATGGAAAAATGCTATTTTTTGGTCACACTTATCCTGCAGAAGATATATTTAGCCAAAACCAAGTTTGCAGGATTTAGAGAATTGCTCATCATATTCCATTACTGTTTTGGTTGACAGTGCTATCTGTTTTGTCAACTTACAATTGCCCAACCTGCACCAAAGCCCAGGTATAATCCCAGTCAAAGCTGTCTGCTGTTATATACAATGTTTCTTCCACATGTTTGTTTTCACACCCAAACCCATGTCTCATGGAGCCTATGAGAGATTGATTTGGTGGTAGCATTTTCACTGACAATTCCTCAAGGCAGGGGGAGCATTTACGTGCTCCCTGACACCCTACATGCCCCGGGGACAGTATAGAGTCTCAGCCTGTTTGGACCAAATGTGGATTTGTTGGTTACTGATAAGTATAAACCGAAAAAAAATAGAGATAAAAGCAAATGATGAAGGATAGGATGACTTTTCAAATCTCTGGCTGCCATTTCATGATGTGAGAAACCACTGCAGCGTGCTCACAGATGAAACCCGTTGCAGTTTAATAAGACAAAAACAGCAGACTATAAAGGACTCTATAATCAAAAACAATCTGCATGCAAAATGGTAAACAACCAAGTTGAATAAGAGAGATGAAGATGAAGCCAATCTGGTGACTTGTTCATCTCATCTGCCTGTCTTCTACTGGAAGTCATCCATTTATAATAAGCCTGGCTGATAAATGTTTTAATAAACTTATTGCATAATTCATTTTTGGCAGGCCTGGTTTTAATTGACTTATCGTCGAATTGTACTGGAGATCAAAAGCCTGATTAAAGCAATGTATATATTACTGCCCTGTGGTTTTCCCCCAACACCATGTTTCAAAAAACACCAGAGAAGAAGTATGTTGAGAAATGTGATCAATTATTCACTAAGATAATGAATTAAGTGATTGATTAGTTGATTGCTTTTGACAATGTTGATGTCAGGAAAAGTTTATGTTGATGGATGATGCACAGTTTAATAAAACTGAAGGCAGCTAGATTATGAGAAGCTGAATTATATACAGTACAGTACTGTGCAGCATTCAGCAAAAGGTGCATTTGAACCAAAGTTTTGGAATTAAATTAGGAATTACTTACATTCCCACCATGAAGATTATGAAAACTAGAACAACTGAAGCCTGTAGTGTGCAAGCTGCATCATTCCCACTATCAAACACATAACTTACCCTCTGGTGACATTTCCTCAATGGATGACCCATGCTAAGTATGCTGATAGGTGTCCCAGAATAGAAGCCATTTTTGTGTCGTACCACTTATTTCTACATCTGTCAAAGCCACTGATTATTGTGATTGTTAATTTTTATAGTCTTCTATCATTACTGAATTTTTTTTTCCTTCTGTATTGCTTGAAATTATGCGTAACTTTGAGTTTTGATGAACATAGTAAGATCTTTCCACTTTGCTGTGTCTAAAACTAGCTAAATATGAGTTTGTAAAAATGGCGGTTCTCCGACTAGGGAAGCTTATGTTTGACCAATCAGGGATTAAGCTCCACCCATGGCTCTTGAACCATCAGAGAATACCTACACTAGATTAGGAACTAAGAAATTACCAAAAAAAGAAAAAAAAATGTTTGTTCCTTCGTTTGAAAAGGAAGGAAAATTCCTGAGTTCCTGAAAATGCTCCCTACAGCATGAAAGGGGCCATACAGCATTCAACACATGAAATCTTACGATAATAAATTTAATGTGAGCCTTTTGTTTTGTTTTGTTTTGTTTTGTTTTTTTCTGTGTGTGTGATTCCTCTACCATAGGTGTCTAAAAAATGTAAATCCAGCATTCCTCTGAGAAGCTGCAAAGTTGACAGATAAGACAGCATTCACACGTCACGGCTATTTGACACCTAATTACACAGCTCTTAATAAGGGGTTCTCTCTGTGTGCGCCCTGAGTTCACACTGTCTCACCGCTATAATTATCTTGTCTCTTTATTTGACAGTGTATTGTTTAACCTAGATACAGTGGGGATTCCACATGCCTTCCACCAGCTCACGTAGGAAGTGGTAGCTGTGCTTTTCTTATTAGTCTTACAACAGACCTGACATTACCTCGTATGTTCAGGTTTAATAGGTTTTGTTTATGTCTAACATGCCCTTTTGTCCTGAGCCCATTTTGATTGATGAAAAGTGTTTGTAGCTGAGTGTTACAGTGTGTATTACAGGGATTTGTTGTTGTGAAGCAACATAAAGACCCAGACTTTTTTTTAATTTGATTTTTTTTTTTTTTGCCTTATTTTATAATTCCCCAATTAAAGTGATAAATGTTACTGACTGCACTTTTCATTGCAGCAAAAACATTACAGAGGGTTAATCCATGTAAAATGTATTAATTTTAAAGCTATAGCTATAGCGAATTTTAAAGCTGTAGCAAAAATAAATAAATAAATTTTTTTTTAAAATACAGCCTTCCAGATCAACGGAAATAGACATGTTAGTTTAAAGTCTCAGGTGGCTAATGTGGATTATTATTCATTTTGGATGAATAATGTTTTGTCCAGTAGGTGTACTTTATGGTGTAGGTGTACATAAAATTCAGAATATCAGATTTATCTCAAACACAGTGGCTAAGTGATAGGGTAAAGGGTTACCTATAGTCTGATCCATATCAGACAGAAACTACTAAAAATGCACAAGAATTATTTTATATAGCATATTCTGTAAGCGTATTTCTTAAATTTAAAACACAACAATTAACCTGTTATATGTCCACAGGAAAACAACAATTACATCTGTGCTCAAACATTAGCCAAAAAACTGACAAAAGCCCAGTTAAAATTTTGAATCCTTATCTGGATCTGGACCATATTGCACCTACTGACAGTCTATCATGGGATAAATATGCCTGATTTATTTCATTGCGATTGGTGTATTACCTTTGAAAAAACTGACCAAAAAAGAAAAAGAAAAATCCCTTATCTTGCAATGTTAAGAAATCATAAAATAAAATTTAAAAAATCCTGGATCCAAAATTGGTTCTTAACTTTCTGCTACCAACTCCTCCTTGCTGGAGGTGTTTGGTTTAATTACAGCATATTTCTCAACATTATATCAAGTTAATGCCACTGATGCAACTCATGTATTATTGTTTGAGTGAAGCATTTCATTGGGAGGGGTTTACATAGAAGTTCTTTACGCATTATGGAGAAGAAAAAATTAAAGAAAAGAACACCCTGTCATCTTTCAAACTAAACTTGGTCAGAGCTGTTTTGTTGTGCTAGTATAAATACATGACTAATAAAAGCTATATGTAAAAATTATTCTGTAGTTGCACAGTAAATGTCATGAAATGCTAATTCAGCGTAACTATACTAGCCAACTTCAGACTCAGAGGATCATTCATCATTTTTAAAGCTGACATGCTTGTTACCTGCATCATGAAATGCAACAATTACATGAGTTTGACATTTTCCTTTACTTCTTTATTGCACACAGCAGGCGTGGGTCTCCAACAAATAACAGTAAAAACCGCTATTATATGATTTGAGTTAATCATTGAGTTATAGCATTAATGTAAACATAACAACAACAGATGAATATTTACTCCTGTCTTATCCTGACACTCCGTGCTTATCTTTAACAAATATCACAGAGAGGTCATTTCTGGGCCATTGCACTCCAGCAGAGTCTTTTTTTTTTTTTTTTTTTNTTTTTTTTTTTTTTTTTTTTAAGTGAGTCATATCTGCATTTAGTTCCATGAATTTTGACTGTCACCTTTGCTGCACCATCTTTTTGAAACCAAAAATCTTAAAGTGTTATATTGTTTTAAAATGCCCGATTTTTCCTTTAAAGAAAAGTGTTTTGGATGAAATTGTTGTTGTTTTTTTCTTTTTCTTTTTTTTTTTTTTTNTTTTTTTTTTTTTTGATACTGCAGAGACAATAAGATATGATTGGACACACATTTTGTAAATATTTCATTTGAGAATATCAATGTCTCATTCTGGCATGTTCAGCCTCTTTTTTTTTCTTTTTTTTCAATAGTGTAACAGAAAGCGCTTGATCCAATTTGACCCCACTATGAGCCATACCGTAGTAATGGAGCCCCCNCCCACCCTCTGCAAAAAGAAACAAAAAACACTGCTGAGAAGTGAACAACTAAATTGTGATGAGAGGTGAAATTTCCTGTTTGGCCACTTACAGCTAGTAATTGCCATGTAATGAAGTTAATGTTTTGTGGAATTTACTACCTTTGTATTGATGGTCATGGTGTCTCTTTTCTTAATTTCAGTTTCCTCCCCTTCTCTTTTCTTCCCTCTTTCTTTGCATGTTGTATTTTAACTTGGCATTCTTTTGTTCTTTCGAAGCACAAAGGAGACTATGTGAAGGGTCATTAATTTCCTTTCTCTTTGTCTTTGTCTGGTTTGATTTTCACACTCCTCTCACTCTCACTTTCACTCTCTCTTCGTGGTATGGCATATATGCTTTTATACTCACTTAAAGTCATTTAATGAAATGCTGCACCAGCTGAGGAGGCCTGGAAATTTCTGATAATTGATGAGATAAGAGGTGTGTGTGTATGTTTTCAGCACATCTGTCCTCAAACTGATTTATTCTGGAGATGACCAAATAAGAAGGACGTGATGTAAAATAAAGAAAGTCATTTTTTCATTTACATGCACTTCTTTCTGTTCCTCGTCATCCTTCCTCCTCCTCTTTCTCCATTACATACAAACTGTGTTTTCTCTCTCTCTCCCTTTCTCTCATTCTCTGTCTTTTCCTCACTTCTTCCTTTATCCAGCAGCTTTTTCTCGGCATGAGCGTATAGAGAGTATAGCAACCGCTATAACAATAAACAAACCTGACTCAACCCATACACTCACTGGGAAACAAACACACACCTACACACACCTACACATTCTCACAAACACAAATGCAGATATGCATGTACACAAATAGAGACCTGCAAATTTTATAATTCAGGGACGTCCTAGTGTGGTCGAACAACCTTACAAACAGGTTAATATGATAAATCCTTTGTTTTCAATGAGAATAAAATAAAATACTCAAGGAAACTTTTTTTTTTTTTTTTNTTTTTTTTTTTTTTTGGCAACTTTATGATCTATTGCCAAATATACAGTAGCAAATATGCATGAAGATATGCTATAAATACAAGCATGTTTTTATGGTCTGCTGACGTCACAGGAAA